>JAABKJ010000755.1:26826713-27004278 GCA_011634705.1 Andricus grossulariae
GGGGGGGGGGTGGCAAAACCTAGGGTGGGGAGATGGGGGGGGGGGGGGGGGGGGTGAGTTTATGAGTTGCCCTGCAACGGTACAGTTAAATAATAATAATAATAATAATAACGTAATAAGTTTTAAAATCACTTTCATACTTTAGACTTCACATTATTTCCCCTATTCCTCTCTTTTCCATTCTTCAAAAATTCTTCCTTTCCTTCCTGTTTTCAAGAAACGTCCCCTTTTTCTCGCTTTTTCTTTCAAATGCGACATGAATTAAAAGAACCCAATAAAAAAATCCAACTATTTTTGGTTGAAAAGTATACTATTATATTTTTGATTATAAATTCATCTCGGTTAACTAAAAATTCAACCACTTGGTTAAACATTAAATTATTTCAATTTTATAAAATTAATCTTATTGGTTCAGAAATAATCTTTTGGGCTGAATATTGAAATCTTTCGTTGAAAACTCTTTTTTTTTGTGCAACATTGATGTTTTTAATTGAAAATTATTCTTTTCGAGTTGAAAAGTCAACTATTTAGCTGAAAATTCAAGTGTTTTGTTGAAAATGCATCTTTTTTTGATAGAAAATAAATGTTCTTGTTGAAAATACATCCTTTTTGGTTAAAAATGCAACAATTTGATAAAAAATTCACCTTTTAGTTGAGGATTCAATTATTTTGTTGCAAATTCGCACTTTTAGTTGAAAAATCAACTACTTGGTTTAAAGTTAATTTACTTCTTAAAAAATGCATTTTTTTGTTGTCATTTATTCTTTTATTTGAAAATTCGTCTTTTTGGCTTGAAAATTCTACAATTTAGTAAAGAATTAAACTATGTGATTGAAAATTAACTTTTATGTTGAAAATGTAAGTATTTTGTTAAAAAGTCATATTTTCGGTCAAGAAACTCAAACACTTAGTTAAAAGTTGAACCACTTTATGAAAAATGTATTTTTTTGTATGAAGATTCTTATCATTGGTTGAAAATTTAACTATTTCATTTTTATAAAATTATTCTTATTGATTAAAAAATACATTTTTTATTGAATGTTGAACTCTTGTGTTGAAAATTCGTTTTTTTAAAAGTCATCATTTTAGTTGAAAATTCATCTCTTCGGTTGAAAATGTAAATAATTTGTTCAAAACTTTTTTTTTTGGTTCAACACTGATATTTTAAATTGAAAATTGATCTTTTCTAGTTGGAAATTCAACTATTTAGCTGAAAATTCAGGAATTTTGTTGACAATTAACTTTTATGTTGAAAATTAATTTTGTAGTTGAAAATTCATGATTTTTGTTGGAAAATTAATCTTGTTTGTTGAAAAGTCATCTATTTGGTTGACGATTGAACTATTTTGTTAGAAATTCGTTTTTTTTCACCTTAAATTCAACTGGTTGAAAACTAAAAATTCGACTTTTGGTAGAAAATTCATCTTTTATGGTAGAAGAGTTATCTTTCTTGGTTGAAAATGAAATTTTTGTTGTTGAAAATTCATCTTTTCCGGTAGAAAATTCAACTGTTTTTGGTTGTATTTAAATTTCGTTGTTTGAAAATTCGATCATTTTTTGAAAATGCATCTTTGTAGGTTAAAAATTGAACTATTTTTATAAAGTCATCTCTTCAGTCATAAATTCAACTGTTTTGGTACAAATTCGTCCTTTTGGATTGAAAAAATTCATCTTTTATGGCAGAAAATTCATCTTTCTTGGTTGAAAATTAACTTTTTTGTTGAAAATTCAACTGTCTTCGAAAAAGTTCGTCTTTTTGTCTTGAAAATTTAGGTATTTGGTTAAAAGTCTAACTATTTTGTTTGAAAATTCTTTTTTTTTTTGGCTCAACATTCATCTCTTATGATAGAAAATCTTTTTTGGTTGAAAATTCAACTATTTTGTTGAATATGTAATATATTCCGACCTAAAATCTCAGGAATTTAAAGTGCTTCATATTGAATCCTATTTACCCTGTTTTGAGAGAATTTTGGGCTACGTTACTTTTCGGGGGGGGGGGGGGGGTCAAAATAGTCAAAAATTGGTAACGTAGTTTTTGGACGGCCCCTTACCCGTGAATGGAAGGTTGCAATTGGCCAAAATTTTGGGACTGCCATCGCGAGCTTTGTGTTCCATTGTGACGACTACTTTTGTAGTTTCTGCAGAAACTAGATCCATTGCACCTCCCATGCCTTTCACCATCGTTCCTGGTATCATCCAATTAGCCAAGTCTCCCTTTTGAGAAACCTGCATTGCTCCAAGTATTGTCAAATCGATATGACCCCTATGCAATGTAATATTGCATTTAACATTTGATCGCAAATAAGCTCTAAAATAAAATGAAAAGGTATTCACCCTCTAATCATAGCAAAACTCTCGTCACTACTGAAATATGAAGCTCCTGGAAGAACAGTCACGGTTTCTTTACCGGCGTTTATCAAGTCTGCATCGACTTCAGATTCTTCGGGAAATGGACCGAGTCCCAAAATTCCATTTTCAGATTGTAAAGTCACCTTGACTCCTTTAGGAATATAATTACTGGCTAGCATCGGTATACCAATTCCCAAATTTGCTAAACAGAGAAGATTATGTTCAATATTGCAAATATTAGGCGGATAAAATAAGATCCTGCTTTAGAATTATCTCGAGCTTTAGAAAATTGTAAAAATTCCAAAGTTAACTTACCGTACATTCCATTTTTAAATTCCAAAGCTGCCCTTCTTATAATTCTCTCCCTAGCTTTACTAGCTGGAGTTGGTTTTTTAGGTTTCGCGGTTTGTTTCGTAGACCTTCTCTATTATCAAAAATAAAACACAATACAAACTTTGTATCTTAAATACATAATTAATTTCATTACGTAGTAAAACAATTCGAGAATATCGATTCACGTACCTCAATACGTTTTTCGTAAGAAGCACCTTTTATAACTCTATCCACATAAATCCCCGGCAGGTGAACTTGATCAGGGTCTAACTCACCTAATTCAACAATTTCTTCTACTTCTGCTATTGCGATTTTAGCAGCTTTGCACATGATTGGATTAAAATTCCTAGCTGTTTTTCTAAACACCAGATTCCCAGCTTTGTCAGCTTTCCAAGCCTTCACCAATGCAAAATCACCGGTTATTGCTGTTTCGAGAACGTAATTACGTCCTTCGAATTGTTGAGTATCTCTAGCATCACCAGAAATTTCTGCCTCGCCAGATTCATTATATTTTACAACTACATTTCCCTCTTGAATTATAGTTCCGAAACCTGTGGGAGTGTAAAAAGCAGGGATACCAGCTCCTCCTGCCCTTACACGTTCTGCTAAAGTACCCTAAACAAAATATTCAAATGAAGTTGCAAAATATATTTTAGGAAAATTATCAGGGTTGCTAAAAAATCCCAATTTCGGAATTCAGAATTTATTTAAAAGGCTTTTATTTACAACAGTCATACCAAATTTTGTGAGGGTATGTATGGGGGGAGGGGGTCTTGAGTGAGATTTTTTTTAAAATGAATTTTGAACAAAATAGTAATTGAGTTTTCAACCAACAAGATGAATTTTCAACCATCAAGATTAATTTTCTACCTATAAAGATTAATTTAAAACAAAATACATGAAGTTTCAACAAAAAAGATCAATTTTAAGTTAAAAAAATAATTTTTGACCAAAAAAACGAACTTTCAAATAAATTACATTAATTTTCAAACAAAGAGATGAAACTTCAACCAAGAAGATTAATTTTCTACTACAAAGACAATTTTTCAACAAAATATATTAATTTTTAACTAAATGTTCAGTTTTGAAATCAAAAAGATATATTTTGAACAAAAAATGTAATAATTCAATTTTTAGTTAAAACAATTAATTTTTGACAAAAAAAGGCATTTCCAACACAATGGTTAAATTTTCAACTAAAGAGATGATTCTTCAAGAAAAAAAAATGAATTCTGAACAAGAAGTGTAAAAATGGATATTTCCACCAAAAAATAAAAATTTTCAACAAACTTGTTTAATTTTAAAGCAAAAAAAAAACTTTCTACAAAAAAGTTGAATTTTCAACCAAAAAATATGGATTTCTTAAAAAAGAATTGAATTTTGAATACAAAAAAGACGAATATTCAACCAAAAAAATACGAATTTTTAACCAAATACTTAAATTTCAAACTAAATAAATGAACATTAATTAAAATCATGAATCGTCAACCAAAAAAATGATATTTCAACCAAAAAGATTAATATTCTACAACAAAAGACAAAATTTCAACAAAATATATGAATTTTCAACCAAATAGTTGAGTTTTCAACTTGAAAAGACAATTTAAACCAAAAATGTAATAATCATAGTTTCAGTTAAAACAATTAATTTTCGACCAAAGAAAGACATTTCCAACAAAACATACAAATTTTCAACCAGAGATGATAAATCATCAACCAAAAAATTAATTTTTAACAAACTAAATCCACTTTTAACTACGTAGTTGAATTTTTACCCCCAAAAAAGATGAATTCTCAACGAAAAATGATATAGTTGATATTTCAAGCAAAAAGTTGCATTTTTAACAAAAAAAAATTCTACGATAAAAAATGAATTAAATTTTCAGTTGAAACAAATAATTTTCAACAAAATAGGATTTTTCAGCAAAATAATTCAATTTTCAACGAGAAGTATAATATTTTACTTTTCCAATAAAATTTTTTTTTCAATCAAAAACAGTTGAATCCAATCAAAAATGCAATTTTTCAACAAAACAGTTCAGTTTTCAACCCGGAAATATGAAATTTGAACAAAATTGTTTAATTTTGAAGCCAAAAAAACAATTTCTACAGCAAAGTTTTATTTTCACCCAAAAAATATGGTTTTTATACAAAAAGAATTGAATTTTCAACCATATAAATAAATTTTCAACTAAAGAAATGAATTTTTATCTAAAATCATGAACCGCCAACCAAAAGAATTAATTTTTAACTCAATATTTGAGTGTTCAACCAATAGAATAGTTGAATTTTCAACCAATAGAATAGTTAAATTTTCAGTTAAAAAACATCAATTAAAAAAAAAGAAGAATTTTCAACAAAATAGTTGCATTTTTCACCAAAAAATTGAATTTTCAACCAAAGACGATACATTCCAATAAAACATGGAATAGTTAAATGTTCAGTTAAAATAGAAATAAATTTTCAAACAAAAAAAAAAGATTTTTCAAGAAATTACACTGGAACCTCGATTTTTGCAACTCATGCGCTAAGAATGCGGCCCTCGTGCTGTTTTTCACGGTTGACTGCTCACCGCCTCTCTCTCGGACCCGTGACTGCCCTCATCACAAAACTGGAAGGTTATACGCTCTAGGAACGAACAGAAACAGTTGGCAAAAATCGAGGTGCCAATGTAGTTAAATTTTCAACAAAGAAAAAATATTTTTTAAGCAAAATGATGATCAACCAAAAAAAATGAATTTTTAACACAGTAGTTCCACTTTCAACTACTTAGTTGAATTTTAACGCAAAAAACATGAATTCTCAACGAAAAATGATATAGTTGATATTTCAAGCAAACAGTTGCACTTTTAGCAAAAAAAAAATTCTACGATAAAAAATGCATTTTTAAACCAAAATGACGAATTTTCAACTAAGAAACATTTTTTATTCATTAAAAAAAAAATTATTTAATCCCGAATGTTGAATTTTCATGCCAAAAAGAATTTTCTACAAAAAAGTTGAATTTTCAAACAAAAAATTTGATTCAACAAGAAAGTTAATGTTCAACAAAATAGTTACATTTTTTACCAGAATAGTTGAATTATAAACCCACAAAGACAAATTTTTAACAAAACAGTGAAATTTTCAACCACAAAGAATGAATTTTTCACAAAAATCTGGGCTAATCGAAAATTTCCTGAATGTTTCAAGTTTTCTCTGAGATTCCCTCACTTTCCCTGACCAGTTATAAATTCCCTGACTTTCCGGAATTCCCTGACCAGTAGCAACCCTGATTATTTACATATTATGTTGGACATAAATTCATTTTCTGGCATATTAATGGTAAATCTTATTCACTTGAGGTGTTAATTCCACTTCAAGCTGTCCACTAAGATACTGCTTTTCGAATTCGGCATTTTCACCCACGTAGGAAGCAATCATTCTCTTTATCCTACGTTCTTTTAAAAGTATTCCTAGGCCAAAATCGTCCACTCCGGCATTATTAGAAACGACAGTTAAATCTTTAGAACCTCTATTAAGTACTGCGTTTATAAGATTTTCAGGTATTCCACAGAGGCCGAAACCACCTACTAAAACCTTGGCTCCATTTGGTAAATCCGAGACAACTTCTTCGGCGGATTTAAATATTTTTCCGTCTCCAACTGGACGTTTCAATTTTTCTACTGCCTCAACTTGCGGTACTTCCGCTTTTAAGGAAAAACTAACTGTAGATATCTGCAAAGACCGAAATTTTATCAAAATCTCACTTTTATTTTGTAATTATACTTTATACTTCTAATTCAAATCACATTTAATCAGGACCTTCAGGGCTCGGAACTGCTCAAGCTTAAAAAATAGTTAAATAGTAACCATACTTATCTCAAAAAAGTAACCGTAAAGTAACAATAATTTAGCAAAAAAAGTAACCAAAAAGAAAGATTTTCTACCAAAAAAGACGAAGTTTCCACTAAAATTATGAATTGAATTTTTCTGACTAAAAAAGATGAATTCTATAAGTGTGCATTTTTTCAGATTGAATATGGTATTTTCGATTCGACGTGCGTTCATTTTCGGATTGGTTTATTTAATTCGATCGACCCAAAGATCAATTGTAAAAAAAAAACGACATTTGATCCGTGCCACAGTCAGATCGGTTTTTTTCGATTTAATTGGCGCGTCAATCGAATGTCGAAAACCGATCTTCGACGCGTGCTGTCGCCAGATCGGGTTTTTCGATTCAGTCGGCGCGTTGATCAGATGTCGAAAACCGATCTTTGCCGCGTGCTGTCGCCGGATCAAATGTCGAAAAACCGACATTTGATCCATGCCACGGTCGGATCGGTTTTTCCATTCGATCCGACCGTTGATCAAATGTCGAAAACCCGATATTTGATCCGTGCTACGGTCGGATCGGTTTTTTCGATTCGATTGGCCCGTCGATCAAATGTCAATAAACGGAAAAAAGTCGTTAGTTCCCATAAATAAATTAATTAAAAATCAAAATGTAAACATAGATTAAAGAATTAGGAAACATAATTTCTCTTCAATTGAATAACTTTTGCTATTCGAAAAAATTTATCTATGTCTACAAAACAAAGATCTTTTGAAACTTGAATGAATATGCTCCGAATTCTTATACCGATTATTTTCATAATTGACAAACTTAATAAAATAAAAGTTTTAGCGATAACTGGTCAATATTTCTTTTATATGTATTTGTAATTTTATATTCTATTGTATGAGAATATAAAAATTTTGATAATATACTCTGTACATCTGAATTAAAAGGTGCGTATTCATGAAGTAGTTCTACAAATATAAGTAATTAACAATTCCACTGAGAACAAATAATTTTTTGTTTACTGATGATATTTGATTATTTAATTCTCTTCCGCATTCAGACTTAGACAGCGTATAATATTTCTTGCAGGAATTTTAATTCTTCATACATATCGGAAACATTGAAACGATAAAGACATTTTGTAATTTTGAAAGAAAGCCAATGATAAATTTTAAAACATTATTCTTCACCAGCAAAAATAGCCCACTTATAACATGTTCTTTATTTCAGTTGTATAATTATCAAATTAAAATATATGCTTAATTTAAAGTACTATGAAATATAATAAATAATAATTATAATTTAAAATAAATATTAAAATAGCTGCATTGGCTTTCATACCATTTAAATTTCAGTCGGCGATTTGTTTAATTTAGATTATTTATGATGTCTATAGTTATTTATCACGAAATTTTGAATATCATGAAGATTTTGAATTGAAGATTATTCAATGTTGAATGTATATAAAAATTGTTAAATTTTTCTGATTCAGAAGATCAAAGGTCAAAAATTGTTTATTCTAAACCTGCAAATTGACAAAATTGTAAATTTAAGTCATCAAAATTACATAATTTTTAATCCTGTAACTTAAACACACCAAACTTTTACATACGAGTTCAACTTTCAAGCAAGTAGTTAAATTTTATCCCATAAATATGAACTTTCAACCAAGAAGATTAATATTTTTTACCAGAAGAATAATGTATTTTTGACAAATATTTAAACTTTTAGCCAAGTAGTTGATTTTTTGACCAAAACATATTATTCATTGTTTCAACAAAATTGTTAAAGTTTTGAGCGAAAAATACCAATTTTCTACAAAACAGTTGAATTTACATCTCAAAAATATAAATATTTGTAAAAAAAGTTCATTTTCAACCCAATAGTTCAATTTTCTCAAAACAGTTAAATTTTCAACGAAGAAAGATTTTTAAGGCATGAAAGAAAAACAATTTCAACCAAACTGTTGAAGTTTCAAGCCAAAAAGACGAATTATCTACAAAACAGTTGAATTTTCAACCCGAAAAATATGAATTTCCAACAAAAAAGTTTATTTCCACCGAATAGTTCAATTTTCTGCGAAAACAGTTGAATTTTCAACTAAGGATAATTAAATTCTCAATCAAATGATAAGATTTTTATTTTTTAACAAAAAAATCTAAATTTCTAAAGCTTTTTCTTGAATTCCAACTGTTAAAAACTCGGATAATAAAAATTAAAGGAAGTTAAAAATTCAACTTTAAGCAGCTGAAAATCGAAGAAAATTTAAAATTGAATTTTCAAAATTAGAATTTTCTTTCATTTCCAGAAGTTGAAAATTCTACTGTTAAAAGATAAGCTATCGAAAATTTCATTTTAAATTTTCTTCGATTGTCTACAGTTGAATATTGTATTAAAAACAAATGAAAAAAAATGTTATATTCACATCATTTTTCATGATAATTTAATCAATTTGGAAAAAATGTTTAAACCAGGAATTTTTCCGACCGATAAAAGTGGCGACATTTAGTTTGTGTATTTTAAAATATTTTATTTTGGCTGGTTAATAAATAATGAAAGCTAGGGGCCTTTATCAGCCTTTACCATTTAATTTGTACAATTAAAGTTTGTGAAATTGATATTTTAAAACGTGTTCATTATTAAACGTTTGAATAAACATTTTTTAAACGACAATTTTTTTAAACTTTAATTTGGAATATTTGGAAAGTTGAAAATTCAGAAAATTTAATTTTGGCTGCTTTTGTTTGTCGTTTAGTTTTAAATACTTCAAATGAAGAAATCTTCAGCTTTAACAGTTTGAACTTTTGAATTTCAACTTGAATTTTCATAGCCGGGAAAAATTTTGGTGAACTGGGAAATAACCGGAAAATGACCAAGAATCTTTTTCATTGATGAAAGTATTTTTAAATTTGCTCTTCAATTTAATTTCAATTTTCAAAATTCAAAAGTTTGACTTGAGATTATGACTTGCCAATCAGTCATTTTATAGGTTTAAAATATCATGATATATTCGATACTGTTTAATTTATGTTCTCTTATTAAAGATAATTTGGAATTTTCATTTAATTTCATCACAAACCTAAACTAAGGTAAGATAAGACCCAATACTAACAAGTTCGGCTTTGTAAGCGACTAATTAGAAAACAATAATATCATTCGAATTTTTAATATTTAAATTATACTAAGGAAGGAATTTAAAAATATTATTATAAATTATGATGATTTTTTTAAAAAAAGGCCTGATAAATTATTGTAAATTTGGTCTTAAATTGTTTGTAGGATGCTAAATCGGTTCTACTTTTCTTTTTATAATATTGTACAAAAATATTATAGGATACAATTAACGAACATTTTAATTCGATACGATACAACTTCATGAAAATTTGAGGTAAATATATTTGATATGACCTGAAATTTCTCATTCCCCAATTAATTATCCAAATTTCGGAAATTTAGAATACAAATTTTTTGAACTGTTATTTGATGAAAAAAATTTAAATAAAGCTAGGGTAATAAGTATTAACACAATATTGGGCTACCCTTCAGTAGTGATCCCCCCCCCCCCCTTTATAATTCTGGCTTAAGAATATTAAATAAGAAAATAAATATTATAAACCTGTAAAGCATGTAAAAAACATTTTACAAATCTTGAGATGAATAACATTTAAGTAATTATTGTTACTAATTACTATGTAATCGCATAACAAATTTTACTTACTAAAGTAAAAATTAACGAAACGTTTTTGTTTATTGTTAGAATATACATAGGTCGCGTAATATTAACCAGGAGACTGACACAATATTGTCTCCATGTCTCTCTGAATCTGCAATCTGCATTCTATATGCATCGGTTTAGATTTTTAGAATTATAATTATAAATTAAAAACTTAAAATGCCTTCTGTTAGTCGCATATTGGAGTTTCAACAATTTAAGGCCGACCGATCGAATCGAAAAAACCGATCCGACCGTGGCACGGATCGGACGTCGGTTTTTCGAAATTCGATCGGTGGGTCGATCGAATCAAATAAACCGATCCGATCATAACACGGATGGAATGTCGATTTTTCGACATTCGACATGTGCCCAATGTCGGATCAAAATCAGATTGAAATTTTGTGCACACGTCTAATGAATTCTTAACGAAAAATGTAATATTTGATATAATAACCAAAAAATACTTTAATTTAACATGAAAAACAGTAGAATTCATTTTAAAAAATACGATTTAAAAAAAAAATAGGTTTTTTTTCAAACAAATTGTGGAGTTTTTAAGCCAAAAAGACCAATTTTTACAAAACAGCTGAATTTTCAACCAGTAAATATGGATTTTTAACAAAAAAGGTATCTTTCAACCAAATAGTTGAGGTTTCTACCAAAACAGGGGATTTTTCACCCCAAAAAGACGAATTTTCAATCAAATAAGTAAATTTTGAACCAAAAAGATGAATTTTCAAATAAAATGATGTATTTTGAAACGAACGGGTGATTTCAAATCAAGAAGATTGATTTTCTACCATAAAATATGAAATTTCAACTAAAATTATGAATCTTCAACAAAAAAATGGAGTTTCAACAAAAATCGTTCAACTTGTAACCGAAATTTTCAACCAAAGAAGATAAATTCTCATCGAAAAACATAATACATAGTTCGATATTTAAACAAAACAGATTTAAAGTTGAAATAAAGAACTAGCAATTTTATCTAAATGACCATTTTTATCAGGATTCATAATAATTCAATCAATAGTCCTTTTTATACATTTTCATACGGAAAAATGTGAATTTTTACATTTTTCACAAGTTCCCTAAAAATGTAATTGATCAAAAGTGTCGTGTGTTGAAACTTTCAAAGTGAAAGTTTTCGATTAAAACTTTCAACGGGACATTGCTAATGGAACCTGATAGGAGAGTGAACTTACACGCGTTTTTAAATAATAAAACGATTAATGAATTAATTCATTTCGTCATTTCGGGCAACAAATGTGACCAAAAGTAACCTTTTCATAAAATAAGTAACTTTTTAGTAACCGCGGATCAAAAAATGTAACTAAGTTACTTAAAAGTAACCCGTTCCGAACCCTGAGCACCTCAGATAGCAAAATGAGAAAAACTCGACGAATTACATTATTCTTAAGATTTTAAATTCAATCGTTCAAATTAAGCCACTTCAAGACTTTTTTCAAAAATACCAAATGGTGCAACATATTCTATATAATAAATTTCTTCATTCGTTATCAGAATAATGAAATAAAACCTGAAAATGATAAATCTGTTAACGAAATTTAGATCTGACCTTAAAATAGATGATAGCCATATGCATCATAAATAATAATAAATTCATTATGTTAAAATGAGTAGACAGAATAAACATTAATAATTGGCACGATGGCAATCTTGAAAACATAAGATTCATCAGATTCATAGCAAAAATAACTGAAATAGATACCGGTTTGTAGGTTAAGTTCTTGATAACCAAAATTGACAGACTTACCCTCGTAAGTTTTAACTGTTTATACGAATTCCTGAATTCGGCATTAAAGCGCAGAAAAATTCCACTTGCTCTGCTCATTGAAAAAGCCATGTTCATTTATATTCTACGATATTTTTTCCAAATTGAAAATGTCGAGGTATATATTCTAACCTAAAACTCACGAGAGCACATATTTCGGTATTTCTCAGGATCAAAGTACAAACGCACAAATCAAGATTGATTGAAAAAAGTATTAAAAGGATTAAATCAAGCTTGAATATTACTTTTCACTGCACCAATCTATTTTTGGTGGTCTGATAAAATATGACATGATAAAAACACTTGTTATTTTTTGCATTTCAAGGCTTTCAAGGTAATCTTCATGACCAGCGAGGTCAACATCAATCCTACAAAATTAATCAGAATCTTCTATTCATGCGAAATTTATATACAAATTAAAAATACCGTTTGATAGCTGTTTAATTTTTTCTCAGTTTCAAAATTCTGAGAAAATTAATTAACTTGTTTAAATAAAAGGAATATTGATTTTGGAATTAAATACATTTTTTTCAAATTGCGAGTAAATTGATTCCATAATCGAACTTCGAGTTCGACGGGGCAAAAAATTTAAATTCTGAATATTTAAATTTAAGCAGGTTAAAAATATTGTTTGTATTTAAATCATTATTTAAAGGATAGGACCTTCTTATAAAATGTTTTTCATTCAAATGAAAGTATTTTGCAATATCGTAAGAGAGTTTTCAGTAAACTTGTTAATGATTTCAATTACGAATGAGAAGAAATTATCTGATATTACTCATCTTGACATTGAAGAATTAATGCTTTAACCAGAAATAACCTAGAAAAATGAAAGTAGTTAATATTTTTATTTTTTTTCTTAATCATATTTCCCATGTTGTACCTGAAAGAAAAAAATTAACAAACAGCCTGAAAACAGTTTCTTCAAAATATTATATATTTTTTTAAATTGGTTCCATTTATCCTATCTAAAAAAATAGGTGGAACAAAATTCTCGAAAATCTAGCACTCATGGTTGTTAAGCGCCTGATTGGTTGTATGCTGCGTGAAAATTGCTTCAAGTGGCTGTTTTCATTTTTTTTCATTTTTTTTTTAATCGAAATTTTCGAATAAGGAATTTTTATTCTAAAAATGTATTTCTTGAAGATAAAATTTAAATTTTAAATAAATCTTTAATAATAAATGCAACAATTCTGATTTTAACTTTTTGACGAAATGTTTTAAAAATCACAAAAGGATTTTATTCATAATCCCCTGGTCATAATTAGTGAGGTTATATCTATTTATTTATTATTAAATAATTTTACAAAAATTTCTAATCATTTTAAGAGATATTCACAAGTTCTTAAATAATTTCGGAAATAAGGTAAAATTTTAAAAGATATATATTAAATTGATTCTATATCTGGAAAAATTAGTTTCAAGAGAATAATTAACAAGATTTTAAAACATTGCAAAAGAATTCCGAAGTTTTGAAAAGATACAAAAATAACTTCAAACTTAAAATGATTTGAACAAATTAAATAAAAAGCAGATTTTTGAAGATTTGGAAAAAAAACTTGTAAGCTTTTTAAGAATTTTTAAAGATTTCAAGAGAATGTAAATATTCTCTTAAGCTTTCTGGAAAAATGTTGAATAATTTTTCATTTTATAAAATTTATTTGAAGGGAATACTTACAAATTTTTTTAAACATTCCAAGTGATTTCCAAAATCATCAAACAAGAATCTGGAAAATTTTCAGGAAATATTTTTAATTTTACAGGATTAAAAAAAAAATGTTAGGAAAACTTTGAATTATTCAAAAAGAGATTTCAAAGTTTTAGAAGTTTTAAAAAGATTTAAAAATGATTTCAGATTTAAAGAGATTACAAGACATTTAAAAAAATGTGGATTTTTCAAGATTTTGAAATAAAATTTTGAATTATTTGTTAAGATTCCAGGTAAAATTTTAATTGATTTTTTATTTTGATAAATTAATTATAAGAAAATATTTAAAAATATTTCACAAGATTTCCTAAAATTTCGGGGAAAAATGTCGAAGATTTTAAAGAAAAATTTTCAATGTTGCAAGATTGCAAAATTTTAGAAAAAAATTCGAATCATTTTAAAATATATTTAAAAGTTTGTATATAATTTCAAAAATAATTTAAGATTGGAAAAGATTTAGGAAAGCTTGAAATAAAATGTAGATTTTTGTGGAAATATAATTTCAAGATTTCAAGATGACTTAAGGAATCATTTAAGTCATTTTAGAAGATATTTAAGAATTTTAGAAGCTTTAAAATTATTTAAAATATTTTAAAACTTCGAAAAAATTATTAAATTTTAAAAAGTTTTCCCAAGCTTGAAAAAGTTCTAAATATCTTTCAAACTCAAATGCTTCCTAAAATTTGGTAAAATTCTGTAAAATAAACCTGTAACTCTGAAGCAGATAAAAAACTTAAAAGATAAATAGTTATTAGAAATTTTGATTTTGTATTTAATTTAAACATTATTTTTCCCTTTAAATTATAATTTGTCTAAAATGTTTTCCTTTCACAAGTGAAAAAAATTTTTTGTTGAAAATACAACAATTATGTTGAAAATTTGTCTATAATTAATTTGTACACTATTTCCCACTTTTAAGGAGATGATAAAAATGAAATTATGGACAAAAACTGAGAATAGCAGTTTGATTTAAGAAGTGTATATACTGTCGGTGCCGATAAAAAGAATTGTCGATACCGGTAAGCAAACAATTACCAGGTATTGCGATTTCTTAAAATTTTAAGAAAATTTTGAATTATTTTAAAAGGTATTTCGAAGTTTTGAAAAGACTCGAAAAAATTTTATAAATCTTGAGAAGATTTTAAAAGATTTAAAACGTAAATTTTTGACGATTTCGCACAAAAAAGTTTCTGGGAAAATTTCGAATGATTTTTGATTTTGAAAATTTAATGTTTACAGAAAATTAGAAAGAATTCAAATGATTTCAAAAGAGATTTTCTGAAAATTTCAAAAAAAAAGCTGGAAGATTTTAAGGTAAGTTTATTAATTTTAAATGATTTTTCGAAATTTTTGGAATAATTCGAACCAGTTTAAAAGATTCATCTTAGAAGTTTTAAATAGATTAAAAATATTTGAAAATATTTAAAAACTTTGAAATATTTCCGAAAATTTATAAAATATTTGTAAATTTCTTCCAAATTCTATAAGTTTGAATCACCTGAATTCCTTAAATATTCTGAATTCTCTGCATTCCCTGAATGCCTTTAATTCTTCTGAATTCTCTGCATTATTTTTAAGTCCTTAAAATTTAGGACTCATAATAATCTTGTTTTATATTTTTATATTATTAATCGGCAATACAATGTTTCATGCGCGCTTTAGAGCGCACGTAATAATGCTAGTAAAAGAATAATTTTTTAAGCTCCTGTACATTTTACACAGTCTATAATTTCTTATTTACAATATAAGTCTATTGCAAATATAACATATGCTTACAAATATCTTATCGAGAACTTGTCTTATTTACATAAGTAAAGAGATAAAATAAAATATATATTATCGATATATCAATCACATTCAGGAATAATCTTATAATTTCTATGAAATAAATAGTTATCTTCTCTCATAGTTCCTAGCTTTAAAATACTGAAATTCGTCCAGAAAATTCAGTTCAATTGCTTCTTCAATTCTTCTTTCTTGAATAAAATATTTATAAAATTTGATATTGGCAGCTTTATAAAAAATTAACAGTTATAATTGTAACGATCGAAGGCACAGTCTGTGGTATCAGTTCATCTCTAACGGTGTGAAGCTTCAACAGTTTATCTAGAGTTATTGTCAATCTTATTACAAAATAAGAAATGCTTATCACTTCATCGAAGGCGACCAGATCTTGCGTCAGTCACGGCTCCCCATAATTCAATGACAAAATCATCTGTAAAGCCAAATGCTTCCAAATCGGAATTATCTATCGCCTCAGCAAATTCCATACTATTTCGCTTTCCTTCTGAAAGTTCCCAAATTTGTGTCGCTGAAATTTAAAAAGAAATAAATCCAGAATCCTTAAAGCGTAACATTTATATATATATATATAATTATATAATTATATAATATCAATTAATGAATTATAATGATAGTTTCGCTAACAGGCCAGCGAAACCCTTGTGTGTCTTGAGGACATGGAGCGACCCAAGGATGACAGCCCTCTGCATCCTTCTTCCAAGTGCCTCGACATGTTTTTGGCACGCGAATATGGCTTTGAGGCGACGAACCAGTGATATGTTCGCACCGCTGAGAGCACCGATCACAAGGACAATTATTTTAACTCAATATTCTGTGTAACGAGACCTTATATAGGAGCTGCGACGAGAGTAAACAGAATATTGGGTTCAAATAATTGTCCTTGTGATCGTTGCTCTCGGAGTTGCGAAGCTATCACTGGCTCGTAACCTCAAAGTCATACCCGCGTGCCAAAAACATGCCGAGGCACTTGTGAGATGGATGCAAAGGATTGACATCATTGGGTTGCTCCGTGTCCTAAAGAAACACGAGGATTTCGCTAAACTGTCGTTGTGATTTCGTCATGCCAAGAGACGTGACCATAGATGTGATTTACCGCGGTTCTACTGGGAGCCAGTGTCATTATATATATGTATATAATATTTATAGCTTCTATTAGAATATAGTATGCCATATTTTTAATTACCCAATTCGGTATCATTGATGCCCATGAAACTCTCTAAAATCGAATTAATTTTATCAACACCGAGAGTCACTGCATCATCTTCCTTCTGTAAAAAATTATATTTAGTATAAAAAAGACTTCTCTTGACTTAGATGTGAGATTAGGGTGGACCTTCTTTTTCAAAATCATACTTTTTGTTCTTAACACCTAGTTTTGTTCGAATGCCCAAAAAAATAATAAGAATTGGCCATAATTTTTAATATTATAAAATTTAAAAATTTATGTAATAGTGAGGTTCATGATCACATTAAACATTAATACTAATTTTTTAACTTATTTTTAATTGCTTACACAATATTAGTTTTGTTAAATAATTGATTTCTTGTAGAAGTCACAAAATAAGTATATATTATAGGTGTATGAGTCTTATGAATATGAATAATGTTATTATATGTTTAAATAATAACCATACTTATATGTTTAATTAAATATATCGCTCATTGATAAAAAAAAAATAAAAAAGGTACTTCTTTAGCAATTTTTCAACAAATTTCGATATTCTTATGTATCTTTTTGTTTATTAATGTTACCCTTAGTTTTTTAAAGTTTATATTATTTAAACAATGACAAATTTTTAAACTAATTTTTTGAAATATTTTAACTGGACGTGTTTAAAACTATTTAAAATGGTGAAATTACTGTAACATTATTTATAGATATATGTTAAATATTCCAATTTTGATTGTAAATTGATCTTTCTTAGTTGAAAATTTAACTACTGGGCTGAAAATTTATGTATTTTGTTGAAAATTCGTCTTCTTTGGTAGAAAATTATTGTTCTTCGTTAATAATTCCACTTTTTGGTTTGCAATTCTACTAATTGGTTAGAAATTCTTCTTTTGGGTTGAATTCAACTGTCTTTGATATAAAATTAACATCTTTTTTGGTTGCAAATTCAACTACTTGGTTGAAAGTTGAACAAATTGAAACTTCTTTTTTTTTATGAATTTTTTCAACTGAAAATGTAACTATACCATTTTATTTGAGAACTGATAATCTTCACTTGAAAACTACTTGGTTGGAAGTTAAACTATTTTTAAAAAAATTGTTCGCTTCAAGATTCATCTTTTTGGTTGAAGATTCATCTTTTGGTTTGAAAATTTAAGCATCTAGTTAAAAATTAGTTTTTTAAATTCAATTTAACGGCTCTTAACTTAAAAATTATATAACATTCTTTTTGGTTCAAAATTCAACTATTTGGTTGAAAGTTAAATTATTTTTTGAATTTATTTTTTTGTTCCAAGATTCATCTCTTTGGTTGAAGATTCATCTTTTTGACTGAAAATTTAACTATTTTGTTGGAAATTCTTTCCTTTTATTGAAAATGAATTTTTTTAACTGAAAATTTAACTATTACATTTTTGGTTCAAAATTGATCTGTTTAGTTGAAAATTTCGGTATTTAGTTAAAAAATTCGTATTTTTGGTTAAATCTCTGAAATATCTAATAAAAAGCTTTTGAAAGCTTAAAGTCTTCCGAATGCAGCGATATGTTCACTTTTGTCCTATACATTTTTTTGCAATAGTTCGAGGGCAAAACGTCTAAAAAAACAGGGGTTTTCGGCCTCCTTTTTCAAGGGTCCACTTTGACCTGTTCCCAGAAGCAGGGCGACGTTAGTAAAAATCTGAAAAAATTCACAGATATTCTTCGAACATTTCTAAATACAATGCATTTTTCAAAATGGTGAAATATGCAATAGTTTACTTTATACTGTGATTTATTTACAAAAACTTTATCTTGCGAACGAATGGAGATTTGTCCATCAGTGTTTTCCCGCACATTATGCGCAGAGGTTTCATGCCAATCGCGTTAATTTTACTCTTGTCCTTTTCAAGAATTATAATTTAGACTTTAGAACAGAGAATTTTCATAAATAATTATTATTTGACCCAAAACAGAGAATTTTTTACATGGAACGAGAATTTAAAAAAAAAATCCAGTTTTATTTCAGAATTATAGTTCTTTTACAATTTTCTGTGTTCCAAACCAGAATTGTAATTCTTCTGACCAAAAATTATCAGATTTTCTAATTCAGTATTATAATTCTGTTTCAAAATTCCCTGTTCCAAATTAAAAATCTTATAAAATCTTTAGACATCCTTTGAAATCTTTAAAAATCGTTTCTAACCTGATTTTGGATAAAAACGTTGCAAACAATTGAGGACTACAATTGTTTCCAACGTTTTTATTCAACTTAAGACAACAAATATTTTTGGTATTTATTGTGTAGAAATGCAAATTTGAATCCTAAAGCCAGCACTTGCAAATTGAAATTGTCCACTATTAGGTAATATTAATTTAAGAATATATTCTGACTATAATTATACATATTGTACACGTGTATCCTTAATGTAAGTAATTACAATTCGCATTGTTTATAGCTACACGCTGGTGAGTCAACAAAATTTTATTATGGGAAGTTGGCGATTGTATTTAGGCGCGGGGTTTATTCTTTGAGAGAAAGCGTCGTTGAAATCGCGTAATTATTTCGATGCGAGACTGCACTCGCAATCATTTGTGCGTGGGCCTTGACGGAGACTCAATTCAATTGTAAACTGAGATTTTTTGTAATTAAACAATTGAGGAACAGGGGAGAGGAAGATTTTAGAAAAATACACCGCTTTGAGTTTCATTTTATAATCAGTATCAATAGTTACTCTCTCCTATAATGAGGAAAGTTGCTCACAAATAAAAATTGAATATATGAAATCTTTTAACGATGCCTTTTTTATTTGCAGAAGAGAAACTTTCTAACCTATATTATTCATTACCTCTAGTTTTTATCAAATTTTTATGGGAGCTGTATTTTATTACCAAACTTAAAATTTATTTCATTATTCTAGAATAAATGCAACCAGATCTAAGAATTGATAAGCAAATATTTCTCTGGTTCGAGCAAGTTAGCAAATCAAGGCAATCGATCAATTAGCGGTTCAACTTGTTTTGACCGATTGTCGAATTAAAGAATTTTTTAAACGCATTGCTCATGTTTCACGCAGAGGAAAGGAATCAAGTTTATTCGTGGCTTAATCAAAATTTATTAGAAATTTAGTATACAATTCAGTAGAATAAGGTGCACCTGTAACTATTAGGTAAGATTTTTTTCACTGATTGAAAGAAAGTAAGAACAGGAATATAATTTATCTCGTAATTTATGAAATTATTGTGTGCAATTACCATAAGCAAGGGTTACACAATAATGTTTTGGTATTTAATTGGAGAATGTCTTATTTTCTCTTTTAATTTTTTTTAAAGAATGTATGAAGAAAATTTATCTTATAAACTCTGTTATCTTTTTTGTTTCAGGTGAGTGTCAAAGGCTGATTATTATTAAATCGAATAATAATTAGGCATCAACGGCTTCATTGGGCTCAGTGGGTAACGTAAAAAATTTCTTTGATAAATGTACGACCTATTTATATTAATTTACTTAGAACCAATTTTGCTTAAATCCAAACATATTCGCAATCATCACAGGTTCTCACCTATTCACGTTTTTTCACCTATTTTGAAATTTGTCACCTAATTCACCTGTTTTGGAAACTTTTCCCCTTCTTCGATTGACAATATAAAATTTTACTCACTGTTTTAATTTCCAAACGCTTGAAAGATCGTATACATTTTAATTTTGTTCGCGGTTCATGCTAGTCTCGCAGAATTAGTGCCGAGGAATTATGTTGCTTTTTAAAGAAAAGGAGACGACACGAATTTGATCAATTTAATGCATTTTTTTGACAGTGTTATCAATATTTAAATTTTATAAAGCAGATGATGCAGATTATCAAAAAGAGTTGTCAATCGTTAAAGTGTCATATTTAAAATAACAGCGGAACTATATGCACCATATGCAACCTGCCTTAGTTTAAAAAATAATGCGATATTT
Organism: Andricus grossulariae; assembly: GCA_011634705.1. Lineage (NCBI taxonomy): Eukaryota > Metazoa > Arthropoda > Insecta > Hymenoptera > Cynipidae > Andricus > Andricus grossulariae. Next base: position 26,847,345 of record JAABKJ010000755.1, read on the forward strand.
TAAACAAAATTTTCGAAAACGTGTTGGTATTAATGTACGTCATTTGCTTCAGGAGTTGAAATAGGTGACGTTTTATTTCCTTTGAAATGATTAGGTGGGAATTATGCGTATTTGTTAACTAATATATAGTGTGACCTGTTCAAGAAATAAAAATATGTTAATAAGCATTGATTAACATGTTTATTTAACTTATAAAACTTTTTCAACTTTTTTAAGGAGAGAGAATATGTAATGTGATGACTGTATTTGCTGAAGATAGTGCTAAAAAATGTTGAGGGATAACAATTTTGAGTATTTATTTTTACTGTGTGTTTATTCGAAGTAGCTTCTTCCGTATGCTGAGATTGCGTCCTGTCGTTCGTATTTTCTTGGACGTCGCGAACCGAGAGACGTGGTGCACATGCGAACATTCACGTAAGGTCGCTCGCACGGCCGGCCTTATCAATAATGTAAAGGCGCCGGTCGTTTTCCTACGTCCACATCTCGTCAATCGCTCGCATTTCGATGGATACATCTCCTGAGGAACGTAAATATCCGCAAATCCGAGGGACATTTGAATTCATTTGCGAGAACTTCCCACGGGGAATGGCCTTGTCACTCCTTCTCTCTCCCCCCCCTCTCTCTGATTCCGTCTTTCTTTCTCCGGAACTTAGCTTTTTTGAATACGTCGAAAGCCTACAATGTTGCTTGAAGCAATGATAAATTTCACCGCTGATTCAAAGAAACTCGACTTTTCGAGTCCCTCTCTGTGCAGGAAGCGCTTCAAGTGTAAAGCTCAAACGTATTTCTAACGAGACAGTTCGATAAGGACTGGCTGCTATTGCTATTTTTGTATTCAAGTCTCTTCTCTTAACAGGAAGCCTACCAAATAAATTCGTCGGGATACCTGATTCAGGGCGGCGACTGTACTGGAAAAACGGGAAATAATCGGGAATTTTTGGAGATCGGGAAGGAAGCGGGAAATTATAGTGAATTTATATTTTGACCTCGATTTTTTGTAATTCTTTTTTTTAGTAGGAAAGTCTATACAATCACTAGATGAAGGGTTGGCAGTACAGAACTAGATAACCAACAAAATGGGAATTTAAAGAAAATATTCTGTAAATTCGAAATCACCATTTAAAGATGGATCACTCTGGAGCTGATGTAGTGCTGAATTAAGGCCGAGAAATTTTGATTAAAAAAAGCTATACAGGTTCGAGGAAATAGATGTGGAAGTTGACAATCTGAAAATTGCACTAACCTAAAATTGGAGCTGACTTGGGTCTGGATTACGATAAAAAGTTCAATAGTCAGTTTAAAAAAATGATAAAAACTTTCTCCCGAGATAAAAAGCTTCTGGATGTGGATATACAAAGTTTTATTTAAAAAAGTTAGCCAATTCCGAGAAAATCAAACACGAATTTAGAGATTAAAGTTTCATTAGTTTTCAAAATCTGCTTTAGACAGTGATTAAAAATCGAATTTTCAATTTTTTACAAACATAAAAAGTTTGATCCAAAAAAATTACTCTGTTCCGAGAATTTCAAAATTGAAGATCGCGGATCACGGTTTTACAGTACGACAGACAATTTTATGCTAAAAATCCATAAAAAAAATTTTGCATTAAATATAATAATTATTTAAGATAGATCAATACTAAAAGGTTGAGAAAAATTATTAGTACTTTCAAATTTTATTTAATGAATGATTAAAATTATTTATATCAAAAAATTACGTTTCGAAACAAATTTTGTTACCACAATATGTATTTGATTTTTTAAGCATTTTGTATGCAATAAACCTATTTTCGATATAAATGTTAGTCATGTTTAGTTTTGTAGTGCCAACCTTTAAATGACACTTGATATACTTTTATGAAATAAAGTGAGATCAAACATATTCGTTTCCAAATTCTTTAAAATAACTACAATTCCAATGGTAATTTTTGTAAAATGTACAATTTTGCATTTTTTGTTCAAACCCGTCTATAAAGACAAATTCTGAATGTTGCTAGACCTTAACTTTTTTTTGTATTAAATTTGGTAAAATTATTCTGGATTTAAGCATAAAGTTGAACTGACACCTCATTATCTGCATTGCATAATTGAGTTTGAACTTCAGATAAATGTTACCTAAAAACAGATCAAATTTCTTTAAATCTAGATGTTCTGAAAGTAGCCGTTTACACAACAGGAGTGAATGTGCATGCGCACAGTACAATAATGCGTCCATAATACTCCCAGGAGTATTATGGGCTCATAATTGTACTGCGCACATGCGCATTCGCAGTCGGCCGTGTACGATTATGCCCGCGTCAAACTAACCTCAAATTTCAGACGTGATAAACTTGTAAATCATATCTTTGTTACATAAAGTATCGTGTGTACCAAGGAGTGAAACGTCTTTTTATCCGAGCGTGAGTTTGCAAAACTCACGGTCGGATAAAAAGACTGTTTCACTCCTAGGTACACAATATACTATTGAGTAGACATTCTCTTTTGCTATGACTCACATTTTGGTCACTTATTTTTGAACTTAATTTTCCGTTTGAAGCTCTCGAAAAAAATTATTCCATTTTCATGGTTTCTACTTTGAAATTGTACAATTTCAAATATTTTTAATATGGAGATTGTATGATTTTATACATTATTAAACGATTCGTTTTTAAATTTTGTTCAGTTTTGAATATTTAACTTTCAATTTTAAACCTGAAAATTTAGAATTGGTTTGCTCATTTGCAAATTCTTTCTCGAATATGTACTTTATGTTATAAATTACTTAGTTGTCAAGGCTTGTTTTTGAAAGTTTAAATGATCGGAAACTTTGTTCTCAGTCCTGACTGAGTGGCCACCCTGATTGATTATACTGAAGGTATAATTTCAAAACATTTCACTTTAATTCGTGATGTGAAGTTAATAATGGAAGTGATTTGGGTCGCAAGGCCTTCCGGTTATAGTCTGGGTCATCTTTAGTAGGACATGGGTCAGTGATGCGGAATGCAAAATATGGTTTAACGCGTTGGTCAAGTGAATTCTACTTGTAATTAGCGATAAAGTAATCGAGGACCATCGGGTCAAGCCGGCCAACCTCAAGGGGCGAGAGAAAGTAGTTATGCTCCCAGGTATGAATACCGATACATAATATGGCTAATTCCATTGGTTTCGCAGACTCCCGACTCCACTGGTACCATACTATTCTCATACCAAGTGGTCACTCGTCTGTTTCAAGATAAGATAATAATACTATTTTCTTAACCATTTGTAACTATATCTCTAATATTTCACAAATATTATTGCCGTTCTACATCACTGAGTTAGAAATTACTATAAAATCTCATTAGTCTTTAGGTCAAACAATTCTCTATGATAATAATTTCTACCCTCAATTTCTCTCGTTAATTAAATCCTACATTCTACTCAGGGGTCGTTCAAAAACTACGTCACGCTATTTTGAACCCTTTTCCCCCCCCCCCCTTCTTCGTCACAGATCATCACACAAAGCTTTGCCCCCCCCCCCCCAGGGTGACGTGATAAATACGGATACAAAATTTTGTCTCCTATTTCATTTGATAAAAGCCTCAAATAAAACGCAAAACATACAAATATAATATTTTAATAATAGACTTCGCAGTTCAAAAAGCTCTCAAAACAGGAGAAATAAGGTGATTTTTGATGAAAATAGGGAAATAAACTCTTTTTAATAAAGTGAATGTATAGGTATCATATGTAATACAATTTAAGACGCTTAAGATTTCAAGTCGAAATATATTGCATTTACAACAAAAGTTGAATTTTCAACCAAAAAAGTAATAATTTTGTATCAAATAGTTGAATTTTCAACAATCAAAAAAATTAATTTTAGACCAAACAATTGCATTTACAACAAAATAGTCGAATCTTCGAGCAAAAAGACGATTTTTTTAGAAGACAGTAGAATTTTCAACCAAGAAAGATGAATTTTCAAAAAGAATTTTTCTGCCAAAAAACGTGAATTTGAAATCCAAGAAAAACGAATTTTTAATAAGAAAAAGATGACTTTTTAACGAAATAGTTTAATTTTCAACAAAATAATTAAATTATCAACTAAATAGTATACAACATAATCGTTGCCTTTTTAACAACATAGTTAAATTTTCGAACTAAAAAACTGAATTCTTGACCTAGTAGTTGAAATAGTTGTATTTTTTAACCAAATTGTTGACATTTTAACCTACAAAGATAAGTTTTCAACCAAATAGTAGGTTTTTTAAACAAACAAGATTAAACTTGAACCAAAGACTGCTTCATCTTCAACCGAGTAGTTGAATTTTTGCGAAAAAGACGAATTTCATAGAAGAAAGATGAATTTGCAATCAAAAAGGACGAATTTTCTATACAAAAAGACAAATTTTCAACAAAACAGTTAAATGTTCAACATAATAAAAAATTTTCAACAAAATAGTTGATTTTTCAACTGAAATGATGAATTGTCAACCACAAAAAAATGATTTCTTAACAAAGATTTTCACCTTTCAACGAAGTAGTTGAATCTTAAATTAAAAAAATATCAATTCTCAACGAAAAGTATAATATTTGATATTTCAAACATAAAAGCTTTTGATATTTAATTTACAAATACAGTTAAATTCAGCGACAAAAAAAACGAATTTTTATCAAAATAGTTGAATCCTCAACCAAAACAGATTATGTTGTAACTAAACATTTGCATGTTTAACCTTAAAATATCAAGTTTTTATCTGAAGAGATGAACTTTCAAATTTCATAGAAGAATTTTTATCAAAAAAGATGAATTTAACTAAGAAAGCTTTTTCAGTCAAATGAGAAAAAAAAAATTCCACCAAATTGTTGAATTTTCAAAGCAAAAAAAAAGCGAATTCTCTGAAAAACAGTAGAATTTTCAGCTCGAGAATATCAATATTGAACAAAAAAGGTGATTATAAATTAAATAGTCGAATTTTAAACTGAAAAAATATTAATTTTCCACAAAAAATGGAATAGGCAAATTTGCATTTGAAACAATTGATTTTCAAAAAAAAAAAAAAAAAAAATCAACTAATAAAATGAATTTTTAACAAAGTAGTTTAACTTTCAATCAAGTAGTTGAATTTTTAATCCACAAGATTAATTTCCTACACAAAAAGAATATTTTACATCAAAAAGCACACATTTTTAACAAAATTGCTGAATTCCCAACTAAAAACGATCAATTTTCAACCAATAATGGAGTAGTGGAATTTTCTTATAAAAAAATAATGATTTTCAATCAAAAATTACAAACGAATTTTTAATAAAGTAGCTCAACTTTCAACCAAGTTGTTGAATTTTCAACGAAAAAAGAACAATTTTAAGACAAAAAATGGTATATTTAAATTTTCAGTGAAGAAAATTAATTTTAAACTAAAAAATAAAAGAAATTTTCAACACGATAGTTAAATCTTCAACCAAATAGCAGACTTTCCAACCAAAAAGAATTAACTTTTAACCAAAAATTTTTGGATTTTTTTATTGGGTTCTATTAATTCAGTTCGCATTCAAGCGAAAAAACGAGAAAAAGGGGACGGTTCTCGAAAACAGCAGAAAAAGGAGGAATTACTTTAAAAAAGGGGTAATTTTGGGAATAGTCTATATTTAGATGCTTCATATGTAAAATAAAATCACTAATTTTCATTTTTTCAAGCATTTCAGAATAATGTGATTCACCCATGTCTGATATAACATTCTGCGTTAACCCCACCCTATGTTACAAATCGTGACGTAGTTTTTGAACGGCCCCTTAAAGTCTCGAGATAAATATTGTGTCATAAAAACCGAATGGAAAAGCAAAAGCAAATGAATCTAGAAAAATAATCGTCATTTCGTTCAGAACCGGATTTGGTTATCGTCGAAAAGCGAATATTGGTCTGAAAGGGGTTGAGCATCAACGTGCAGTGGGCATCATTATAGCTCGTTATAATTGCGGAGAAATTAATTCACAAAGTTCGAAATAAATTGCACTTAAGAGGAGACTAAAGGCTAGATTAGACATCCAAGAGTTGAGATTAAACGTCATAATTTTAGATGATAACGATCTCTAGCCTTGACTGTATTTTTCTGACAAGCCAACACTTGACCGTGAACGTAATTAAGAGCGGGCCTTAAATGGAAGATAATAAGCACCGTCACATAGAGCAAACGTTGCTATTAATCAGAACTCACTTTTATGGACGAATTCATTTTCACTTTGAAAGTTCGAAAGTGTTGGCCAACATTTTGTTGATAATTAATTACTTAAACACAGACTTCACACTCTTTCTCCCTACTTCCCTTAAATAATTCTTCTTTTTCCGTTTTCTTATTCAAGAAAAATTCAATTTCTTCATTTTTTCGCTCAAATGCGAACTGAATTTATAGATCCCAATAAGAAAATCCAACTATTTTTAGTTGAAAGTTCTTTTTTTTTTGGTTAAAAAGTCAACTATTATATTTTTTAGCTGAGAATTCATCTTTTGGTTAAAAATTTTATTATATTGGTTGAAAATTTAATTATTTTGATGAAAGTGGAACAATTTGGTAAAGGATTCATCCTTGATGGTAGAAAATTCAGTATTATATATTCAGTATTTGGTTGAAAAGGAACTTTTCTGCGTCGAAAATTGATACCTTCTGGTTGAAAATTCAACTATTTTGCAGCAAAATCATCTTATTGGCCTAACAATTCGACGATTTGGTTGAAATGTTTTTCCTTTCTTAATTGAAAAATTTCTCTTGGTTCGAAATTCAACTGTTTTGTTTTAAATTTGTCATTTTGGTATGGAGATTCATATTTTTAGTAGAAATATTATATCTTTTGGTTATAAACGCAACTGTTTGTTTGAAAATTTGTCTTTTTGGATACACAATTCGTCATTTGTATTGAAAATTCATCTTTGGTAGAAAAGTAATCGTTTTTGGTTAAAAGTTATTTCTTTTTAATTGAAAAATCTACTATTATATTTTTGGTTCAAAATTCATCAATAGAAAATAATTCTCTTGGTTTAAAATTTAACTTTTTGGTTGAAAATTCGTATTTTTTGGTAGAAAATAAATTTTTTGTTCAAAATACCACTGTTTTGGTTACAAATTAATCTGTTTTGGTCGAGTATTCAACTATTTTCTTGAAAATTAACTTTTTTGTTCAAAAATCATATTTTGAAGTTGAAAATTAAACTATTTGGTAGCAAATTCATCGTTGTGCCTTGGAATTTTAACAAACTTATAGAAAATTCAACTGCTTTGTTAAAAATTAACTTTTTTGGTTGAAAATTCTTATTTTGGACTTAAAATTCAACTATTTTGTAGAAAATTCGTATTTTTGGCGTGAAATTTCAACAGTTTAGTAGATAATTCTACTATATAGTTGAATATTCAAACGTTTGGTTAAAATTGAACTTCTTTGTTGAAATTTCATATTTTAAGGTTAACAATTCAACTGTTTTGCAGAAAAGTCGTATTTTTGCCTGGAAAATTCGACAATTTTATAAAAACTTCATAAGAACTTTTTGGCATGAAATTGCAGCAATTTTGTAGAAAATTCGACTATTTGACTAAAAATTCAACTGTTTGGTTAAAAATAACCTTTTTTTTTATTAAAAATTCATCATTTCGGGTTTAAAAGCCAAGTTTTTTTTAAAAAATTGGTCTCTTTAGCTCGAAAATTCAACTGTTTTGTTGAAAATACAATATATTTCGACTTGAAGTCTTAGGAATATGTCACATACATTAATTTTATTAGAAATAAATTATTCCCCTATTTTCATGAAAAATCACCCTGTTTTCTCTGTTTTGAGAGCATTTAGGGCTGCGAGGTCTGTAGGCAGATGTTGGATGATTGTTTCGGGTTTCTGAAGCATCTTTGAATCTTCATGACACGGTGTCATTTGAACAAATCGGAAATCGCCCGAAGATGTCCGAGATCCGTATCTGAGGCACTGGAGTCACCTGGAACGTATTTGCGGTACGAATTCATCGTAATGGGACAATGAGATTACAGAATCAACGAACCGTGGACTGGTAGTGTGCCGAGCGGATCAGGCTATCGAAAAGCCGGAGGCGATCAAACGTGGATTGTTTCTCTCGTGTTCGATCTTAGGGTTCTATACAGAGAAGGATGCGTGAGAGAAGCGATGAGAGGAGAGGATATCGGGAGGCTGACCGGGAAGGCATAAAGATCCTTTTCGCCATACACACAGGGTACTTGCAGCAGGCCTAGTCATGGCCTAGTGACTTAAATAAAATGCCCCGCATTGTTCTTGCCAATTCATTACTTCGGCAGGCGAGCCACCATCCTATCGCTGATTCGCTCTGTGGAAAGGGTACTTGTGGCTTCTTGGCGGCCAGAGTAAGATAGAGAATGGGAGAATGAGAGAGATAAGAAAAAAGGGAATTCTAAAAGCAGGAATCTATCTCCTGGCAATGATCTCAGCGAACTGGCGATACACGAAGACCGCGAGCGAGGAAACTATGTCTCGCAATCAGCGCTGGCTATCGGGACGATGTTCCGATAAATCTGCCTTTTTCTCGAACATTCCGCAGATAAGTGTATCGGTAGCTGAGAATTCTAGATAGCTGCTGGAATTAACGCCGAACGTAATCAAATCCACATGCTCGAAAAATGTTCGCTTTATCTTAGGGAATAGATTAAGGCCGAGAAATGAGAGCCACGCGTTGACTTCCGTCTATCCAAGTTTGGCTCTAGGAATGTCGTTTCGGATATATAGAACGAGAGATGGAATGTTATACCCAGAACTTATCTAACATCCATTCTCCTTTGGAAGTTTGGAAAATTTTACTTCTTGGTATCTTGTTAATTAAGCTTGCGTTTTTTAGGTTCAACATTTTTATTTATGGAGAAAAATTGATAGTAACCCGTAATAAAGTATTGATGATAAGGAGCAAAATATTTATTATTGAACTATATGACAGCCTTCTAAATATCCAAGATGCTAAAATCACATGAAATAAAAGAGCTCAAGTCAGTGGAATTCTTGCAATGAATCACATTAGTATTCTATTTAAAGGCTTCTCACTTCTCAGGGTGAGATTGAACCAGTTTGTTTTGAGATTGCTCTAAATAGGGTGCGATCCCCACGTGGACTTTTATAGTTTGAAGCAGTCTTAATTCTGAATTGTTTAATTTATAACGTTCACAATTTCAAAATGTACAGTTTTTAATGCTTTCTTCAAGCCTGACCACTTTTTGAAGAATTAAAATTTGAATACTTTTAACATACGAAAGTTAAAAAAAATTGGTTTCAAATTTAATATATATTTATATGTATATAAAATTTAAAAATTGGGCAGTTTACAATAAAAAGTGCATTAGATTGAACAAATTTATTTGAACGTTGAAAATTGTACAAGCTTTGATAGCAATTCCTCATAGTTATAAATAATTTAAAATTTCAATTCTAAAAATTGAATAATTTCATATTAAGCTTGGGAAAATTGGATACTTTTAAACTAGTAGGATTTCAAATTTAAAAATTCTGATTTGAATCCATCGAAATTATAAAACTTATTTTCAAAATGGAAGTTCTTGAAAAACGGGAAATGACCAGGAGAGTCTTTTGCTGAGAGTGAGAAAAATGTTTGGTTGGCTGAATCATGGTTTAGTTGTCACAACCAAAGTTTTCGGATGCTAGCAGCAACAAAACCATTTGGTTAAGCCAACTAAAAAGTTTGTTTTGCTCGGTAAAAGTGTATTGGCTGAACAAATATATTTGGTCAAATTAACCATATTTTTTTTAATGCAATAAAATTATTTGGTTGAAGTAACAATATGGTGTTGTTGAAGGAGAATTTGTATTTTGTAGATATAATAAAATATCTCATTATGAGAGAAAACGCTAAAGTGAGAAAAATGAATTTATTCAATAAAATGACTTCATTTTACAAAGAATTTGCTTGATGAATCACAATTAAATATCGCCAGGATAGTCCATGATTATTGACGGAATTCTGATTAACCGAAGGACTTCTCAAATGAAATGCATTCTACTGAATCAAATAATTTTCTCTTCTCCTAGCTTTTTCTTTAAAAAAGGTATATTTGCTTTTATTTTGTGAAACAAAATTAAAAAAAGCTATGTCCATAATTGTCAATTATATAGTCAATTCAAGGAATATCAGTATCACGACTGTCAATTTCTAATAGAAAGTAAAACCTAAACAGTAACCATTCCCAATTCACAAACTAGTCGTAGGTTGAAGTAACAAATGGTGTCAACCATATTTTCGGTAGTCACAATCAAATTTTTGTACAACGAAAAAATATCTGCTCAATAAAATTATTTTGTTACCCTAACGTAATTTGTTTTATCAGTGTAGGCACACTGGTCAAGTGGTCACTGACCTTTACAAATACAATTTATAATGACACTTTATTTATATCATAAAATTAAAAAATCATGAATGTTGGATATGATTCACAAATCTTGAATCAGTATGCTCGAGTTGCAAGGTTTATCCTCGAGTGCGTTCAGAACTGCACTCATAATTAATCACGTCGGCTTGCGACCCACGCAGGCGATTCATGGCAATCTCATAACTGCACTTATTTGCTACCATTCATAAAATTGTACCCTGAAACCAGAAATTTCGACACGTTTCTGATCCGCCCATCGATCTACTCCGTGACCTGCGACCGCATTGAACTTATCGCAAACTGGAGCACAGTCTGTCCAAGTCAAGGGATCTGTCATTAATGAAATTAACATTGCGCCATCGCATCGACATGGATGTAGGTGAGGTGAGCATTTAACGCGAACCGAGAATTTCAGCAATAAATCAACCTAATCGGACCCAGGTTGTTACTGCGATCACTGTTCAGTGTCTAGTCTACCACAACACGCCTTTAGTTACAGAGTACAAACGGTCTTGAAATTACTGTCTGTCGACTCATTTACTCCTAACTTGATTTACCGCTATTCTGATTTGCATACCCCACACAGAGAGAATAGTTTCGGCAATTTCAAATCATAGTCCTCCCTCTTTAAGTCTGTTAGAGGCCGTTCAAAAACTACGTCACTCTATTTTGAACACTTTTTCCACCACTCCCCTTCATCATCACGGATCATCACACCAAGCTTAAATGAACCCCCCAGGGTGATGTCACAAATACGAGCCCCTCGAATAAATTTGAGAATAAATTTTTTGAAATAAAAGTATAAAATTTCAAGTAAAAAAATAGTTGAATTTTCACCAAATAAAAAAATTAATTTTAGACCAAACAGTTGCTATTGCAACCACATAAGTGAATTTTCGAGCAAAGGAACCGAATTTTTAACCAAATAGCTGAATTTTCAACCTACAAAGAAATATTTTCAATCAAATGTTCGAATTTTTAACAAAATTCTTGAATCCTCAAACAAAACAGATTCATTCTAAACTGAACAGTTGCATTTTTAACCAAAAAAAAGATCAAATTTCTGCCAAAAAAGATGAATTTTCAAACCAGAAAGACGAACTTTCAAGCCGGAAAGCTTTTTCAGCCAAGAGAGAAAAAATACAAGAATTTTTAACCCAAAAAGGTGAATTTTCAACAAAACACTTAAATTCTTAAGTCAAAAAGACTATTTTTCTGCAACACATTTGAATTTTCAACAAAAAAGTTAATTTTCAATTATATAGTTGCATTTTAAACTAAAAACGATCAATTTTCAACCAAAATTGAAATAGTTGAATTTGCAATTGAAAAGATTGATTTTTAACCAAAAACAAAACGCATTTTCAACCAAAGAGGTGGATTTTCAACTAATAATGGAATATTTCAATTTTCAGTTTAAAAATCAATTTTCATCTAAACAAGATAATAGTTAAGTCTTCAATCAACAAAATGAATGTTTAACAAAGTAGTTCAACTTTCAACCAAGTAGTTGAATTTTTAATCAATAAATAAGAATTTTCAATTAAAAACAATCAATTTTTGACCAAAAATAGAATAGTTAAATTTTCAGTTAAAAACTTGTCTTTTAACCCCAAAAAACTAGTTTTTAAGAAAATACTTCAATCGTCAACCAATTAGTAGAATTTTAAACCAAAAGCGATGGATTCTGAACCAAGAATATAATAGTATAATTTTCAATTAAAAAGAATTACGTTTCAACGAAAAATATTTGGATATTCTCATCAGGTTCTATTAATTCAGTTCGAAATTAAGCGAAAAAGCGAGCAAAGGGGAAGTTTCTTTAAAACATAGAAAAAAAGAAGAATTCTTTAAAAACGGGTTAAAGAGGGGAATAAGGGAAAGAAATAATAATAATAATAAATAAATATAATAAAAGAATAAATAAGGACGAAAAATGTCAACCACCCATCCCCGTGGCAGTATGACGTAGTTATTGATCGGCCCCTTAAAAATATTTCCAATAAGTGTATTTACTTTGAGGGAAAATCATGGATTTATTCTTTTGAAATTGCGAAGTGATAAATGATCTTTGTGATAATCAATGAAATATCGCTTGCTGCTCGGGTATGTTTTACTGTCCAGGATTTGTGGATTTGATGAAATACTTCTAGTTCTTACTTAATGAAATTGTAAAAAGGATCGTAAGTTTTCAAATGTACAGTATAACGGAGGCCTTAATTGAAATGAACTTTACGATTTAAAGAAGTTGCGCGAGAAATAATTAAGGTTTGTAAATGAGTTTAAATTTTTTCCCCGAGGTCGTGCACGCGTTTGTGCATTGCGTAGGTAGAGCGGAATGACGGTGAGCCATCAACATTAAGGCGAAAGAACAAATTATACGGTAATCTCATACTCTGGTTTCGGAAACCGGAACGAAACGAAGTGGTCCTCGCAGCAGGTTTTACGCCCGCCTTAATGCGTAACGCGCATTTACTGTGTATTCGCCCTACCAATTGATTCAGAAACAACAATTCTGACGCCAGTTTTGAGTTCTTCTTTTTGTGGAAAAAAAATTAAGAAAAGAAGGGACACAAACGATCTTAGAGGTCGTCGAGCGAAAAAAGGGAGTCATAAGTCAGTCAGTCGGCCGGTGACAAGGTTTCCGTCACGGTCAGGAATCAAGTGGCTAAAAATTTATGTCAGAGGCACGACGTCTGACTTTGTATGTGTGTGAAAGTATATATTTTATTAACCATACTCCTTTTTGTGAAAGTATCTTATCTTTGTAACGTATTTGTAGAGAAACCGCGAAAATGGCGGGAATTTTGGAACCCGGAAAAATGAGGCTTTATAAATTATTTTCTATTTTTAAATAATTTCAAATTCACACATTAAATCAATGGGAAACAGTAGTAAACAACTACATAATTACTACATTCAAAATTACAAAACATTCACATCTTTCTACGTATAGTGTTAATTTCTCTCCATTGTGCAACGATTCAAATAATTTTGAAAAGTTTTATTCACATTTTGATCCTTCTTAATTAAAAATGATTGAATTACAATCATTCTACTTTAGAGAATTCCAGTTTAAAAAACGTTTTAATTTCACGATTCTAATTGAAAAAACGTTCAGTTTTAGAGTTGTTGAATTTTGAATGTTTCCCATTTAAAATGACGTAGTTTTGGACTTTTTCTGGTATAGTTCAATTTTGAAGGTATTTTTCAACAGTGAAAATAAAATCAAAAATAACAGCGTGGATTTTTTGCTGGAAATCTGATAAATTCCTACTTTGTAAAGTATGTGCCAAACGAGGTCCCAAACTTGTCTCTCCTAATATAGTACATCAAGCAGATATTGAATCTTTAAGTGAAACATTATACTTTATAATTTCTTACCTTCTATTCTTTCCATAATATAAATCAGTAATTTTATTTTTGGCAACCAAATTAACATTTTGTTAAACTAATAGGACTATGCGACGCTAAATAAATCTAATATGAATTACAAAAAAGTATGTCCAACCTTTTTAAATGATACTTGATATTAGGTACATGAAATTATAATTTTTATTTTCTTTAAAATTTTTAAGTTTAAAATCACAATTTTAAACGGTTTTATTTCTAAGGCTTCAAATTTAAGCTTATTTTGGTTTTAAAGCTTAAACTTGAACATTTTAGTTTTTAATTATCCTGATTATTATTAATTGTTGAATCTAAAACGTTTCCGGAATTGTTGAGGCATGACTGCATTTAATTTAAAATTGTTCCATTTTTCTGGTTTACAATTTTAAATTGAAGGATATTAAAGGCGTTGGATTTTTTATTTTATCATTTTAAATGTTTAATTTAAGTTTCATAGTGCCCGATTTTGTAACCCTTAGATTCTTAGAATTAAGCCTATTCAAAGTAGAAGGATGTCATTTTATATTTATGCATTATTGATCGTTTGGACTTAAAATAAGTAAAAATGAAGTGTTTCGAATTCAGAAGAGTTTCACTTTGACTACTTTAATTTTTGATTAACTTTTGATTTATGTATATTAAAAAATGTTGGACTCCAAAAGTTTGAATTTTTTTTTTAATTAAAAAATTTTAATGACCGGGAATTGTTCAGGAAATTTTTTCTTGGGTTTTGGCGGCCACCCTGTTGATACCGGTTTTCGAATTTGAAAAAATGTTTGAAATTTACCAACAAACAGAGTTTATTTTAAGAAAAACTAAGAGCAAGACAATTTAATATTGAAGCATCTGTTATTAAAATATTTTATTGATGATTGGGCCGCTCTTTGGAGGAACAGCTTAAATTGATAATAGTGGAAATGGAGAAAAATGTCAAAAGACAAATAAATTTAATATTTTATGTGTTATGATTAAATGTGATAGGGTTTTTTTGTATCTAATAATATCATGTATCTTGATAAAATGATACAAAAAATAAAAGTTGAATCATTCCCATAGGTTTTTATAAACAATTACGTGAAAATTGTCATACATTGTTTGCGGAGAACACTTATTAGGGACTATTATTATTACATTTTCCTAAGAAAATTAAACGGTTTCCGTCTAGATGATACAGGAAAGTTATAAATAACCAAATTATCGTTTTATTATTAGTAGCCAGAGCCGTTAGAAAGTTTATTGTGGACCTAGATACAGTGAAGTATTTGTATAAATACCATAAATTGTTCATTTATGTAATTTGTTTAGAGATAAAAAATCGTATTCTTGAAATGGCTAATTTTGTAACAGAGTCTCAGCCGTACGAACAAAGCGATCATGTGTGCATACTTACAAAATTGACTGAAAATCTAAAAGTTAAAAGAAAAATCCTAAAACCATAGGAACGTACATTTTAGAGATCAGAGAACGACTCAATTTCTATGTTGAAGCGTTCAAAATAAAAAAGAAGGAAGTTGCAAGTTGAACCGAATTAATCACTGCTAAATAATTTTAATTATATAAAGTAAATTATATATCTATTGGAATGAAGTAGTCGGACTTGATTTTGTCGAGCAAACAAGAATCAATTTGAAATTAGCGACTGGAACGTTGGTGTAGCGCCACACTTGAAATTGAGCAAGGCGATATGCACTGAAGGAATCTACACCTTTAGAAAGCGATACCTATGCTTATGCCTCGTATGCCCCAGTGTTGGTCACTCGGGGCAAAGCACGATTGAATTACCGCTATCGGATGCGATCGGCAGTCTTCGATCTCTCACGGTGGGTTCGCGTGTCATGACATTTTATACGTGCACTGCGTTTTGTCCAGACGCATACGTGCGTGCCTTCAAAATGGGTTCAGTAGAAAAAAATTGCTGGTCAGGCGTTGCTCCGAATCTTAACTCAAAGAACCAACTTGGGCCTGCCTAAAGAAACCGCACCAAGAAAATAATTATTCCCACAATAAAATTACCGCAAACCTTCATTAATTTTTTAGGACCTAACGTCCAATATTTTAATTACCACGTAAAAATAGAAATGGCAATTTGCATGTGTTTTTTTAATCGGAAGTATTTTGCCTCTCGAGCTATCTCATGAGAACGGTTGAATTATTTCGTGCACGAGAAATCGCGCGTGTGGCAATAAGCCACGTAATAGTGCGCGTGTTTATCCTGCTGTGGGAAAATTTTGATTGGTCGCGCGATTAGGAAGCGATTGGTAGGTTGCACTACGTGCTATGAATTATGAGACGGTGAATTATGAAAAAAGCGATCGTACACGCACGGAGAGGGAAGAAAAAGGTTCTCGCTGCTTTCCAGGGCAACTTACTAATTTGTTACGATGCGAGGCGGATCAAAGTTCATCAATATACTGATTTTAAACGAAATTTTATAAGCTGCAGTAACGATAATGCAATGTGTAATACATATTTTTTTTATAAATGTATTTTCACTCCTACTAGATGTCTATAATGTGAGAAAATTCTTAGCATGAAACGACAATCCAGCACGTGACGTAAATCTAATCGTCGGCGTCGGAATCAATTTAAAAATGGCGTGAGAAACGTTGAAAAAACCTGTTCGGCAACAATCATTGCTAGGGTTTCTATAGAAAGTCTCAGAATTAATAGACTGTATTCCATTAAGTGACTCACACCTGTGTTCTGTCTTCTTGTTGGGTACCACTTTACTTATCTTAAGGCAGATTTTCAGATCTGAGACCACGTGCTCTTCATTATGCTGATTGTCTTCTTGTTTGAGCCTTCAGATGAAGCTCCACGTGTAATCCTTGTTCAAGTGCAAATCACCTTGCAGGGTATTCTTGTTGAGAGCTTGTCTCTCTAAACGGTAGACACGCAGGGTCATGAAAAAGATGTCGTTACTCGTATGCAAGCGCTATTTGGTAAAGGCAATGTACTCGATGTTGGAGTACGCCATCGTGACTTCATTGTCTGGCACTTCTACACTCTCTATTGTTCTATCAATAATGCCCAACTACTCTCCATTTGTGAATTTCACTATTGAAAATTACTCCATCACCCCCCCAGATTAAACGTGTGTAAATATTAACAATTTCTTGCAATCTAGTTGACCCACTACTTTAAGACCTATTTCGTTTGTGCGAACATTATTGCTTCTTATTTAGATTGCACAAAGCTGTAAAGTTGATATTCTATTATAAGACATGGTTGAAGATTAGTTGGCAGCTGTGGGATGATACCAACACTATTTTGGTTTTAAAGATCGCCACTCGAAGACCTATTTTGTTTGTACAAATTTTATTGCTTCTTCTTCTTTAGATTGGATAAAGATATTATAAGACATGGTTTAAGATGAGGTGGCAGCAGTGGAATGTCGCGGAACCAACTATTTTTGTTTATAAATCTTGGCACTAGTATACCTATTTTTGTTTGTTTGAAATTGATTGTTTCCTTTAGATTGGACAAATTCGAGATGTATATTTCCTTGTATCTTTATGTAATAAGACATTATATAGTGATTTATCTTGTTGCGTGAATTTGGTGGTTGCTGAGCCTTTCTCTAATCACCTGTTCCCGCATGTTCGATAAGCCGACGCGTCTGCGAAAACCCGGAAGAGTTTTGCAGCATCCTTCGTGATAGAACAGGGGGGGTTGGTCCAGAATGAATGTGCTCGCACACACGTGTAAAGCACACGTTGCACATACGTAGGCACGAGACACAAACGATACGATCGCACGACATGAAAACGAAACTGTAGAGTCTGCCGGTTCTAAGAGCCGACTGTGTAGTTGTGTACCCCTATCCTATCGTAAGGCGAAGGTACATCTGATGTCAGTTCAGAAAAGAGCTATTTTTATAGCTACCTTTTCCGCGTGTACCGTTTTAAGTCAATAATTCGCCATGGCGCAACTTGTCCAGCTGGGGTTCGGAGCAGTATTTTTACGACTGCAGTTTACCGACAACCTGCAGTCACTTTCACTTACCGATCAGTTGTTCGAACATCAAAGAAATTCCCGAGGATGACCCCGAGCACTCGACTCGGAACTCCTTTCTTTTTGCGAACCCTCGACCGCTTTTATGTGCAACTTGCAGGTCAGAGAAAGGTTCACGCTGTTTTTTGAGTCTTAAGACTCTTGGGTCAGAGAGAGGGATCGGGGAAATTACTTTTATGAATCGTTTTTATGATAGGCGGCAGGTGCTTGAAATAGTGCTGGAGTTGTAAAACTATAAATAAGATTTGCGGGCAAGGTTTATTAGACGAAAGTTTTAATACTACCCAGTTTCCATTTTTGAGACTTACAATGTAAATACTATAAATTATAGAGTGTAAACACTGTAAACGATGGCCACTACTGTGTGACAAAAAAATTGCCGATTTATTCATGGTTTGAAAAACTTTTTTCCGACCAGTAAAACTACGAAATGCAAACCTTCAAAGGCATTGGAAGTATTTTAAACTAAATTACAAAAGAAAGCATCGAAGAATTTCAAGTTAAAAATTACAACATTTAAAATTCAGAAATTATTTAGGTTCAACGGTTTGATAATGTACATTGCACAATTACACATTGGAAGGCTTTTATTTCAAATAAGTTTTATTATTCTTAAGGCTTCAAAATTAAATAAATTAAAACAAGAAGGCACAAAAATTTGACCATCTCCAAACGAAAAAAATTAAAATTATTATTTTATTATTAAGCTTTAAAGAATCACAAGTTTTTGTTTTAGTTTCCTAGAATTGTAAAATATCAAACAGATGTGTTTTCAATCTGACATTTTGCAATTTGTAAATGGATACATTGAGCTATCCCAAAAAAGCATTAAAAACTTTAAATTTATTAATTTATATTTCTTTTATTTATGATGAAAAATATCTATAAACAATAGCAAAGAATGAGGCAGCAGGCCATTATCCTGTACGATCACATACTATTCAAAATTTTAGGTTTAATTATTAACGAATTTATGATTTCCTGTTCAAAATCGTTTTCTGAAATGCGTTAATAAGTGAATTTTAAGCATTATATCAGCTGATTTACTGCTGCACCAAACCGTGTCAGACTAATCTGGAGACAACATTCAACAAGAATTAAAAAAAGTATTGAACATTTTTTCAAGATCAAGCTTTTGATTTTCTTAACGATAATAAATTGGAAAATATGAAGACATAAACAGTAATCATAGAATAGTTGTCGTTTATTTCTAGGCTTGACAATTACTCTTTTAGAGAAAATTGATACTCGCAATAGTGAAACCCATTTTGTTTAAAACGCCAGGGACGCTGAATTGTGCGCTTTGCGCAGAATATTTTTTTGCACTCGTCATGGGAATCGGAGAAGACGTAAGAATTAAAACTTGTCGCCCATTCACGCGGTATGTGTAGATAAATGCGATTATTTCAATAAATATCCGAGCGTGTCGAGTGACTAATGAAATATAAGAGTATCAGCAGCTAGTAATCCGACTTTTTCGCACGCTCCAGAATCGTGACGAGTTGACGGTTTTTCGCGAGTAGCATTCTGCCGCAATGCCGCGCGGTGCGTCGCGTCGTGGCGTCCTAAGGTTCGTTCGTCCCTGATACGCTTATGTACTGGGTACTTGCCTTTAATTGCACTCGCACGCCATGCCATGAGTTGCGCGCTGTCCCACGTGACAAATTCGCGCGATTCGTTTCCATTGGTGCCCGGTGCACAAGGCGCACCGAGAAAAGCAATGGCTGTTAAAACAGCCATAATTCAACTACGTGTGCACCGTGAGCCCGAGTGTCCGCCTCGAACCGACACGACTCGCGCTTTATGAATTACGACTCCGTGAATTTTGAATGATCGACGAATTTATACTTATAAACTTAGCGTCGTCACGTTTTCGCAATTCATTAAAAATATTACAACTTTCCTCCTGAAATTTGAGCAAAATGTCGAATGAGTAAGCTTTTAATCATGGGAATCGTCGTTGGACTAATAAATAAATCAGGGTGGCCATTAGCTCAGGGAAAACCTAGGAACTAGGGAATTTTATTGGTTAGGGAAGGTCAGGAAAAAGTCAGGGATTTTGAAAAAAATCTTGCAAGTCAGGGAATTTCTATAAGATTACAATTCTGGTCTTTGAATATTAAGGGTAAGGAAAAATGAATAATCGGTCAGGGAAAAGTTAGAGAATGCTGCAAATGAAGTTTGCGCCCACCCTTTTTGGTTGAAAATTCCTTTTTTAGGGTTGAAAATTCACATTTTGGTGCTGAAAATTCAACTGAAATCTTATCTTATTTCTTGAAAATTGAATTATTCCAGTCGAAGATTTGTCATCTTAGGTAAAAATTCTTCTCGTTGTTTTAAAGTTTAACTACTTTGTTGAAAGCTCCTTTTTTTAATTAATTTTTTTACTTGCAAGTGTAACTTATCCCTTTTTTGTTGAATATTGTAGATTTATAGTTAGAAATTCGCCTTGTTTGGTATATATTACTAATTTTCTCGGTTGGAATTTCCTCTTTTTTTGGTTCAAAATGCAAATATTTGGCTGACAATTATTTTTTTTGTGGGACATTCATATTTTCTAGTTGAAAGTTCGACTATTTCACAGAAAATTCGCATTTTCGCTTCAAAGTTCAACAGTTTGGATGAACTTTTTTTCTTTCTTGACTGAAAAATCTGTATTGGTTGAAAATTTTTGTTTTTGATTGGAAAATTCCACTTCCGGGTTCAAATTTCAACCACTTTGTTAAAAACTCATTTTCCTTTTGTTCGCAGTTCATTATTTTAGTTAAAAATTCATCTCTTTGGTTGAAAATTAAACTATTTTGTTAAAAATTCGTCTTTTTGGTTAAAAATTTATTAATCTTCTTTGTTCAAAACTCATCTGTTTGCTTCATAATTTAACTATTTTGTTGGAAGTTAATCTTCTCAACTGAAAATTTAACTATTCTATTATAAATTAAAAATTTGCCTTTTTTAGTTTAAAATTCAAGTATTTGTTCGAAAATGTATGTATATTATTGAAAGTTCGTGTTTTTTTGTTGTAAAAAATTCATCTTTTTGGTTGAAAAATCATCTTTGTTAGTTGAAAATTCCACCTTTTGGTTAAATATTCTACTGTTTTATTGAACATTTGTCTATTGAAACAGAAAATTCGTCCTTTCGGATTCAAACTTGGTTGTAAATAAAACATTTGGTTGTAAATTTATCTGTTCAGGTTGAAAATTTAATTATTTTGTTGAATATTCAACAATTTTGTTAAAAAGTCACCTTCCTTGGTTGAAAATTCAACTGCTTTGTTGAAAATTCATATTTTTTGGTTAAAATAAATAAATAAGTTTTAAGATTTTTATTCTAAATTGTTTTATTCCGTTTATAAAAGATTCTATGTTACAAATTTTACAAGATTAGATTTGGTATTTGAATATTAATGGTTAGGGAAAATTAAAAATTGGTCAGGGTTTAAATCGGAAAAAATCAGGGAATTTTGAAAATGAAGTTTTGCGACCACCCTGTCATGGGAATCGTCATTAGACTAATACAGAAAATGATGCAGTGAAATTTGATGGTGATGTATAGTAAATGACTGTACAATAATTATCAAAATTGACATTATCCTTCAAACATTAAATCATTACTCGGAAAGAACAATAATCATGCTGAGATTACATAACCGTTCAAAGAGAACGGTTGGCAATTGTAGGTTATCATGATGTGCTTCCATGAGAGTCCATAGAGCCCTGTAAGTACATAATAAGTACACTGGTGCTCGTACGTAAGCAGCGAAATGACGCGTTTGCTCTAGGAACAGACGATAGGTGTAATTGTCCCTTTCCCCACATTATCGGTCCAAGAGATCTGAAATGCCGTTTCAGCCGATATAATACCATCCGCCTGGCCAGCAAATGAAGCCGAGTATAACGGAGGCCTTTGATTTGATTTACGAATGCACGAATGCAATTCTATGCTGCATTGACATTTGCCCTCTTGTCTTCTTGATTAAAAAGTCACAATAAAAAAAAATTGATAAAAAGGGAGAATAGACTTGCCTTGCATCACCATTATCTCATTTTATAAATTTCATCTAATCGCAATTGTTAGTTATTTGGAAATCGTGGCCTCGGATTGTACGTGTTCCTTTTTACTCTTTGAAGAAATGCAGGACTGTCTGACTTTTTTCCACCTGAGATGATTGCTAGAAAGATTGATCAGACCCGTGCCAGAGCAACATTGTGGAAGGAGTGTGCTGTTTAAATAAGCTACACAAATTCGATAATTTCTCACTGAACTAGCTTTATCAATTGGAAGCTTTTAAATTAATGTAGCTTTTGAAATTGAACTATTTGCAGGGTGGCCACTGTATCAGGAAAATTGAGAAACGCTCGTATATTCTTTGAGTCCGTCAAAAATCGGAATATAACAGTGAATTAATTTTCTAACCGAGATTTTTTGTAATTCTTAGTTTTAGTAAAAAAGATATTATCCAATAACTTTAAATTACACTTATTAATATCGTGTGAAATAATGTGAGTCTGAAACAGTCCTTTTTGAAATTATGTTAAAAAGCTACGATTCCAAACGGAAATTTTGCAGTTTAAAGCACATTTAACTTTAAATTGTAAATGTTTAAAAATTATTCTAAAATCGCTTAATTTTCAAGGCTTCAATTTAACCGTTCTCATTTTTAAGTCTCCAAATGTCAATTGAACAATTGTTCAATTGACAGCGTCACAAATTATAAAATACGTACCATTTTTTTTATTTCAAGCCTGCCAGCGAGTCACTTTTTAACTTTGGTCGCTTAAATTTCTCAAAATTATATGAGTTCTATATGAAGGCCTTAATAACTAAATAATTTTTAACCATTATCGTTCAAAATAATGTACCTGATTTTAGGTCGAAACTTAATAAATCAGAGAATTTTTAATCTATAACGTTTGAAATTAGCAATTGTGAATTTAATACTTCCATATTTTAAAAATAGTTTTCAATTTAGAAACGCTTAAAATTGGACACTTTTCAATAGAACACGCTAAAAATATAATAATTTCAATTTCTTAGTTTATAAGTTACACCATTATTTGAAATTAATTATTAACACCATTTGAAATGAAATACTTATGAATAAAATTCTTTAAAATTATATCATATTATTTCAAATTGAAATAATTTTAAATTGGAAGATACAAACTTGTTTTAAATTCTAAATGTTGAAAATGAAACATTGAAAATCTAATAAATTAATATTGAAACTTCGAAAATTAGATCATTTAAAATTACAAGCTCTTCAAGTTGTACAATTCTAAATTGAAGTATTAAAAAATTTCCGACATGCAATTTTACTTGTTCAAAATGGTACTACAAATGTAGCTGGAAGCAGGAAAATTTGAAATTGAAAGTCTTAATACCTGAACATTTTTCAGTGTTTCTCTTTTAATCTGGCGAATTTTCATTACCCTGAAAATGTAAAATTGATTAGTTTTCAACAATTCAATTAAAAATAAGCACTGTTAAAAATTTTTCAACTTTGATGGCTGGTACTTTAGAATTGTACAGTTTTAAATGTTTTTCCTTTTATTTGAAGATGCCAGTTTTGATGGCTTGATTTTGAAAATTGTTTAAAAAACGAGGAAAAAACGGGAAATCACAGGGAAGTTGTTTTCAGGTCTTAAGCAGCTAACGTGGATTCGTGAACAATTATTTTTCTTCGTTAAAAAAACAACAAAAATTTATATGTATTGCGAAAGAAATTAATTTGTTATTATTGCAGTGCCTGATGCTGTTTTTTGCTTTATCTTTAAAAATATCGTGGCCCGACTTTTATTAAATTAAATGCCAATCATTTCAGTGATCATAGTTATACAGAGCATGAAGAAACTCTTTTAAAAATCCTGGAAAACCACTTTCGTAACCGAGAGTGGCGAATTTATTTAAATTACTTATCATTGATTTACGTAATAATATAAACCAAACCGTCTCGAAATCCGTGTATGGCAAATCAGCATTCTCACGATCCGTGGTCATTCGACATGTATCGGTCATCTCTCGACTTCCACTCGCCGTGTCCAAAACTGTTTTTTCATCTCTTCTGTCCGTTCCGCATTTCACTTGGCGCCGGTGTTCTGCACATCACGCGATGGATTTGTCTCGATAATCTCGGTCCCCGACTTCTTGAACAATATCAATTTGCAATCTATGAGCAAACACTATGCTAATTAGATTTCCACCTGCCAAGAACAGTGTACATCATACACTGTGAAAAATATCCACACACAGAATAACACACATGATTGTATTGGTGCATTTAAATATAGAGACTCTAGTATCATACAAAATAAAGTTACTGCAAAGTGGAAGGAAACCAGTGACTTGCCAACTGAAGCAGGTTGATTGACTTAAACCGATCGCTGGTGTCGATGTGACGAAACTATGAAAATGTTCTTTCGGATTTGAATTTCAAAGTAGCCTCTATAAGTGGTTGCAGCTTCTGACCGAATACCTAATTAGACTCCTCCTAGAATTTTCCTAACCTCCTACATGAGCCGCACTTATCAACCGAGTAATTTGCTACCTCCCTAATTGAAAGGAGTTTCTCTGGACCTATCGCCTTGCATTCTCTCAATCCTACACGCTAATCCAGCTTTCTCCTCCGCTAATGAGAATTTTCAAGGAATCACCTCCTTTGCCTTACCGCATCCAATACAAATTTAATAGCCTCCTTAACCTTGACCTTGCAGTTTTCTAACCTATTTCCACTTGCCGAGATTCATATTTCACGTCCTTTTGTTGTTGCGCCTTGCGCTTTCTCCCAATTCCCCCTTTCATTCGAAGTTGATACAGATCTAAATTGAATTCTGTAAAAATGTATAAGTGCCACGAAGTTTGAACAACACGTTTTTTATAACGGGGATATTAATTTCTCTGCGCAATCAGGCCGTTCCCGTTTAAATCATTACATAAGTAAACGTACGGCATTCCCATTCGGCAAACCTGAATCTCGAAATGTCAGCAAAAAAAGTGCCTCTTTAATTATACGGCCGCCATATTGAGGTGTTCCGAATAGTTTTGCGGTTTCAGCAAAACTCCTCAAGTCACTGACTGAGCAGGTCTTGGAAGTTTTGGAACTGGATTCTTCCTATGCTAATTATCAGTGGTATCTAGTCGGAAAGGTAAGAATGGGAATGGGCGTAGGATCGTTTGAATTAGCGGCAGCTTGTTAGGCGACTAATTATGCTACCAAAATGTAAAATCGCCTATTCGGCAAGAAAGTTACGAACTTGTTACGGGAGTCGCCGATTACATCGATATAGGCCAGTAACGGAATCAGGAAAAAAAATAAAGGAGAATCGTGCACTGCTATTAAAATCATTCGACGCCCATCATTTTTTCTGTGCGTGTTTTGCGCAAATCCTGATAAAGGCAGGTTGCAAATTAAGAACAGATCATTTCTCAAGTCTCATAATTTAACTGACATCTATTTTTATCGAATTACAGAAGTCAGAGTTGTTTTAAAGGTTCGCTTTGATTTACAGATAGTTTTGGCAAAAAAAAAAAATTTTATTAGCATCCGGAAGTTAGCCAATAAAATTTCATCTGCGGGCCACTGACGTACTCAGAGGGTAATTTTATACCAAATAATCAGAGGGATATTGAAGGAGTCGAAGAAGTATCAGAATGATATCCCGAAAATCATTTCCGCGCATGGAAGCACGGTGTATATTTAAATAACTAGGCATGCTCTTCAATGAAACCGCCACCAGTACAGGAAGTCTCGGTCGTTAACTAGACGGAATTCCAAAGGAGTTTGCTTCGCCGAGGCAATATCTACTCGTTCCTGATTCC
Source organism: Andricus grossulariae (assembly GCA_011634705.1). Lineage (NCBI taxonomy): Eukaryota > Metazoa > Arthropoda > Insecta > Hymenoptera > Cynipidae > Andricus > Andricus grossulariae. The sequence continues at coordinate 26,872,929 of JAABKJ010000755.1, forward strand.
TGAAAAAAGACGCCTTTTCCTCGCGCCGCGTGCCGATCTCGCGATTGCACTAACTCCGTGCCCGTGGCTTTTTGACTTCGAGGGAACCGGCAGCCAACTTGAGCGATAAACCAATGGCGTGCTTCGTGCAGCGTGCCGGGGTCAGGATAGGTTATTAGCAACATGGTTGCAATGTTCTTTTGGATAGGAGCAAACAGACTCGATAAGCAAGTCATTGTTTTCCATACAATTGAATTCGTCAGATTTGGAGTCTTGATGATTGTTAAGGAGTAGGATATCAAATGGATCATCGAGAAGAATTGATATCCTCGATATCCATGACACATTTCGTCGGAATTGATATCACCCATCCGGCAGCAATTACTCCATATCATCGTCGCGTATTACTTAAGCTCAAACGATTAAATTCCTCTTTCAATAAATCTGTTTATCGGGAAGTCGAATTTCATGACGAGATCATCTTCCTCATACTCTTTACAGTTAGTGGTTAATCACCTGTCTTATAAATTTATCGGGGGATTAATCAAGGCAAGACACCTTCCATTCGAGAAGTAGTTGCCTCAAGTGTCGCATACATGGAATCCCGAGCAGTTCATCATCTGCGAGATTACAATCCTTATCTCTTCCCTTAATACTTCACTCGCGTAGTGCAGATGACGGAGGACATGTAATTTCAACCTTATATTACATCATAACTTCCATTTCATATTTTTGAGGACTCCATCCTGTAAGGACTTTCTAAAAATCGAGAATTTTTTGTTTTGTGTAAAACATATTTCTTTTTCATGATTGCTATTACTGTGTTGCATTCGAATGACCTCATCGGCTTCGTGTCGGCCTGATATTGTCAATCGCAGAGGCTATCTGGCAACTGATGTTACGGTTAATGACCGCGTATTACAGCCTTCCATTAGATGTTCCTATACTATACATTAGAGCAACCCGTACATTCCCTCCTGGCAGATTGAAGATAGAGAAGAAAAAATGAAACTTTGTGGAGGAATTCACAATTTTTAATGTATGGGTTCTACAATATATCATTTAAAAAGCTGTTTTATAGTAATGAATGTAAACAAATATTTTTCTAACCCTAAAATACAGGCTGAATGAAATTTTTTTTTCACCTGTTAGGCCAAAATTCTGGTGCATGCGTGCTTGTATAATAGACCAGAAGTAGATAGCGTATCGTAGGACTGCTCTGGCATAACGACCATTGGTTATATTGACAGTGGCCGCGTACCGGTGCTATTGGTACAAGGGATAATCCATAGGGAAAGATAGTCCATACGGAGAATGAGTTATACTGCATTCAATATCAACAGATAGGATCTTCTCTCCCTCCTTCTTCCTCCCGCAATCTCTTCTTATCCATCTTTCTCACTCTTTTTCTCGCTCCCCTCTTTCTCCTTCCTTCTTCTTCTTCCTCTTCTCTCAGCGACTTCCTGCTGGTTCTCAAAGCCACCGCGCCACTGCCGGCAGCATTACATCGCTCTTCGGCCAACCGTGCCTATTCCAATTCGCATTCCCATTTCTATTCTGCTCTATTCTCTTCTTTCCTCGTTTTCTCTTATTTTCCATTACCTTCCCTACTCTTCTCTCTATTTCTAGTCCCGTTTCTTCTTAAGGTTTCTTAGGCTTCTTAGAGGTAGCCATTAGCCAAGGTTCACACACGCGCGTTAATTGGCACCTGTCCCGTCCTTCTCGCGCTTCGAGCGGGAAATGCACTCGCCGCGTTTACTCATTACTTTGTCAATGCTGGAGGAAAACGCTGCGAGACGCTAGGATGATTGATAGAGCCAGCGATGGAAAGCCAGAGCGGATATTAAATATTCTTAATAGCCACGTCAATCTCGACGAGCGATCTTAATACGGTCTGGGGTTGGCTCGCTCGAAATTGATCTGCGGTTATCCTATCGCAGCTAATATCAGTGTTTCATGACACTCTTCGTATAATTTCACCGTGCCAAGTTCACAGATGGAAGCACGCGGGAGGAGCGCTATTATGCTCCATGATAATTTTCCTCACGATGAAATATGAATTGTTAGCGTCCTTTCTATTCTGAGGCTTGAGTCGATGAGTTATAGAAGCCCAGATCCATCGATTCGCTCCTCGTTTACGGATTTCAATTTAATTCATTAAGTCTTCACGATTCAATCTGCAAAGGGAGTGCTTGGCGAAATTAACGCTAATGTGCTAACTATCTACTTCTTTCAGGAAAACAACTTAGATGATCCTTTTCTGATTTTGCATTGATTTTTCTTTACTTTTATATTTATATCTAGACAACATCTAATAATGTTTTCTTCTTTTTTGTTCCAGGTGAGTTCATCTTCTCTATAGAATATTAAGAGTTCTCAGTTTGAAAGGAAGACTCTGGTCTTTTGAAATTGAATTACTTGACGAAAAGTGAGTATCTTCATGAATCTTTAGAATCTGTCAGAAGTAAAGTATGCTAAAGAGATTTTCTTTACGAGTTCGAGCTTTCAGCCTTTGAAGACGCGATGACGTGTTAATGGGGATTCGCTTTCACCACTAACCAAGTACCCTTCTTCGTTTGTACTCTATCCTTATCGCACAACGTCCACTCTTCCGTCTTCACTTATTTCGATGAAACCGCAAAGATCTTCTTTAACCTCACATGACCTTTGAGAGCGACCTCCCGCGAACTCCGTGCACGATTCTCTTTTTCCAAAACAACCAGTAAGTACTTTGACTGCGGCAGTTTATCGACGAACCTGTCTGAATGCTCATCTCTCTTGTCCTCGTGACTAGTACAAATGTCGCGGAAATAGAAAACATACCGAAATAGTGTCCTGCAATGCTCAACGAACTCGTTTCCAAATCGATTTCCCGGGTTCAGTGCACGGGAAATGGATGGGACTGAAATAGATGCAGTATTTCTTGGATTCTCATGCATAAAAAATTGAAAAATTTTCAGTAGTGAAATCAAATTAAGAAAAATCAGTTAATATTAAATTTTTTAATTAAACTGTCGTAAGGGTGATTTGTGGAGAAAATATATAAAATATATTTTGCGTTTATTATTGTTCAGTTACAATTTTGTTGCACAATTCACTATTAATCATAGACATTGTCTAGGATCACCGAAATTCGGTGAGTGCATAGAACAATTATTTTCCGTGAGTGCAGGGGACTGCAAAGGGTGACTAGGTTCACCAAAATTCGGTGAGCGTAGAGAAAATATTTTCGGTGTGAGTAGTCAGTAGACCCTTCCTTAATTATAACCAGATCCTTAATTTTTTCTAAATTTTTATTGTTTTTCAAAATTTCCAAACAATTAGGATTTATTTAAGCAATTATATTATGCTATATTTTTTTTTAAACTTGTTCTCGGGTTAAAAGGAACCCGGTTTTCCGTCATAGCCACGGACTAAGTCAAGTGACTGATGAGATGAGGATGTATTTAGTTAATTTAATACGACGTATGAAATCATTTGCGCTGATTTTCTAGGTACAAAATCAGGAGCATGGTGTAGTTTGCAGCTCGTCTTTTACCGCTGTTATGCTTACACAGCGGCCGCGAGAGTTGGAAGTGGCAACAGTCGCCTCTGGATGCTTTCTTAGATCTGTCATGTTTATTATGCATATTATGCTAAAAATTAATGTCTCAAACTTAAGATGGTTACAGCCCAATGTGTCGAAGGCATTTTTGGTTAGAGTTGGATTTTTTTTATTTGTTTGAATAGTATGCACGGGGTTGTCCCGGTATATATTATTAGTCACGGACAAATTATTGTAATGCAATCTAGTGATCTGATAAGAGCGTGTACCTTGACATATTAGGCAAAGCCTGGTTTTTACCCCATCATTCACGGCCTGGGTTACAGTCAAGTGCATGATGGGGGGACCTACAGCTTAAGGTGGGATCCGAACCACCAGAACCTCGGTAAAGGTACATAACAAAATTTCAAGAGGTACCGGCTCATCATCATCGGTAGAGGGTATAGATTTTTTAGATTGATCTAGTATTCTCGTGTCATTTATTTAAATGACACGTTCCTCCGCAACACTGTTCCGATGTGGTTCCCACTTGGGCCCATTTGTATCCAAGATCTTTTTTTCAGGCGTCATTCACTCTATTGTCACTCTGTTTACAAACTGTCTCTTCGGATTAATGTCTCATTCACAGATTCTAACCATTCTTTCGGCGGTCTACCTATGGGCATTCTGCCATTTCCTTTACCTTTATATACTTGTTACGTCAGTCGTTCATCTTTCATTCTTTCAACATGTCCGAAGCATCTTAACTGATTTCTTTCCCATATGTCAACTAGCGTCTCTCCTGTGCCACATTCTTGGAGGATTATCTCGTTTCGGACTTTGTCCATCAGTGTCTTCCCGCATATTGTGCGCAGAAGTTTCATGCCAATCGAGTTTATTTTACTCTTGTCCTTTTCTTGACAGGTCCATGTCTCGCTACCGTATAGTACAGTCGCTACAAATATAGAATTATTTATGGCCATTTTAGCTTGATAGCTTCATAAAATTCTGGTCTTTTGCAATTTTCCATATTAGTAGTTTAATCTTATTGATTAAAAGTTTTCTACAAGAATTCAAAATTTGTTTAAATGATTTATTATTATTTATTAGCACTATTTTAGAATAAAACTAGAGAGTTTTTTTTACGGAGTGTCTAGGCATACCGAAAATATTTTGCCTTTCCAGTTTTCCTGGCCTGACAGAAAATATTTATTCTAGGCTCACCGAATTGCGGTAAACCTAGACACAGCTTTTGAACTGTTTTAAAAACATTTTGTTTAAAAAATTGGATTTTAATTATTTGTGCCACTAAACCTTAATGAAATTAGATTTAAAAAAGAAAATTTACAAATTTCATTTTTTGTTGTTTGCTAAAAATCCAACTGTTTCATTAAAAATTAATCTGTTTTGGTTCAGGATTCAACAATTTTGTTGAAAATTCTTTTCTTTTTTGTTCAAAATTAATTTTTTTTAACTGAAAATTTATCTATTTCATATTTCATTCACAATTTATTTTCTTTAATTGAAAATTGAAGTATTTGTTTGAAAACTCGTCTTTTCTGGTAGAATATATTAATGTTCTTGACGTAAAATTCACCTTTTTGGTACAAATTTAATTTCTTTGTTCGAAAATTTAACTGTTTTTTAAAAAATTATTTTTTATGGGTAAACATTAATTTTTTTACTGGATATATATTTATTTCGTTCTTTGTTAAAAATTTGTCTTTTTTAGTATAAAAACTATTTTGTTCGTCATTCGTCTCTTTTGGTTGAATTCAACTGTTGTTGGCTTAAAATTAAATTTTTTTTTGGTTGCAAATTCAAATATTTGGTTGAAAGTTTGCTCAAAAGTTTGCCTTTGCACTAATAATTTCTTTTTTTTTATGGTTGAAAGTTGTTGAAAATTTGTCTTTTTGGGTAGAATATTCATCTTTTTGGTTAAAAATTCATCTATTTAGTTTGAAATTAATTTTTTTGCTGAAGATTCAACATTTTAGGCAAAAATTGATTTCTTTGGTTAAAAATTTGACTATTTTGCTGAAAATTCGTTTTTTTTTATTTATTTTGTATATTAATTTTTTTTAACTAAAAATGTAACTATTCCATTTTTTCTTGAAAATATTTTTGGTTTGAAAATTTATATATTTGTTTAAAAATCAACTATTTGTTTAGAAATTAAACTATTTCTTTGAAAGTAAAACAACTTAAAAACGTCATTGAAATTGAAACCTCTGAGTTGTAATATATGTGGATTCAGTATTTTTAAGTAGACAATTTTCTTACGTAAGATCTTTCATCCCATCCCCCTTTCCACCCTCATAAGAGACAGTGGGTTTTTACCCCCACCCCCTCCCCCAATCTTTTTACGTAATTTGTGGATGGCCCCTTATTATAAAATTCTAGATGACTGTTGTCACTAAAAGTCTTTAAAATAAACTTAGAAACAAACATGTTGTTAAAATTAGCATTATTGATCTCCTAGGTGTAAGGTTGTTTTTATAACTGAAAGAAAAATGTATAGAGTTCAGGGAAAATGAATAATTGGTTAGAAAAAAGTCAGGGAAGTTCAAAATAGGGATTTTCTAGCAACCCTGTAAAATTAAAATTATTTCATAGTACATATAATTAAATGTTTTTTCCCGAGACCTGTTTTTTTTCGTGTCCATACTACTTGAAAAAAAACGAATTTGAATAGCTTCCGCTACATGACCACTAGCTTCCAATGAAAAATAAAATGTCCTATTATTTATTGAGCTTACAGCGCCTTGGAGTCTAGCGAGCGATAGTGCTAGGGCGATCAGGCGGAACGCGAAACTCTGCGGCAAACTAAGCGGTGCAGCGGAATGATTAATGGCCGAAAGCGCAGGCACGTTGTCGTCCGAAATGCGGAATCGCGCGAATAAATTCAGGGGCACGCACGTGGCGAACAAGACCGTTAAACGATCCGCTTGCAAGCATGATTTACGATCCTCCCATGCGGTCTTATCGTCGCTCGCTCCGTCGAACAGGATTTGAAATCGGATACCATGCCCGCTAGAACAATCGACTAGCAAGGATGTAACTGCGATCTTTCCCGTCAGCGTTATCTGGATAACTGTATCCGTCCTAGCGGCAGGCATACGCCGCCTTGCTATTAATGATTCTCCCGTTACGATAAATACGTGTCAGGCGCCACTGGGCGAGGAATCGCCTTGATTACTGACCGATTAGCGCCCCTGTTCTAGAATTTCCGCGGAAAATTCCCAGTTCGGCCTTCTTTTTCCTACTTTCTTTTGACTGTCCAATCCTCTCTCCCCATCATATCAGCAACATCGATTAGCGTTCCTCTGTAATTGTAGTTCAGGACTGTGATTTCTGGTCAAAAATAATAAAAAAAGAATACAGGGAAAAATGATCTCGAGGCATTTATCTAATACTCCCAGGAATATGCAGAGAATCGGTGATATTCCGTTAAGATCGCATTCACTCATTTACGAGTTGTTTCTTGCATCATACCGCCGCGTATACCTATTCACATTGCGGTAGATGAGATGAGAATTCCAATGGGATAGTTAATTCTGGATGGATTTTTACGATTCTGGAAGAATGCTCGAGATATCATCAGAAAAGGATATTTTTTTAGTTTCGACCTTGATGATGACATCTGTATACATATTAAAAATAATACACACAGTTCGTTTAGAAACTGTTTTTTAGAAAAGATATTTCATATTCAAGCAATACACTTTTTCATTAGTCCTATCCTTAGTTATGATCCAAATACTGATAAACAAGATCCAGAACGATACTTTGATTTTAAATTCATTTTTTAAATGTTATGCAATAAAATTTATGTTTAAATGCTTGTAAAAAATACGTAAAGTTCAGTATAATTTGTTTAAATAGTTTTAGATGCTTAAAATATATGTTAGGACTTATTTTAGCTATTGTTTTCAATAGCCCAAGAACATCAAAATAACTTGAGTGGTTCTTGAGTTATCATCGTAACTGGCGAGTCGTCCGCGGGACGTATATTCCAATGACATTTTATATGGTCCCAGGACGAACTGGAAATTTGCGATAATGCCTCGAATCTGCTCGTGTTTCGCAGATTTTTTCCGTCATTTTCATTTGGTCCAAACCGAGTTGAACTTGCATACCGAAAATTCATCGAACAGTTGAACGTGATACGTATATGTAAACAAATAAAAATTGCAAATCTGAGAGGAGAAATGAAAGATTATATCACGAATTTGCTCTTGCCTGAATGGTAGGTTGACCTGGGCTTGTCATCTTTGATTCGTCAGCGTTTCGCACGCGTCTTGGTTTCGGTTCCGCGAAACTCCCGCTGATGGAAGATCGACGCCGAGAGGCCGCTTATCACCGGATGCTGGGGACTTTATCGACTGACCGATAGGAATTGACTTAGAACGGTTTCGCAGGGGTTGCAGGTCGGTTTACAGGTGGTTCTGCGAATCGAGATGGCTGCATGCCCCTGGTGGCGTGGCTTGATGGTGTTACGGTAGGTTATGCCTTGCATTCCATCCGCGGTCGACGAACCGAGTCGAACGAACCCCACTTGCTCAAGAGCGCTGTACTCGCTTCCATTACTTACACTGCTCACTGTCCCGATCAGCCTTGCCCTTTCCTTTCTTCTTCCTTCCTATCTTCCTTCCTGCCTTTCTATAATATGCATATCTTTCGCTGTATTTGATTTTCCATTCTTTTACTTTTTTTATTTCCTTGCTTCTCTGATTTCTGTGTCCTTTGATTGCACCCTTAGTCCCTTAGTACCCTCATATTCTTCCTCCTGTTCATTCTTACATAAGCCTCTTTCTCTTCGTTCATTTAATCATTTTTCTTAATTTCATTACTGCTGCCTTTTAATTTCTCCTTTGTTTTTGTGGGTTATTTTACTTTACCATCCCCTATCAGCTATTACTTTTCCTTTTTAATCATGACATCTTTTATTCCTCTCCATTGTTTGTTCCCTACCTTAGTTTTTAGCTCTGCACTTAATAATTTTTTCCCATCGTGCCTACTCGTTCTTACTGCCCGTCTTCAAATTATTGTGTCAAGCTCGCTATGATTTTTTCTGTTTCTTCCCTTTTCTTATTTTTTTCTTATTTTGTTCGTGCTCTTTTCCTTGAATACTTTAATTACTTAATCTTGACTCTTGCTTTCCTTATTTATCCTTCCTGTTTTTGATGGTAATCCTATTTCTAGCCTGATCGTCCCTTTCCTATCGTTAATTTTCTTTTCTCTCCTCACTCATTCTACCCTTTATTCCTGCTCTTTTACATTTACCTTTTCTATGATTCTTTTTAGTCTTTTTTCATCTGTCCCTGAATATTGTCCATATAGTTCATCTATCTTTTTGTATTTTGTTCCTTCCTACCACTATTACTGATTTTTCTGTTCTTTCTAGTTATTATTACTATTTTTCTTTCCATCCATCTTATATCCCATTCCATCATATTCATCATCATTGCCTCTCTATCTATATTACTGATCTTCCTTCCGTTATTTATTATTATTTCTGTATATGTTTACGTCCTTCACGGAGACAACTGATATGGTTTTAGTAACTAAAATTATCAAGCTGCATACAATATGGTTGCATTGCCCAATAGTCTGGTTAAGACATCTTTTATTTAAGTTTTCAGATCCAAATGACATAGTTGCCACTACCACACGCTTTTAGTTAAAGTGTTGTAGCTCCCACAACCACGCTATTTGTAGCCCATCCGCATTTAATTTGTGACACTTCTTTTACGTGTAGTTAGGTGATCTCATGATATGGCAGTTACAACCACAAGCATGTAGCTACAGGCTTGTGGTTGCCACAACCACAGTGTTTGTATCTCATACATTTCTGATTGGTGCTCGCGCACAGTTGCGCAGATACTCGTGCGCCAAAACGCATCATGTAGCGTCAGCCATCAGGCCCCCGACGCCATCATATTGCTTCTTGTGTGCCACAAATGCAGGTGAAAACAGAGTGCACTTTGGTGCAATTACTAAAGTGCTGACATATTGGGATATTAGCGATATCTGAACAATTCAGAATCAAGGGTAAATGTGTACGAAATTTACAAGAATGCAAAGTTTTCTGGCAAAACTTCATAGACAATTTTTTTCGCATATTAGAAAATTGCTATCGCCTAATTTCCGCTAAAAAAAATGTTTCGTCCCCGAGAGATTCTGCTACTCCAACTGTAGAACCTGTTTGATTAAAAATGGATTCAGTCTTGATAGCATGCAAATTTAAATAAAACTTAATGAATAATGACTGCAGAGAATTCTTCTTCGACCAGAAAAGCTGGTTGTGACAGAAACATTCTGTGGATGAAAACATTAACTGTGTGATTGTGACAAACACAATGTATGGCTGCGGCAACCACAGTATGAGGTTGTCACAACCTCTGTGTATGGTTGCGGCAACCAATAGTGTGGTTGTGGCAACCGCAGTACATACTTGTGTTGGATTACCTGTGGTTTCTCTTTTCATGTTCTTTCATTCCTTCACTTATATTGATCGTTTTTGTTATTATTTTTTCTACTTTTCTTTTTTTTTTTGCTGTGTTCATTTGCTCAGCACTTTGTTTTCCCATTCCTTAAGTTTCATTATAATTTTAATTACTTTTCTTTTTTTTTTATATTTCTTCCTTCTTTGTGATGCTTTCGATGCTTACATTTCTTTTTCTTTTCCCTTCTCCTTTATTTATATTTTTGTTTCTTTTCTCTTTTCTTGATCATCACTATGACTGCGTTTATTTTCTTTCTCTATTTTTCCTCCACATTTTTGTACTTTTTGCACTAGTTTTACTTTCCTATTTTTTCGCCTTTTCACTGACTTTTCTTCCCTTAAAATCCTTCTCTAGATTCCTGTTTCTTTATTTTCATCCTTACTGTCTTTTTTCTTCCTGCTTCTTAATTGTTCCTGTGGACTCGTACTGCCTTTCATTTTTCTCTTCTTTTCATAACCACTTTATTTCTTTCTTCATTTTCTTCTTTCTTAACATTCCTTTGCCTCCATTTATATTCTTTGATGTATTTCTTTTTGTTTATTTAAAGTTTTTCTCCTTTTCTTTTAAAGTTTTCACCCCTTTCTTGTTGCTCAGCTTTCCATCTTTTTATTTGCCTTTTTTATCTTCATGTCATTCTTTTACTACATTTTTTTACGGATAAGTATACTCCTTTTTTCAAACCATACTGCTGAATTTTATTTTTGCCTGCAGAGAAAATTAGTTACTTTTCTTTTACGATTCGTAGTTTGAGAGCACATGCTTTTGAAGTACCACTTTTCTCCCTCTTTCCTCATTCCTTTATTTCTTCGTCATTCCATTTGTTTCTGCTCTGCATCCTTTTTACCCTTCCTCTTCTTTTTCCTTCCCTTTGTTTTCCTCCCATTTTCATTCTTGCCCTTTTGTTTCTTTTTCCAAATTTTTTGCACCAACTATCTACCAAAAGAATTAGAAACATCTTCAAATTCCGTGCTTTTTTTCTGTCGAAGAAATAAGATCCTTTTCTATTTTTATTTCTAGCGCTGATTCAGGTGACCTTTGAAAACGGAACACCTAGAAAAGTACAATCTACTTAAATGAAAGGCTATCTTTTCTGTGCCAGGAGATTTATTTCAACTTTAATGCAGACATCCCTAACTAAAAATAAATTGTCTGCATGCAAGGATTCATCATATTTCCAGTATCGCAACAACTGCGCCTTGAAAGTCAGAAGATAAAAAAAATCAGTAAAACATGGAAACGCATTTTTTGTAAAGAAATCATTACCCTGCTTGCATTCTTGCAAAGTAAGCGATAAATATCAGGGGTTCGCTTTACGACAGTCTTTCCGCCGAAGTATTCCAGCGTTGACCGTTAGGTAAAAGTACAAAAAACTAAGCGTTCGCAAATCACCGTAGTTCATAGTTTCCAGAACTCGGATAGTAATCTACTTTCTTCTGTTTGCATGATTACTCACAACACATTTTACTAAGACACACCCTTCTCAAGAATGCTACTGTTAACGACGTATCACCGTTGTCCGTTAGCATTTTCCTCTCGAATCGCCGGAGAAAGTCCAGTATCGCCAAATCTCCGCAAACGATGATTGTCATCGTTCGTTTCTTAATAACACCGGCAATTACAATACTATATGTATATCGGAAAGATTCGTGGCTATCTTGGGCTTCCGGTCTGTTCCTCTCGCTTTCTTGGAGAGGATTTTTCCCACGATCCACTGGGACGACGACAGTGTCTCTTGGGAGAAAGTTCAGTCTTTTCTGCTCTCGAGTCATCCCTTTCCCAATTATCTCGTGATATACTTCGATTCCCTGACATGGGATTGCAACTTCGATATAATTACCCTTCACGTGACCAATATCCGCTGCAATAAACTCCAGCTTTTTCAATCTACTTGGTTCCATTTATCATTTGTTGGCATTACACTGGGACTGGTCTTCATTTCCACAAGTCTAAAATCTAAGCTCAACCAGCTGAACCTAACTTAGCCTGAACTTGAGAATAGGCGACTATGATGTGTGGCATGAGGATCGAGTAGAGACGAGAGTATATTGGGCCCTATCACAGTATTATTATATCATTAAGCCGTTTCCCTTTCGGGGTAGGCGTGAATTGCTCGGTTGGAAAGTAGTGATGTGTGGATGATTCTACAGATTACAAGTCGATTATTCTGGATGACGGGTTAGTCATTTGGATTACAAACATTACATTGAATTACTTGCATTATAAAAGGATTACTCTCGATTACAAGTGGATGACTCTCTATTACAAGTGGATTACTTTCGGTTACTCCAGATTACAAGTAGGTTACTCCGCTTCAGGACTGGATTACAAGTGTTTTACTTGAATTACCTGAATAACTCAAAATTTTGTGAATTACAAGTGAATTCTACAGATTACAAGTCGATTATTCTGGATGACGGGTTAGTCATTTGGATTACAAACATTACATTGAATTACTTGAATTATAAATGGATTACTCTCGATTACAAGTGGATGACTCTATATCATAAGTGGATTACTGAAATTACAAGTGGATTACTTTCGGTTACTCCAGATTACAAGTAGGTTACTCTGCTTCAGGACTGGATTACAAGTGTTTTACTTGAATTATCTGAATCACTCCAAATTTTGTGAATTACAAGTGAATTCTACATATTACAAGTAGATTATTCTGGATGACAGTTTATTCATGTGGATTACCAACATTACTTTGAAGTACTTGAATTATAAATGGATTACTCTCGATTACAAGTGGATGAATCTCTATTATGAGCGGATTACTGAAATGACAAGTGGATTACTCTTGTTCACTCCTGACTACAAGTAGGTTACTCCACTTCAGAACTGGATCACAAGTGTTTTACTTGGATTAACTGAATTAATCCGAATTTTTTGAATTACAAGTGGTTTGAAATGATTACAAGTAGATTACTCTGGATTACAGGTTAATTACGTGGATTACCAACATTACTTTGATTTACTTGGCTTACAAGTGGATTACTGCGGATTATAAGTGGATTACTCTGGATTCTAATTGGATAAGTTGAACTGCAGGTGGATCACTCTTGAACACTCCTGATTACAAATAGATTAATTTGTTATAGAAGTGGATTACAAGTGTTTTACTTTGATTACCCGAATGACTCCGAATTTGTGAATTACAAGTGGATTGTACTGATTTCAAGTGGATTACTCTGGATTGAAAGTTAGTTACGAGGATAAGCATAATAATTTGAATTACTTGGATTACAAGTGGATTATTCTGGATTATAAGTGGATTACTTAAATAAGAAGTGGATTACTCTTGGTCACTCCAGATTACAAGTAGATTACACAGTTATATAACTGGATTACAAGTGTTTTACTTGAATTACCTGAATTACTACGAATTTGTGAATTACAAGTGGTTTGTACTGAATTGAAATGGATTACGCTAGATTACAAGTTGAATAATTGGATTACCAACATTACTTTGCATTACTTGGATTATAAGTGGATTACTCTGGATTAAAAGTGGATTACTCTGGATTATAAGTGGATTACTCTCTACTATAAGTGGATTACTTAAATTACAAGTGGATTGCTAAACTCACAAGTGGATTACTCTTGGTCACTCTAGATGACAAGTAGATTTATCCGTTATAGAACTGGATTACAAGTGTTTTACTTGGATTACCTGAATTACTACGAATTTGTGAATCGCAAGTGAATTGAACTGATTACAAGTAGATTACTCAGGATTACAGGTTAGTTACGTGGATTACTATCATTACTTTGAATGACTTGGATTCTAAGTGGATTACTTTCTCTTATAAATTAGTTACGCAAATAACAGGTGGATTACTCTTGTTCACTCCAGATTACAAGTAGATTACTCCATTGTAGTACTGGATTACAACTGTTATACTTGAATTACCTGAATTACTCGGAATTTTGTGAATTGCAAGTGGATTGTAGTGATTACAAGTTGATTACCCTGAAGTACAAGTTAGTTACGTGGATCACCAAAATTAGTTTGAATTACTGGATTGAAAGTGGGTTACTTCGGATTATAAGTGGATTACTCTAGATTATAATTGGATTACTTTAATTACAAGTGGATCACTCTTGATTACAAGTAGATTATTCTGGATTACAGGTTAGTTACGTGGATTACCAACATTACTTTGAATTACTTGAATTACAAGTGGATTACTCTGGATTACAATTGGATTAATCCGTTCACAAGTGGATTAATCGGATTCCAAGTGGATTAGCTCGGATTACAAGTGGAATAATTTTGATTGCAAGTGGATTAATGCGGATTACAAGTGGATTAAATCGCATTAAAAGTGGAATAAATCGAATTACAAGTAGATTAATTCTGATTAAAAGTGGATTAAGTTGGATTACAAATGGATTACTCTTGATTCTTCGGCACGAATTACCAGATTTTTTGCCCCCTCAGATTATGGTTATAAGAAAGCTTAAAAATAATAAGAGATCGAAACTGATAAGAAGAAATTGGAATTAAAGAAATAATTATTCGCAAATATGATCAGACTCGACATCTGTCGTCAGAGAAGGAAACTTAAGAGCGTAAAAGCAGCGAGAGCCGATAGATCGAGTCTCTGCACTATTCGTGCAATTCTTGTCTTAAAAGCAATTTCGATTAATTCAATAATTAATGCAATCAATTAAATTTAAAAATCTTTTCACATAAAGCTCAAAACTTGATAAAAAATAAACTTTTTGTTTATATTAATTTGATTATCAATTCCATAAATTCATCGATTAATTCAATTTCAATTAAAAAACTTTTTCACATAATGCTCAAAATTCCATTAAAATAAACCTTTAGTTTATATCAATTTAATTCCCAATTACTTAGTTTCGATTCCTTTAAGCTTGAAAAAAATTTATAATACCAATCATTTTTTATTTTTCAATTTCGGATGTTTTAAATTGACACTGTTTAATTTTTGAGATCTTCAACAATAATTTTAAAATTTTATTTTTTTCTGCTTCAAAATTAATTTTCTCAACTAAAAATTTAACTTTTTTTAATACAAATTGATCGTTTTTAATTGAAAATTGAACTGTTTGGTTAAAGATTTATGCGTTTTGGTGAAATTTCAACTAATTTTTCAATGTTGAACTACTTTGTTGAAATTTTATTTTATTAGTAGAAGATTCATTCCTTATGGTTGAATATTTTACTCATTTATCGAAAATTCGTTTTTTTGTTTAAAAAGTTATTTAATAACTATCAAACTGAAATAATTAAATTTATTAATAATAAAATTTTTTTTCAAGAAAATAGATTAATTTTCAACCAAGTACATTAGTTTAACTTCCAACAAAATAGTTGAAGTTTCAAACTAAAAAAAAATATTTCAACTCGAAATGGTATAGTTACATTTTCAGATAAAAAAATTAATTTTCAACAAACAAAAAACGAATTTTTAACAATATAGTGAAATTCTCGATCAAAGAAATTAATTTTCCATCAAAATATTAAAATTTTCAACCAAAAAAATCACTTTTATATTATAAAATCCAAGGACTAGAAAACAATATATGAATTTTAATAGGAAAAAAATCAATTATAGGAGCCATTGGGTGAAAATGAAAAAAAATTTAATTTCCTCTTCATTCGACAGTTCCACAATCTACATCGTACTGTTTCACCAAAAATGAATTAGTTAAATTTTTAATTAAAAAATTAATTATTAACCAAAAACCTCATTTAAAAAAAAAGAGTTATATTTTCAACCTAAATATTATATACTAAAATCAAAAAACGTAAACCAGAATAATACATATTTAACAAAGTAGTTCAACTTTCAACCAAGTAGTTGAATTTCCAACTAAAAATGGAATATTTACATTTTTATTTAGGAAAATTAATTTTTTTTAAATTCGAGAATATAGTTACATTTTTAAGCTAAGAAATTAATTTTCTATCAAAATAGTTGAATATCAAACAAACAAAATTTTCAACAAATGTCATGAATTTTCCAACAAGAAGATTAATTTTTTGAGCGAAAAAGATAAATTTTCAAAAACATACATTTATTTTCAACTAAAAAGACAATTTTTAACTAAAAAAGATATTTAAATTTTCAGTTGAAAAAGTAATTAGTAACTAAAGAAACTAATTTTTAAGAAAATATTTAAATTTACAACGCAACCATTTTCAACTAAATCAAGAATCTTAAATTTGAATACTAATTCAAAAAAAGAAGTTATTTAGCTTTTAACCAAGTAGTTGAATTCTCAATTTAAAACAAAAATTTCAACTAAAAATGGAATCGTTAACGTTTCAGTTAAAAAAAGTAATTTTCAACCAAAAACACTAAATTCAACAATATAGTTTAATTTTATAACTAATGAATGGATTTTCTACCAAAATAGTTGAATTTCCAACCAAAAAAAGAAACTAGTTCAATTTTTAGTTGAAAAATCACTTATTTACCAAAAAAATTAATTTTGAAGGAAATAGTTGAATCTTCAACGAACGAATTTTCTATTGAAATCAAGAATTTTAAATCAGAACACTTAGTTTTAAAAAAAAATTTCAACCCAAAAAGGCAAGTTTTCAACGAAACATTTGAATTTTCTACCAAAAAAAGTGGCTTTGAAAAGAAAATTGTTTTGAATTTTTTACAAAGTATATTAATTTTTGACCAAATAGTTGAATATTGAACCAAGAACATGAATTTTTCAAAAGAAAGAATTATTTACCACCGAAAGAAAAGAATTTTTAACAAAATAAGTGAATTTTTAACTAGGAAAGACAAATTTTCACTAAAAATAAAATAGTTAAATCAACAACAAAAAACTAATTTTCAACAAAATAATTCAAATTTCAACCCCAAAAAAATATTTTTCAACATAACAGTTGAATTTTCAACCCAAATCATGAATTTTTCACGAAGTGGATTAATTTTTGCTACCGAAAAAGACGAATTTTTAAGAAAATACATGAATTTTCAAGTAAGAAAGACAAATTTTTACTTAAAATGAAATAGTTAAATTTTCAGTTAAAAAATTAATTATCAACTAAAGAAGCAGGTTTGCAATAAAATATTTTAATTTTCAACAAAACCATTTTCAACGGAATCCGAGACCAGAATACTACATTTTTAACGAAGCAGTTAAATTTTCAAATAAGCGTAATTGAATTTTCAACAAAAAATGTTTTATTAATGAAAAAAACTCATTTTCAAGAAAATACTTAAATTTTCAATAAGAAACAACGAATTTTCAATCATAAAGTTAAATTTGCAACCAAAGAAATGAATTTCGTACCAAAATAGTTGAAATTTCAAGAATAAAAAAAGAGTTTTTAACATAACAGTTGAATTTTCAATCAAAATAATGAATTTCCTACGAAGAAGATTACTTTGTTCTACCGACAAAGACGAATTTTCAACAAAATACATGAATTTTCAACTAAGAAAAACAAATTTTTTCTAAAAAAAGAAATAGTTACATTTTCTGGGAAAATTTTATATTGTTTAGATTTTATTTTAAAAGAATAATTTTAAGTTTTTAGGATTTCAAACTGTGTGGAAAAAGAATATGGAAGACTTAAAGAAAATTTTTATTATTCAGGATTTGAACAATTTTTAGGTAAATTGAATTTGGCAGGCTGTCAAAGGAATGAAAAAAAGGTTCTTAAGATTCATGGGAACATTTCAAATTATTATTTTTTTTTCAAATTAATTCTAAGAGAAAATTGAAAAAGATTACAAAATATTTAAATCATTTTCTAAAAATGTTAAAAAGAGTCTAATTTAAAGCAAAATTTTGCAATTTTGCCATATTAGATCATTTCAGAAAAAATCTGAGTAAGTTTAAGAGACATTTAGAAGTTTTGAAACGATTAAAAAAGAATTAAAACTTATAAAGATATTTAAAAAATTTTGTAATGTTTCAAGGAAATGAAAAAAAGCATTAGGTTTCTAAGAACAATTAAAATGATTTTTTATTTTGAAAAATTAATTTAAAGAGAATATTTAAAAAGATTTCAAAAGATTTCAAAAGATTTCTAAAATTTTCAAAGAAGAATCCGAAAGATTTTAAGGCAATTTTTTCTAATTTTGCAGAATTTAAAAGAAATTCAGAAAAAATTCGAATAATTTTAAAATATTAGAAGGCTTAGAAATTCTGAAAAGATTAAAGAAACTAATTTTCTTCAGATTCTTGGGGAAATTTTAAATTATTTTTTATTTTGAAGAAATATACTTTTAAAAAAAACGAAAAAGATTTCAAAACATTTTGAAGAATATTCTACAATTTCGAAAAATATTTTAAATCAAAATGTTTCAATTTGGTTTCTGGCAAAAAATTTGAAAGATTTCGAGACAATTTTTTTAAACTTTCAATGATTTTTCAAAATTTTGAGGAAAATTCGAGTCAACTAAAAATATTTTAAGGAATGCAAGAGGTTTTGAATAGATTAAAAATATTTTAAAACTTAAAAACATTTCCGAAAATGTATCAAATAGTTTTCGATTTCTTCCAAACTTCTAAAAGTCCTAAATACCCTTCAAAAAGACTCGAACTTTTTCTAATATTTTTTAAGATCGTGCAAAATAAAAAAATGTCTTTAAAATCTTCTAGATTCTTTTTTGACACATCTGAAATATTCGAAAATTTTTTTTAATTTTCTCAAGAGTCTTATAAAAATTCTATTTATATAAATTTAGAAACAAACTGATAATACTTATTTTTTTGTCAGTAATTTCAATATTTATGACAAAAAAAAAAGATTTGCAAAGCTCTCAGTGTTACATTAACATATTGTTTTATTTATTTCTAGACAATACTTCATCTTAAAAAAAGGCTTTTTCATTTAAAAAAACGTCTATTATGTTTTTAAACATAACACAAGAAATTTTACGTAACGTCAAAGAAATTAGTTACAATTATAGCAGAAAAATTAATTATCAATCAAAAAAATTAATTTTCAAGAAAATAGTTAAATTTTCAACAAAAAAATTTCCTTCTAAAATCAAGAATCTTAAACGATATTCCTGAATTTTCAACAAAGTATTAACTTTCAACCAAGTAGATGAATTTTCAACTGAAAATTTTTTTTTTCAAATGAAATAGTTAAATTTTCAGTTGAAAAAAAAATTCCAAACCAAAAAGGCAAGTTTTCAACCAAAAAGTTGAATTAAAAAAAAAGATGATTTTGTTGTTACAAGATTCCAGGGTTAAAAGACACTATATGAATTACCATTTATTTTCATTAGCACTCTGATAGTAGTAGGTTTACTTTTTTTATGATTAAAACAAAAATTAAATTTTAGGAGTCATTCCATTGGGTGAAAATGAAAAGGATTTTTTATTTCCTTTTCATCCGACAGTTCCACAATCTACAATCCACAATCTACACTGTACTTCCTTTCACTTGGTACGTACTACTCGTACTCTTAAAGAGGAACGCGGCGACTTCTCATAAAAATTTACTGCGACTTCGAGAGACTTTACGAGCGTGTCCACGGTGATTTCGTCTTTGAGAGCCGGGTACGTTCACCACGAGATTCTTTACCTTTTTGACGTCGTAATTTGCCCTCGAAGCAACGCGAATACCTTTGTGGTATACCTTGTCTTGCAAGAGATTTGATTTGTTGGGTTCACCCAAGGGTTCCGAGGAGAGAAAGGAGCGAGAAAAGTGCACCTCGTTTCAGGGAGAAGAAAAATTCCCAGAAGAGTGAGAGATGGCGAAGAAGAGTGGGAGATGACGAAAAAGAATAACAGATAGCGAAGAATAGTGAGAGATATCAAAGAAGAGTCGGAGATGACGAAGAAGAGTGGGAGATGACGAAGAAGAGTGAGTGATAACGAAGAAGAGTAAGCGATAACGAAGAAGAGTGAGAGATGACGAAAAAGAATAACAGATAGCGAAGAAGAGTGAAAGATATCAAAGAAGAGTCGGAGATGACGAAGTAGAGTGAGAGATGACGAAGAAGAGTGAAAGATAACAAAGAAGAGTGAGAGATGTCGAAGAAGAGTGAGAGATGGCATGGCTCTCAGGGATACCATTTTCAACTAAAGACTTGAATTTCCAACCAAAAAAGATTTGTTACTATAAACAGCTGCATTTTCAGATAGAAATATCAATTAAAAAAAAAAAAAATTTTCAGCAAAATAGTTGAATTTTTAAATAAATAGTTTAATTTTAAACCAAATAGTTTAACTTTCTACCAAATTAGTTGAATTTACAACAAAAAATATAAATTTTCAACAAAAACGTTAATTTTCAGCCAAATAGATTAATTTTCTACCAAATTGTTTAATTTTCCACCCGAAAATAGGAAACTTTAAACCAAGTATTTGATTTTTTAATAAACAAAAATGAATTTTTAATGAAACATGTAATAATTAGCATTTCAAAAAAAATGTTTTAATTTGATATAAAAAACTGTTGAATTTAAACAAGACGAATTTTCAACAAAATAGTTGAATTGTTAATAAAATAGTTAAACTTTCAACTGCATAGTTCATTTCTCTACTAAATAACACAATTGTTAACTTACAAAGATGAATTTTCAACCAAGAAAAATTATTTTCCAGCAATAAAATATTAATTTTCTACCAAAAGACGAATTTTCAACAAAATACATGAATTTTCAACTAAATTGTTGAATTTGGAACTAAAAAAGATAAGTTTTCAACTAAAAATGGAACAATTAAATTTTCAACAAAGAAAACTAATTTTAAACTAAAAAAGGTAAGTTTACAACCTAAAATAGAATAGTTTCATTTTCAGTTTGAAAAAATAATTTTTAACAAAAACAAACGAATTCTCAACCAGTTGAATTCAACTAAAAAAGACGAATTTTTGACAAAATATTTGAAAATTCATTTCTTTGGTTGAAAATTTATCTTTTTCAATTAAAAATTCATGTATTTTGTTAAATTTTAGCTGAAAATTCGACTATTTCTTTGAAAACTGAACTAAAAGAAATCTTTCTTAAAAATTTATTTTTTTGGTTGAAGATTCAGCGTTTAAAAATTTTTCATCTCTGATTAAAATCCATCTCTTTGGTTGAAAATTAGTTTTTTTTTGTGTGTTGAAAATTAATTTTTTTTTATTCAATGGAAATTTTACTATTCCATCTTCGGTTGATTACTGATGTATTTGGTCAAAAATTGAATACTTTGGTTCAAAGTTGAACTACTTTGTTGCAATTTTTTTTATACAAAATAATTTTTTTAACTGAAAATGTTACTATTCCATTTTTGGTTGGAATGTTATGTTTTTGAGTTAAAAATTTAATTTTCTCTTGGTAGAAATTTCAACTTTTTGGTTGAAAATTCATCACTTTAGTTGAAATTTAACTGTTTAGTTGACAATTATTTCTTTTCCGTTAAAAATTAATTTTTTTAACTGAAAATTCAACTATTCTATTTTGCTTAAAAATTTAGCTTTTCTAGTTTAAGATTCATTTCTTGCAATTCAAATCAATTTAAAAATTTAACTATTTCGTTTAAAATTATTTTTTTTCTAATTTATTTTTTAAACATTTTTTTTAATTTTGAAATTTGACGACTTTTCAACCAAGTAGTTGAATCATTAAACAAAAGAAAGAAATTTTCAACGAACAAGATTAATTTATAACAAAAAAAAATTTACAAAAAAATACATCAATTTTCAAAAATTGTGGAATTTTGAAGAAAAAAAAAAAAAATTATCTACAAAACAGTTTTTAACCCGAAAATTTTTGATTGAATTAATTTTTCAACATAAAAGTTTCTTTTCTACCAAATTGGTAAATTTTCATAAAAATATTTTAATTTTCAACCAAATAGTTTAAGTTTTCACAAAAAATATGGATTTTTCAACAACAAAATTAATTTTATACCGAAATCACGAATTTTCAACAAAATACATGATTTTCAACCAATTAGTTTGATTCATAACTAGAAAAGATCAATTTTCAGTTTACAATATCAATTTTCAGACAAAAATAGAATAGTTACATTTTTAGTAAAAAAATTAATTCTCGAAAAAAATCTATTTTCAAAAAAAAGTTAAATTTCATTCAAATAGATGAAGTTTGGTTAAAAATTGTAATATTCGGTTGAAAATTTAATTATTTTGTTGGAAATACAACTATTTCGTTAAAAATTCATCTTTTTTGTCAAAAATTCAACTACTTGGTTGAAAGTTAACTACTTTGTCAAAAATTAATTTTTGTGGTTGAAGATTCATCTCTTTGGTTGAAAATTAATTTTTAACTGAAAATTTAACTATTCCATTTCTGGTAGATAATTAATCTTTTTCAGTGAAAAATTCAACTATTTGGTTGAAAATTCATGTATTTTGTTGATAATTTAATTTTTTGTTGTTGAAAATTAAAGTTCTTGATTAAAAAATAAACTTTTTGCTTGAAAGTCCAACTATACAAACTATACAATTTAAAAAATTTTTAAAGTAATTATTATCTAAAATTTCAGAATTAGTACATGAAAAACGTCAACTTTCTTTCTTTTTTTTAATGCGAAAAATTAATAAAATTTAAAAAAAATATATACGAACTTGAAATTTTAGCGTAATCGTTATTGGATGTTCCTGAAGCTATTTTAAGGGAAATTCTCAAATGAAACAAAAAATTTACCGAAATTGTTATAGAATTTTTCTAAAGCTATTTTGAGAAAAATTCATCAAATCTACTTTAAAAAATCACCAAATAGTAAGGAAATTTGCCCGGAATTATTACCCAGAAAATTCCCTGAACACTTGAAAATTTACCGAAATCGTTATAGAATTTTCCTGAAGCTATTTTGGGAAAAATTACCGAAAGAATTACAAAAATTTCCGAAATCTTTAGGAAATTGTGCCGGATTTATTTTCG
Organism: Andricus grossulariae; assembly: GCA_011634705.1. NCBI lineage: Eukaryota > Metazoa > Arthropoda > Insecta > Hymenoptera > Cynipidae > Andricus > Andricus grossulariae. The sequence continues at coordinate 26,895,791 of JAABKJ010000755.1, forward strand.
GGAAAATTTCCATAATAACTTTGAAAATTTACCAAACTTGGTAGGGAATTTTCCTGACATTATTTCTAGGACTTATTTTTTAAGTTGTTACGAATTATTTTGGTGAATGTAGCAGATATTTTTCAATAGAATGTATTTTTTTGTTTCAGGTAAGTGTCATTTATGGCTAGAGTTCCACTTGATCATCCTGGTAAGATAATTTTGACTACAAAATAAAATTTTTGAAAAACTATTTATTTTTTTAAAGTTCCGAAAACTGAAATTAGAGTGAAAATTAGATTTTGACAATCTGATGACAAGGAAATAAGTATTATCAGTTTATTTTTCAAGTTATATCATTATAATTCTTCTAAAATTGTTGATAAAATTTAAAAACATTTTTAAAGGTTTCATATATGTCGAAAAAGTATTTAGAAAATTCCTAAGATTTTTCCTTATTGCACAGGATTTTCCCAAATTTTAGGCAAAGTTTGAGACAGTTTAAAAGATATTAAGGACTTTGTAAGGCATCGAAAAATTGAAAAATATTTTTAAAATTTTCGGAAATCTTTCAAATTTTTAAAAATATTTTTAATTACTTTAAAACTTCTAGAATTTCTTAATATGTTTTAAACTGACTCAATTCATTCGTAAAATTATCTTAAAATCTTTCGGCATCGCTTTTGATAATTTTGAAAATCTTTTAAAATTTTGTTTCTAATTGTTTTAAATCGTTTCAAAGTTTAAATTATTTTTGAATCTTTTAAAAACTTCTAAAACTTCAAAAATCTTTTGAAATAATTCAAAGTTTTCCTATAATTGTTTATACCAACAAAAAAGATTTTTTGATTCAAAGAAATTATTTTTGTAAGTGTAGAAAAGTAATTTCATTAGTTGAAACTTCACCTTTTTTGGTTTAAATTTCATTTCTATGGTTGAAAATTTAACTATTTTGTTAAAATTTTGTTTTTTTATATTTTTTAACCAATTTTTAAAAGTGAAAATTTCACTATTATACCAACAAAAATTAATGCTGATTCAACCAAATCGTAATTCTTAAATTTTTAATATTTTGTTGAAAATTTAACTATTATATTTTTGGTATATTGTCCTTTATCTATATGTAGAAAAGTAATCTTCTTAATTGAAACTTCATCTTTTTTTGGTACAAAATTCATTTCTTTGATTGAAAATTTAACTATTTTGTTGAAAATTCCTTTTTTTATAAACATTCTTCAAAGTGAATATTTAACTATTATACCAACACAAAATTTTTGGTTGTTTCAACCAAATTGTATTCTAAGTGTAGAAAAGTAATTTTTTAGTTACCGCTTTATCTTTTTGATTCAAATTTTATTTCTTTGGTTTAAAATTTAACTATTATATTTTTGGTATGTTTTCTTTGATCTAAATGTAGAAAAGTAATCTTATAAGTTGAAAATTCATCTTTTTGGTTCAAAATTAATTTCTTTGGTTGAAAATTTAACTATTTGTTGAAAATTCGTTTTTTTCAAACATTATTGAGAGTGAATATTTAATTATGATACAAACATGAAATTTTGTTGTTTCTACCAAATCGTGCTCTATGGGTAGAAAATTAATCTTGTTAGTTGCAACTTCATCTTTTTGGTTCAAATTTAATTTCCTTGGTTGAATATTGAACTATTTTGTTGAAAATGTGTTTTTTCAAACATTTTTTAAGTGAAATTTAAACTATTATACGAACAAAATGGTTTGCTGATTCAACCAAATTGTATTCTAAGTGTAGAAAAGTAATCTCATTAGTTGCCACTTCATATTTTTGATTCAAATGTCACTTCTTTGGTTCAAAATTCAATATTTTGTTAAAAATTCGTTTTTTTTTAACATTCTTTAAAGTGAATATTTAACTATGATAGAAACAACAAAATTTGCTGATTCTACCAAATCGTGTTCTATGGGTAGAAAATTAATCTTATTAGTTGCAACTTCATCTTTTTGGTTCAAAATTCATTTCTTTGGTTGAAAATTTAACTATTTTGCTGAAAATTTTCTTTTTTCAAACATTTTTTGAATGAAATTTTTAACTATTACACTAACAAAAAATGTTTTTTGATTCAACCAAATTGTATTCTAAGTGTAGAAAAGTAAACTTATTAGTTGGCACTTTATCTTTTTTATTCCAATTTCACTTCTTTGGTTGAAAATTTACCTATTTGTTGAAAATTTGTTTTTTTTAACATTCTTTAAAGTGAATATTCAATTATGATGCAAACAGAAAATTTGGTTTATTCTACCAAATCGTATTCTAAGTGTAGAAAAGTAATCTTATTACTTGAAATTTGATCTTTTTGGATCAAAATTCATTTCTTTGGTTAAAATTTAACTATTTTATTACAAATTCGCTTTTTTTATTTATTTTTTTTTTATTACAATCAAAAAAATTTTTTATTCAACCAAATCGTATTCTAAGTGTAGAAAAGTAAACTTATTAGTTGGCACTTTATCTTTTTGACTCAAATTTCACTTCTTTGGTTGAAAATTTAACTATTTGTTGAAAATTCGTTTTTTTTCAACATTCTTTAAAGTGAATATTTAATTATGATACAAACATAAAATTTGGTTTATTCTGCCAAATCGTGTTCTATGTGTAGAAAAGTAATCGTATTAGTTGCAACTTCATCATTTTGATTCAAATTTCATTTCTTTGGTTGAAAATTTAACTATTTTGTTGAAAATTCGTGCTTTTTATAGCATTTTTCAAAGTAAAAATTTAGCCATCATAACCACAGAAAAAATTTTGGTTGATTCAAACAAATCGTATTCTAAGTGTAGAAAAGTAATCTTATCAATTGCAACTTAATCTTTTTGATTCAAATTTCAATGCTTTGGTTGAAAATTTAACTATTTTATTGAAATTTTGTTTTTTCAAACATTTTTTAAGTAAAATTTTAACTATTATATTTTTGGTGTGTTGTCTTTTATCGAAATGTAGAAAAGTAATCTTATTAATCGAAACTTCACCTTTTGGTTCGAAATTCATTTTGTTTGGTTGAAAATTTAACTATTTTGTTGCAAATTCTGTTTTTTTTAATACATTTTTTAATGCGAATATTTAACTATGATACCAACAAAAAAATTGGCCGATTCTACTAAATCGTATTCTAAGTGTAGAAAGGTAATCTTATTTGTTGCCACTTTATCTATTTGATTCAAGTTTCACTTCTTTGGTTGAAAATTTAACTAATTGTTAAAAATTCGTTTTTTTAACATTCTTTAAACTAAAAATTTAACTATTACACCAACAGAAAAAATTTTGGTTGATAAAAGCAAATCGTATTCTAAGTGTAGAAAAGTAATCTTATTAGTTGCAACTTCATCTTTTTAATTCAAATTTCAATTCTTTGGTTAAAAATTTAACTATTTTGTTGAAAATTTGTTTTTTCATGCATTTTTTAAGTAAAATTTTAACTATTATATTTTTGGTATGTCGTCTTTTATCTAAATGTAGAAAAGTAATCTTAATAATTGAAACTTCATCTTTTGAACTCGACATTCATTTTGTTAGTTTGAAAATTTAACTATTTCGTTGCAAATTCGTTTTTTTTTTAATACATTTTTTAAAGCGAATATTTAACTATGATACAAACAAAAAAATTTGTTGATTCCACCAAATCCTATCTTATGTGTAGAAAAGTAATCTTATTAGTTGAAATTTCATCTGTTTGATTCAAATTTCACTTTTTTGGTTGACAATTTAACTAATTGTCGAAATTTTTTTTTTCAACATTCTTTAAAGCAAATATTTAACCATGATACAAACAAAAAACTTTGCTGATTCTACCAAATCGTGTTCTAAGGGTAGAAAAGTAATCTTATTGGTTGCAACTTCATCTTTTTGGTTCAAATTTCATTTCTTTCGTTGAAAATTTAACTATTTAGTTGAAAATTCGTGTTTTTTACATCATTTTTCAAAGTGAAAAGTTAACTATGATACAAACAGAAAATTTTGTTGATTCTACCAAATCGTATTCCAAGTGTAGAAAAGTAATCTTATTACTTGAAATTTCACCTTTTTGGTTCAAAATTTAATTTTTGTTGTTGAAAATTTAACTATTTGGTTGAAAATTCGTTTTATAAAACATTTTTTAAAGTGAAAATTTAACTACCAACAAAAATGTTGTTGATTCAAACAAATCGTATTCTTAGTGTAAAAAAGTAATCTTATCAGTTGAAACTTCATCTATTTGGTTCAAAATTTCATTTCTTTGGGTGAAAATTGAACTATTTTGTTGAAAATTCGTTTTTTAATCATTTTTCAAAGTGAAAACTTAACTATTATATTTTTGGTATGTTGTCTTTTATCTAAATGTAGAAAAGTAATCTTATTAATTGAAAGTTCATCTTTTTGGTTCGAAATTCATTTCTTTGGTTAAAATTTAACTATTTTATCACAAATTCCCTTTTTTTTAGTACAATCAACAAAAGTTGCTGATTCCACCAATTCGTATTCTTGGTGTAGAAAAGTAATTTTATTAGTTGCAACTTCATCTTTTTGGTTCAAATTTCGTTTCTTTGGTTACAAATTTTAAATACTTTGTTGAAAATTCCTTTTTTCAAACATTTTATGAAAATATAACTAGTATAATTTGGTATGCTGTCTTTTATCAAAATGTAGAAAAGTAATCTTCCTAATCGAAACTTCATTTTTTTTTTCAAATTCCTAAAATTGTTTCAAATCGTGTAAAAATTAAAAAAATTGTTTTGAAATCTTCCAGATTCTTTTTTGACATTTTCTGAAATCTTCAAAGCTTAAAATTTTTTAATCAAAATTTCTTTTTAATTTTGAGAATTGTATTGAACTTTGTAATACATAAAAAAGAAAAGCATTTTTGAAAACATATAAAAACACTTTTAAAAAATGTTTTTTTCATAAAAGGAATCTTCAATTATTCAGAAAGGCTTATGAAATAGCCTGATATAAAAAAAAAATAAAAACTGCGGATTATGCACATTGCAGCTGATGGCGTAGACGTAGACGTAGACAAGTAAACGAAGCTAATCGTAAATTATTTGAATGCACCTAGCATACGAGCACACAAGTATTATTTACGACTTGAGGGGGTTTCTAGGTGCAGCCTGGCTAGGCTGCTAAGCCGGGATAGGCTAGGATATCGTTACAATAGTGGCTCAAGGTCTACTACGCGCATGCGGTAGTGCAGTACCTACTTGATTCATTCCCTCTATCACTACCACACATATTATATTACATATGCTTCTCACACACACACACACACAAATTCCGCTTCATTTTACATTTCACACTAATCCGGATCATTTTTATGAGCTTGCGACACAGACAATGTTATTTCTCTTGCAACATTTGTCAGTTATTGTAGCTAAATTTTACTGAATTTATCGTAAGACAGGGATCACAGTTCGTCCTTTTTTTCTCAATTCCCCATTCCCCCTTTTACACCCTTTTCCGATTTTCCCTTTTCCATTCTCATAATTCCCACTCCCTTCTCATACTTTCCCCTCTCCTCACTTCCCCTACTTCATCATCCATCACCTCTCACTTCCATGATTCTTCAAGTATCACTTCTCTACCCCTACTTCACCTCGCCTCACTTTTCCTAATTCATCTTCTCACTTCTCCTACTCAATCATCACTTTCCTGCCCTCAGATACATCCTTAGCTGCGACTTCTCTAACACTACTTCTCCCATCTGTACTTCCCCTATACTTCCCCTCCCTTCCTCAACTTCCAACTCCTATAGTTAACCTACTTCCTCTTCTTCCTTTACTATTTCTTCCTTTCATACTTCCATACCCCTCCTATACCTTCTTATACTTCCTCACCTCTCACTTCCCTTTTTCAAGTAACTCTACTTCAACTCCCCTTACTTCCCCCTCACTTCCCCTAACCTTAAATACTTCCTTATACCTTAAATTCCTCCCAATACTTCTCTTTCCTTCGTTTGCACTCTACCTATCCTCCCTTCCTCTGCTTCTACCTCCTCTATTTCTCCTATTGCCTCTACTTCTTTCATACTTCCATATTTGTACACTCCTCTCAACCATGCTTATACTTTCCACTCCCCTCACTCTCTCTACTTCACCAACCCTCACATCATCTCTTCCTTACTTCCTCACCTCTCACTTTCCTTCCTCCACTTCAACTCCCCTCACTTTCCTTTCACTCTACCTACACTTACATACTTCATCATCCTCAACTTTCCTCCCCTCACCTCTTCCCTACCTCCTCTCTACTTTCCCTCCCTTTTTCTACTGCTACCTCGTCTATTTCCTCTACTTCTCCTTCCTTCCATACTACCATACTTCCATAATTCTCCTATCCCTTTTTATACTTTCCCCTTCCGCCACTCCTCTTACTTTATAACGCCTCACCCCATCTCTTCCATACTTCCTCACCTCTCACTTCTCTTCCTCTACTTCAACAGACCTTACTTGTTCCACTTACTTGTTCCCTCACTCTCCCACCCTGACATACTTTCTTATCCCTTACTTTCCTCTCCCTAGTTCTCTCTTCTCTACTTCTTCTTGCTTTCTCTACTTTTACCTCCTCTACTTTCCCTTCCGTTCATACTTCCGCTCCCCTCTTGTCCTTTTTCATCATTCTCTCTACTTCACTTTACCTTAGAGCCCATACTTCCTCCACACTGCCCACCATTCTCACCCCTCACTTCCTCTACTACCTCCTCACTCCCCGTATTTTCCGTACTTCTTTACACATCACGTGCCCAACGTTCCCCACCCCTCACTGTTCACAATTCATCATTCCTCACTTTCGTTCCTTCGCCTCGTCTCACCGTCCCTATTTTCAATTAAGTACACGAATTTTTAATTTAAAAAAATTTTCATCAGACATGAAATATTTAAATTTACAGTAAAAAAATTATTTTCGACCAAAAAAATATTAAATTTTAACAAAGTAGTGCATTTTAAACCAAAAATATGAATATAATTGCCAATAAAAAAAAATTATGAAAATAGTTAAACATTGAATGAAAAAGATGAATTTTTAACCAAGAATCAAAATTTTCTTCCAAAAGGCGAAATTTCAACAAAATACATAAATTTTCAACTAACAAAAATTTTCACAAAAACATTAAAAAGTTTAATTTTTCTCATTTTCCGCCCCCTACTTGTCTCTCCTCTACTTCCACTTCACTTCCTCTCCCTTTCCCTACTTCTACCTTCTTTTCTTCCCCTTCCTTCCATACTTCCGCACCCCTCAGTCCTTTCTTACACTTCACCCTCCCCTCCCTTTCCTACTTCTCTTTCGTCACTTTTCGTACTTCCCCTTCCTTTACATCCAATAATTACCCCTCATTCTCCCTCTCGTCCAAACTTACACATCCCTCACTTTCTTTACTTCCTCCTCACTTCCCTGCCTTACACAAATCTTCATCCCTCATTTCCCATGCTTTATCACCCCTCACTTCCCTTACAACATTTCTGTTCTTTCAGGGCCCCGTCCTTTTTTCCTGTGAGGGGAAGAGGGAAGGGCTGAGGAGGAAAGTAGGGGATGGAAAGAGGAGAAGTAGGAAAGGCCAAAGCGAGGGGTGTAGAAGGATATAGAAGGAGGATGGGGTAGTAGTAAGGGTGGAGTGGATAAGTGGAATGAAGTAGAAGAAGGAAGCAAAGTGGAGGAAGTAGTGTTCGGTGGATTAGGAAGTGATGAAAAGGGAATTATTAGAAGTAGAGATGGGGAAGTAATGGTAGGAAAGGGAAGTAGTGGAAAGGGAAGTAGGAAGAGCGGTAGTTGGAATTGAATAGTCGAAAGTGGAATGAAGTAGAAGAAGGAAGCAAAGTAGAGAAAGTAGTGTTGGGTGGGTTAGGAAGTGAGTAAAAGGGAATTACGAAAAGTGAAGGTGGGGAGGTAAGGTTAGGAAAAGGAAGTAGCGGGAAGAGAAGTAGAAAGAGTGGTATTTGGAATTGAATAGTCGGAAGTGGAATGAAGTAGAAGAAGGAAGCATAGTAAAGGAAGTAGGGTTGGGTGGGTTATGAAGTATGAAAAATGGAATTATGAGAAATATAGGTAGGGAAGTAAGGGTAGGAAAGGGAAGTAGAGGAAGGGGAAGTAGGAAGAGTGGTAGTTAAAATTGAATAGTCGGAAGTGGAATGAAGTAGAAGAAGAAAGCAAAGTAGAGGAAGTAGGGTTGGGTGGGTTAGGGAATATGATAAAAGGAATGATGAGAAGTAGATGTAGGGAAGTAAAGGTAGGAAAGGAAAGTTGCAAGAGTGGTAGTCAGTATTAAGTAGTAGAAAGTGTAATGAAGTAGAAGAAGAAAGGAAAGTAGAGGAAATAGGATTTGGTGGGTTAGGGAGTGAGGAAAAGGGAATTGTTAGAAGTAGAGGTGGGGAAGTAAGGGTAGGAAAGGGAAGCAGTGGAAGGGGCAGTAGGAAGAGCGGTAGTGGGAATTGAGCATTCGGAATTGAGTAGCCGGGAGTGGAATGAAGGAGAAGAAGGAAGCAAAGTAGAGGAAGTAGAGTTGGGTGGTTTAGGAAGTGAGGAAAGGGGAATTATGAGAAATAGAGATAGGGAAGTAAGGGTAGGAAAGAGAAGAAGTGGAACGGGAATAGTGGTAGTCGGAATTGAGTAGTCGAAAGTTGAATGAAGTAGAAAAAAGAAGCAAACTAGAGGAAGTAGGGTTGGGGGGTTAGAAGATGAGGAAAATGGAATTATGAGAAGTAGAGGTGGGGAAGTAAGGGTAGGAAATAGAAGTAGTGGAAGGGGAAGTAGGAAGAGTGGTAGCCGGAATTAAGTAGTCGAAAGTGGAATGAAGGAGCAAGCATAGTAAAGGAAGTAGGGTTGGGTTGGTTAGGAAGTATAAAAAAGGGAATTATGAGGAGTAGAGATAAGAAAGTAAGGGTAGGCAAGGGAAGTAGTGGAAGGGGAAGTAGAACGAGTGGTAGTTTGAATTGAATAGTGGGAAGTGGAATGAAGTAGAAGAAAGAAGAAAAGTAGAGGAAGTACGGTTGGGTGGGTTAGGAAGTGAGGAAAAGGAAATTATGAGAAGTAAAGGTGGGGAAGTAAGGGTAGGAAAGGGAAGTAGTGGAAGGGGAAGTAGGAAGACTGGTAGTCGGAACTTAGAAATTAGGGGAGTGATGAGGGGGAGTTGACGATAATATAGGATCGTATGGGACAAGACAGAATAGGATGAAAAAGTAGTAAGAGAAAGGAGGAGTAAAAGAGGGAGGGGGAGTGCAAGAGAGGGGGCGGATTTGGTCTCTTTTATTAATTTTTGTACGCTATAATCTTTTCTTTGAGCTGCTATTAAAAAATATTCTAAACATCTGAGGGTTTTTCAGCCAATAAAAATACCAATAATAATAAAAAAGGAGGTTTTTTAAATGATCATTTTTGCGGATTTTCAAATTATTTCTTTCTAGCCTACTTGAAAAAATATATTGAGCAATTGAAAGAATATTGGAAGAAATTACAAAAATGTAAAAACATTTTTCATCACAACAATGGCTGTTTTAGTAATTCGGAAAGTTGCTATAAAAAGATGGAATTATACTTGAAGTTATATTAATTAATAAATATTATGATTTGAATTTTTATAAAAAAACTTTCGCTAATAATTAGAGGAATCCTACTCCTACTCCTATTGACTAAACCACTTGAGTAAACAAAATTCGACTTCTTTCTCAACAAGATTCTTCGGTTTTCAAGATTAATTAATTGAATTTTTAAAAAAGAACTCAATTTGTTTTTTATGAAAGATAAAAGAATTATAGTCTGCATTATATTGAAATTAAAAATTTGCTTGGGTGTATTTTTTAAATCGTAAATATAGATTACTTAACAAATGAATTCTTCGAAAGTAATTAATTAAAAAGATTGCTAAATCCTGTAGATATTTTTGTTAATTAACGAATGAGTTTTTAATACTTTTACAACTTAATTGTCGCTGTTTCTTTCTTTGATCTTGAAATTACATCAACCGTCGCGATAAGGAATTATTGAAATATATTTTTATCATTTTTCAGTGTATTTTTTCCATTTGTTTAATGACTCACCCAGCAGACAACTAAGCTTTTAACTCTCAGGGGGTAAAGTACATTCATGTGAGAAAAATATTAATATCTTTGAATCTCATTACGCATATCTTTGAACATGTTTATCATAATCTCTTAATATTTGCCACCTGGCTCGAGGAATTTTCTGTAAATAAACATTAGAAGAGAAAAACAAGCCTTTCAATTTGTTTAAATTACGTCGCTTCACTTTATTGGTTTATTGTTACCCAACTTTACAATCAGTTGTTAGATCTTTTTTTTTTTCCTTTACATGAAAAATGTTAAAATTTACTAAATTAAATTCAGAATAAGTAAAATTTAAATTTCTCTTTGGCATCCAAGATTCAAATTTAACTACGAAACGAATGAAAATTTAGAAAAAACAACGATTTGGATAAGACACTCTTTAATGTTTCAATTCATATTTAAAAAGTCAATATAATGAAAGAGGAAAGAAAAATGTTTTTTATTGTGATTTAAAAAATAAATAAAAGTGAAGAAAGACGAGAGCAAAAAAAATAAGGAAGCGAATCTGGAGGCTGCCTTTTCTTTCTTTCCGCATATTTTATTATTATTTTTTTTTAATTTGATATGAGACATTTATAAGAGTGCATTGGGAAGCATCCATAAATTACGTAAGAAAATTTAGGGTAGGGGGTTTTGTAAATACTTTCTGTTTCTTATCAGGTTTGAATATACAATTGCAAGATTTCACGTCAGAAAAATGTTTAGGAAAAAAAGTTTAAACAGTTAATTTTCAAGTAAAAGAAAACGAATTTTCAACAAAATAGTTAAATTTTCGACTAAAATAGATAAAATTTCAACAAAACAGTTCAATTTTTTCCCAAGGGTTCAATGTTCAATCAACCAGATAAATTTTCAATCAAGAAGATTCATTCTCTACCAAAAAGCCAAATTTTTAGTAATATTCATGAATTTTCAATTAAATATTTGAATTTTCACCTAAAAAAAAAATCAACCAAAAATGGAATACATATATTTTCTGTTGAAAAAACGTATTTTCAATCGCAAAACTGAATTTTCAACCAAGAATATTAATTTTCTACCACAAACCCCAAATTTTTTATAAAATATATAAATTTTCAATTAAATCTTTGAATATTCAACTAAACAAAATTTCAACCAAAAACGGAATACTTACATTTTCAGTTGAAAAAATGTATTTTTAACCACAGAGATAAATTTCTAAACAGGAATATTAATTTTCTACTAAAAAAGACGAATATTTTCAATAAAATACATAAATTTTCAACTAGAAAAAATTCAATCAAAAATGGAACAGTTCAGTTTACAGATAAAAAATTACTTTTGAAGCAAAAGACATCAAATTTTAAACAAAATAATTAAAATTTTAACCAAGAGAATGAATTTTCAAACAAGAAGAAGAATTTTTTCCAAAAAAAGGCAAATGTTCAAACAGATGCAGGAACTTTCAACCAAATAGTTAAATTTTCGACTGAAATAGATAAATTTTCAACAAAAACCTTAAATTTTTCCCAAATGTTTCAATTTTCAACCAACCAGATAAATTTTCAACCATGAAGATTAATTTTGTACCGAAAAAGTCAAATTTTCAGTAAAATATATAAATTTCCAATTAAATCTTTGAATTTTTAACTAAAAAAAAATTCAACGAAAAATGGAATACTTAAATTTTCAGTTGAAAAAATGTATTTTTAACTACATAGTTGAATTTTCAACCAAGAATATTAATTTTCTACTAAGAAAGCTGAATATTTTCAATAAAATACATAAATTTTCAACTGATAAAAAATCGACTGAAAATGGAACAGTTCGATTTACAGAAAAAAAATTTATTTTGAAGCAAAAGACATCGAATTTTTAACAAAATAGTTAAAATTTCAACTAAGAGGATAAATTTTTAAGCAAGAAGATTAATTTTTTATAAAAAGGACGAATTCACAAACATATACAGGAATTTTCAATCAAATAGTTAAATTTTTTAATAAAATAGATAAATTTTTAACAAAAACGTTAAATTTTTCCGCAATTGTTCAATTTTCAACCAACCAGATAAATTTTTAACCAAGAAGATTAATTTTGTACCGAAAAAGCCAAATTTTTAATAAAATATATAAATTTTCAATTAAATCTTTGAATTTTCAGCTAAAAAAAATTTCAACGAAAAATGGAATATTTAAATTTTCACTTGAAAAAATTTATTTTCAACCAAGAATATTAATTTTCTATCAAAAAAGACAAATGTTTTCAATAAAATACATAAATTTTCAACCGCAAAATAATCAACCAAAAATGGAACAGTTCAATTTACAGATAAAAAATTATTTTTGAAACAAAAGACATCAAATTTAAAAAAAAAATAGTTAAAATTTCAACCAAGTGAATGGATATTCAAGCAAGAAGATTAATTTTTCGAATAAAATAAATAAATTTTCAACAAAAAGATTAAATTTTTCCCCAGTGGTTCAATTTTCAACCAAATTTCCACAAAAAATTGACTACTTAAATTTTCAGTTGAAAAAAATGTATTTTCAACCACAGAGATAAATTTTTGAACAGGAATATTAATTTTCTACAAAAAATGGCAAATTTTCAATAAAATACCAAAAATTTAAACTAAAAAAAAATAAACCAAAAATGGAATAGTTCAATTTACAATTCAACAAATAATTTGCAAGCAAAAGACAACGAACTTTCAACAATATACCTAAATTTTCAACCGAGAGAATACAGTTTTTTTTTGAAAATAGACGAATTTCAAACAAAGTTCAGGAATTTTTAACCAAATAGTTAATTTGTTTACTATAGTAGATAAATTTCCAACAAAAAATTCAATTTTATACCAAATAGTTAAATTTTCAAACAACAAGATGAAGTTTCAAACAAAATAGATAAATTTACATAAAAAATATAAATTTTAAAGAAAAATGGAATATTTAATTTTTCAATTCTCAGTGATTTTACATAAACATCAACAAATAATTTTCAACCAAATCGTTCAATTTTCAGTAAAAAAAAATAATTTTCAACAAAATATTTCCATTTTCTGGAAAAAAATTAATTTTCAATAAAAAAAAACGTATGTTCCCTAAAAGACTTTAATCTTGGACCAAAAAGATTAATCTTCAACCGTGAATCTAATTTTCTATCAGAAATGACGAAACTTCAACAAAATACATGAATTTTCAAAAAAAAAAAAAATTCACCAAAAATAAAGTAGTTAAATTTTCAGTAAAAAAAAATTAATCTTCGACAAAAAAAAATTGACAAAAAAAATGAACTTTCCACAACCAAGAAGATTCATTTTCTACCGCAAAAGATAAATTTTCAATAAAATACATGAATTTTCAACTAAAAAAATTTTCAACCAAAAATGGAATACTTAAATTTTCAGTTGGGAAAATGAATTTTAAGTTGAAAAATTGAATTTTCAGCCAAAGAGATCAATTTTCAACGAAGAATATTAATTTTCTACCGAAAAAGTGAACTCTCAAGAAAAAATTAATGTAATTGCTGTTATGTAAAATGAAAAAGTTTTTTATTTTAAATAAGAAAAAAGTAAATTTAACTAAAGCAAGACGAATTTTCAACGAAATGATTACATTTCGAAAAAAAACTACTTGAATTTTTTGCAAAAAAAAAAGAATTTTCAACAAAAGACGCTAATTTACAATCGAAAAATATGAATTTCAAAGCAAAATGGAATAAAAATTTCATATCAATTTTTAGTAAAAAAAAGTTCAATGAAAAAACGATTTTTTAACAAAATAGTTTAATATGGGATCAAAAAGATTCATTTTCAACCAGGAATCTTAATTTTCTAAAAAAAAAAGACGAAATTTTAACAAAATACGTGAATTTTTAAATAAATAACACAATTTTTAACTAAAAATGAAATAGTTAAATTTTCAGTAAAAAAAATGAATTTTCGACTAAAAGATAAAATTAACTTCCCACAAATTAGTTATATATTATAACAAATATATGAATTTTCAACTAAAATAAGGAATGTTCAACCAAAAAATAAATTTTTAACAAAGTAAATAATTTTTTAACCAAGTAGTTGAATTTTCAACCAAAAAAGTGAAATCTCAACAAAAATGTACTTTATTTTATGTCAACCGAAAAAGATTTCAAATATAAATTAAAAAAAAAAGTTTAATTCTTTTGTTGGGACTACTGAAAAATCCTGAAAAATAAAATTCCCGCGACTGTAAAGTTCTCCAGAAAAAAAATTCTGAATAGAAAATTCGCGAAATTGCCGAAATGTAAAAATCCATGATTAGAAAATTCCCGAACCTAATTTAAAAACTTGTTCTATCATTAATTTTATTCATTTATGAAAAAAAAAAATGAAATACCCTTGAAAAAGGAAATTTTTTTGAAATATTTAATATATTTTTAAATTATTTTTTAAATAGAAAATAATTGAGAACAAATTTCGCAATTTTTTTTTAAATGCACAATAGTTTTTTTTAAATATTGCTCTTATAGTAAAAATCTCCTTTTTGTATTGTTCTTTGGCATTGAGAAAACTTTTTTTTCAATTATTGTTATTTTTAAAATTCATACAATAATTTGAAAGAAATACATGGAACATAAAAAAATGTCTCTGGCAAAATATTTAATGATTTGAATTTTAATGAATAAAATATAATTTACTAACAAGATTTTGTTAATTGTATAAACTTGATCATTTTCTAGCGTCGGGAATTTTGTAGTATCGGATATATTATAATTCGGCAGTTTTCTGCCGGAAATTTTATTATTCAGCAATTTTCAAATTCAATAGTTAAAATTGTTCGTGAATTTTTTTATTCAAGAATTTTCCAAGTCGGGATTTTTATACTTCGACAAATTTTTAATAATATTCATTAATTTTCAATTAAATATTTGAATTTTCAAATAAAACAAAAAATTCAACCAAAAATGGAATACATTAATTTACAGTTAAAAAAATGTGTTTTTAACCGCAGAGCTAAATTTTCAATTAAGAATATTAATTTTCTACCAAAAGTGACAAATTTTCAATAAAATACATTCGGGATTTTTATATTTCGAAAATTTCGTAATTTCGGCAATTTTTTATTTCGAATATTTTCTTCCTTGAGAATTCTAAAGTCCCGGGATATTTTTTTGTCAGGATTTTTTCGTCCCCTTTTTTTCTTTAAATTTCCGAAAATTACGTAAAATAAAAAATATTTATCCAACTTTCCTTCCCCTTTTTATCTAGTAAATTCTTTTCTTTTTCCAAAAACCCGGAAGTTGATCGGAGCGGCACTCGGGTCGGATCGAGTCGAAATCTCGGTGAAAAATCTCTCTCGTATCAATTTTTTTATTCCCGTTCGATCGACTGTCTCGAATTTCATCGTACTCGTGTCTGCTGCTTTCGTGACGGTTCGTGACGGGCATTTATGAGTGCATCTTTATTTACGAGACGGCTAAAATTGAATGCCCGCTTGACGAACTTAAAAAGTTAAAAGTGGCATCTTGAGGGGGAGGGGGGCGAGAGGGGCCGGGAGGGGGCCAGAGGGGCCCAGAAGGGCGGATAACACAACGATACGGTGCGGTGGCACTTTTACATTTACACGTGCACTGCAGAGCAATTGGCCTTGCGAGGTGAACGCACTCTTATGCAAATTCATGCCACTCGCAAGAGGACCGTCCCAACCCCCTCCCCGTCACAGTCATCACTCTGCGACAATCACAGTTATAAATTTATAATATTTTGATTTCTTTATTTTTTATTTTATTATTTGAATAAGTCAAAAATGACCCTGAATTAGTCGGTGTTTACTGATTCAAATAATTTGGATTCAACGACTGATAAATCAGTCAAAAGTTACTTTTTAAGTCAGTCAATTTGACTCACTCTTGAAATCAGTCAATTCAAGTTATCCAATCGGTTGAATTGTCATCCAAAAAAGGTCAATTTTCAACTAAAATAATTGTTAAATTAAAAAAAAAAGAGATGAATTTTCAAACAAGAAGTTAGATTTAAAAAAAAATATGATAATTTTAAATAAAAAACAAAAATGTTTAAAAAAAATTAATATTGTACCAAAAAGATTAATTTTTAACCATAAATCTTAATAGTTAAATTTCCAGTAACAAATTCATTTTTGACCAAAAAAAACGAATTTTTGAGAAAATAGTTAAATTTTAAACCAAATATATGAATTTTCAACTAAAATTACGAATCTTCGACCAGAAAATTAAATTTTTTAACGAAGTAGTTCAAGTTTAAACCAAGTAGTAAAATTTTTAACTGAAAAAGTGAAATCTCAACGAAAAAAGTAATTGTTGATAAATCAACCAAAAAAAATTAAATTTAAAATCCCAAAAAGTCAAATTCAATCATAGAAAGAGAAATTTTCAACGAAATAGTTGAATTTTCAACCAAGTAATTGAGTTTTAACCAGAAAGATAAATTTTTAACAAAATTCATGAATTTACATAAAAATATCATTTTTAAAGAAAAATATAATCGTTAAATTCTTAATTTTCATTGATTTTCAACAAAATAGTTTAATATTGAACCAAAAAAATTAATCTTCAACCATGAATCCTAATATTCTACCAAAAATCTTTCAACCAAAAAAAGCTGAATTTTAAACTAAAAAAGAATTGATTTAAAAAAATGAATTTAGAACAAAATAGTAAAATTTTCAACCAAACAGATGAATTGTCAACTAAAATTATACATAAATAATTTAAAAAAATGTATTTTTCGCCAAGGAAATTAAGTTTCGAACAGAAAAGGTGAATTTTCTACTTAAACGATGATTAATTAACCAAAATAATTAAATTTCAGCAAAGCAGTTCAACTTTTAGCCTACCCTAGTTAAATTAAAAAAATAATAATTTCCCAAGAAAGAGCTAAATTTTTAATTTTCAGTGATTGTACAACAATTACAAATCATTTTCTACCACAAAAGACGAAATTTCAACAAAGTACATGAATTTCCAACTAAGAAGAACATATTTTTACCAAAAATGAAAAAGCTAAATTTTCAATCAATAAAATTATTTTTTGCCCAAAAAATTAAACAAACTTTCAACAAATTAGTGAAATTGCCAACAAAATGAATTAATTTTCAATCAAATAGTTGACTTTTTGATTAAAAAAATCAACTTTCAACCAAAAATGGAATAGTTTAATTTTTAGATTAAAAAATTAATTTTCAAGCAAAAGAAATCGATTTTTTAACAAAATGGTTCAATTTTCTACCAAAAAGACGAATTTTTACCAAAGAAGATTAATTTTCTACCAAGAAACAAAAATTTTTAATCAAATAAAATTGATTAAAAAAATAATAATTTTATGCAAAATAGTTCATTTTTCAACTAAACAAATGAATTTTCAACTAAAATGATAAATCATTGACAAAAGGAAAGAATTTTTACAAAGCAGTTCAATTTTTTACGAAATTATCTAATTTTTTTTTAAAATTAGTTTTCTAGCAAGAAAATTAATTTTCTACCAAAAAGGTGAATTTTAAAGTTAAATGATGAATCATTAACCAAAATAATCAATTTTTATCAAAGCTGTTAAACCCCTAGTTGGATTGAAAAAATGCATTTTTCGCCAAAAAGATTAATTTTCTACCAAAAAGACGCATTTTCAATCTAAAAAAAAATGAATCTTCAGCCGTATAGTTGAATTTGCAAATTAAAAAATAAATTTTACACCAAAAAAGGAATAGTATTTTCAATTAACAAAATTAAATTTTAATCATAAAAAAATAATTACTCTTTTTTAGAATTAAGGTTTCAACCAAAAAGATGAATTTGGAAGTGAAATTTATTAAAAAGTCATCTTTTTTGTTGCAAGATTCGACCATTTGGTTGAAAATTAATCTTTCTAGACAGAAAATTTAACAATTTTAGTTAAAAATTCGAAAATTTGCCTTTTTTTAATTTATCTGTTTTAGTAGAAATGTTATATTTTTTGGAATAAAATAAAACTTTTTGATTGAAAATCAATCTTCTTTGGTTGTCGATTCAACTATTTTGTTGAAAATTCGTCTTCTATGCTAGAAAACTAATCTTCTTGGTTTGAAATTTTCTTTTTTTAATGCAACTGTTTGTTTTAAAATTATTTTTTTAACTGAAAATGTAACTTTTCTATTTTTGTTTGCTTTTTTGTAAAAATGATCTTTTTTAGTTTAAAATTCGTTGCTTTTTTCTGGTAGAAAACTAATCTTCTTGGTTTGAAATTTCCTGTTTTTTTAATGTAACTGTTTGTTTGAAAATTACTTTTTTCGAATGAAAATGTAACTTTTCTATTTTTTTTATACAAATGATCTTTTTTAGTTGAAAATTCAGTTTTTGGTGATAGAAAAATCTTCTTAGTCCGAAATTGCCGTTTTTAAAAAATTAAAAATGCAACTGTTTGAAAGTTAACTTTTTTGTTGAAAATTCACATGGTAGGGTTGAAAATTCAACTTTTTTTAACAGAAAATTCTACTTTTGGCTTGAAAGTTCTTTTTTTGTTGAAAATTTCATTCAAAAATTTTTTTTTGTCATCTTTTGTGGTCGTAAATTAAACTGTTTTGTTGAAGATTCGTCTGTCTGGACAGAAAATTAGTCCTTTTGGATTGTAATTTCATATTTTTTTGTTGAAAATTCAACTTTCTTGTAAAAAAATCTATTATTTGGATGACAATTCAACTGTTATTGGTTGAAGATTATTCTTTTTTTTTAAATTCAACCAAAATTCATCTTTGTAGGCTGAAATAAATAAATGAATTTGACTCATCTTTGCCTCGCGCATTCGTATTTGGCCCGCGCCCTCTTGATTGGCTCGCGCATACGGGACAGGCTCGCGTACTCGTGATTGGCTCGCGCGCCCAGCATAAGCTCGGGCACTCGTGATTGGCTCGCGCTCGCTAGCCTACGATTAGTACTGAAATCAGAAATTCCCTCTTTCCTAAATTTGATTGCTCTAAGCTTGTAGTAAGTAGCCTTTTGTAGTTTAACAAACGTTGACGAGTTGTACAGCAAGCATTGGCAAATATTTTTCTGTGTCTTGAATTCGAGATAATAAGACAAGAGTACAATTGGTCAGAGGAAACTTAATCCTTGTGAGCAATAAAGTATATTATCTCTTGTTTAAGACAAATTTATTTATCGGCTCCCTTTCTCTTGGGAAGCGTTCAATAACAAAGCAAGTGAGTCCAGCCAGACGGATCACTCGTGGTAAGTTCAATGGCCTGGCCTTTTGTTGTCATTTTTTCGCCATTGCGTCGAAATTTAAAACCGTCCAATATTCGCCCACTTCAGTCGACATCAAATTTGCATCATCTCCAGAATTGTAGACAATCGTCTCTCAAAATCTAAATGTCTCCATTCCAATCTGTCTTCACACTGAATATCTGAGGACAACTGTATAAATTTCATTGCAATCGATTATGATTGATTTGTAATTTGATGAATCGATCTCTTTTGACATTTTTAATCCATACTGGCATCATCAATCCGTGTACTTTTTTAATTAAAGGGAAAAAAATAATTTTTAATTCGAAATAAAAATGTATTACTATTTTTTGGGTTTAGTTGTTTATTTTTTTATTTTTTTAAGATTATGTCAATATAACTTTCTTAATATTCTTGAAAAAATTAAAAAAGATTTTGAAAAATTTCTTATATTTCCAATCAAAATTTCAATAAAAAAAATCATCTTTAAACTGATAGTTAAATTTTGAAACATCCAAAAAAGACAAATTTTCAACAAAATACATGATTTTTCAACAAAATAGTTCAACTTTGAAGTAAAAAAAATGAATTTTATACAAAACAGTGGAATATTTAATTCGAAAATATTATTTTTTAACAAAAAATTTCATTTTCTACCAAATAGTTCAATTTTCAAATAAATAGTTCAATTTTTAATCAAATAGTGGAAGTTTCTACCAAATTGTTGAATTTGCAACTTATGAATGAGGTTTTCAACCAAAAATGGAATACTTTAATTTTTAATCATTTTAATAAAACAACAATTCAAAAAAAAAATAGTTCAATTTTTAACCAAAGAAGTGAATATTTGAAAAAATTAATTTTTAACCAAAAAAATTAGTTTCATTTTTTAACAAAACAAAAAATGAAATTGTAACCAAATAATTTAAGTTTGAACCAAGAAGAAGAATTTTATACTAAGAACATTAATCTTTGCCCAAAAAGATGGATTTTCAACAAAATACATGATTTTTTAACAAAATTGTTGAATTTTGAGTCCAAAAAGAGAAATAATCTACGGATGAATCTTTAACCCGAAAATATGATGCTTCAACAAAAAAGTTCATTTTCATCCAAATAGTTTAACTAACATAAGAAGATTAATATTCAATGAAAAGAACTAATTTTTAACAAAATACATTAATTATCTACTAAATAATTGCATTTACAACTAATGAATCAGATTTTCAACCAAAAATGGAATAATTAATTTTTAAGATAAAAAAATGCATTTGTCATAAAAGAAAACCGAATTTTCAACAAAGTAGTTTAATTTTTAAACAAAGAAGCGAATATTAAACAAAATTAATTTTTAACCAAAGGCATGAATTTTTAACGAAACAGCTAAATTTTACACCAAATATTTAAATTGATCTTTTACCCAAACAGACGGATTTTCAACTAAACACATGATTTTTCAACAAAATTGATGAACTTTGAAGTTAGAAAGACGAATTATCTACCAAACTGTTGAACTTTCGACCCAAAAATATTATTTTTCAACAAAAAACTTAATTTTCTACCAACTAGTTGAATTTTCAAATAAATTATTCAACTTTTAATCAAATAGTTGTAACCAAAAAAGTTAAATTTTCCACCAAAAAATATTAATTTTCAACAAAATAATTTGATTTTCAACCAAAAAGAGGTTTTTTGACCGAGGAGATTAATATTTTACCCAAAAATACAAAAAATTTAATTTTCTTCGAAATAGTTCAATTTTAAATAAATTGTTTAATTTTAAACTAGATAGTTGAAATTTCTATAAAAAAAGTAGAATTTTTAATCTGAAATAATTTTTTTCAACCAAAAAGTTTATTTTCATCAAAGTAGTTTAACTTTTTGTCACATAAGTGAATAAAGAAAATAATTTTAATAAATTAGTTGATTTTTCAAACAAAACAGATTAATTTTTAACAAAAAATTTACTTTTCCAACCAAAACAAAGATTTTTCCACCAAGAAGATTAAGGTTTTACCCAAAAATAGAAAAAAGTTCGATTTCTTCCAAATAAATCAATTTTCAAATAATTGATATAATTTTTAAGCAAATAGTTGAACTTTCTATCAAAAAAGTTGAATTTTCAAGCCAAACTATTATTTTTTGTCAAAAAAGTTAACTTTCATCCCAAAAATGGAATAGTTACATTTTCAGATAAAAAATAAATTTCAAGTTGAAGTTTAAAGCAAAAAGACGAATTATTCAAAAAACAGTTGAATTTCAGATTTATCAATAAAAAATTTAATTGTCTACCAATAGTTTAATTCTCAAACCAATAGTTTAACTTTTAACCAAATAGTTGAAATTTCTCTCAAAATAGTTGAATTTCCAACCTAAAATATTATTTTTTAACAAAAACGTTAATTTTCATCCAACTAGTTTTACCAAGATTTGTTTTCGACCAAAAAAATCGAAGTTCCAACAAAATACATGAACTCTCTACTAAATAGTTAAATTTTCAACTTGAATGTGATTTTCAACCAAAAATTGAATAATTAAATTTTCAGGTCAAAACATGAATTTGAAGTAAAGAAAATTTCAACAAAGTAGTTTAATTCCTAACCAATGAAGTTAATAATAGAAAAAATCAATTTCCAACAAAATAGTTAAATTTTCCATTTATAATTAATAATTTTTTAGATGAAAATTTAACTTCTTGGTTGAAAGCTGAATTACTTCATTAAAAACTTTTTTGTTGTTGAAGATTCATTTATTTAGTAAAAAAATTAAAAATGTTGTGAAAATTTTTTGCTTGTTATTGAAAATTAATTTTTGCAACTAAATATTCAAGTCTTTCGTCTTTTTTGTTTAAAAATTCAACTACTTTTGCTTGAAGATTGTACTACTTTCTAAAAATTCAATTTTTTCTTGAAGATTCATCTCTTTGGTGGAAAAGTCAACTGTTTTGTTAATTTTTTGCTTGTTTTGAAAATTGATTTTTTTCAACCGAAGATTCAATAATTTGATTGAAAATTGATGTATTTTGTTGAGAATTAATCTTTTCTGGTTAAATTCATTTTTTGAAATAAATTTTTTTTATCTTTTTGGGATGAAATATCTACTATTAAATTTTCGGTTGAGAATTCATCTTTCTTGGTTGAAAATTCTACTACTTGGTTGAAAGTAGAACTACTTTGTTAAAAATTAATTTCTTGTTGTTGAAGATCCATTATTTTTAATAATTTAATTTCAATTATTTTCTATCTTTTCATTTTGGTTCAATCCATAATTGTAGTTGAACATTTATCAGTTTGTTTCAAAATTCGTTTTTTTTGTTGAAAATTAATTTTACTTAACTATTTGGTAAAAAATTTATATATTTTATTGAAAATTCGTCTTTTTTGTTAAATTAATATTTTTTTAATTAAAAATTTAAATCTTTCTGGGCTGATTTAATTAGTGAAAGCTACTGATCAGGGGATTCAAAACTAATTATATAATTAGTGAAATGTACAGTTTAGATGATTCAACATGACAGATTCAATCAGTGGAAATTACAGATTGGTTAATTAAAAATGACTGATTTCATCATTGATTCAACTTGGCTGATTTGAAAAGCCACTTTTGACTGATGACTAAATCAGTCAAAATTGACCGAGAATCAGTCACTTTTGACTGATTAAAATTTAGAGTCCACATGCACGCGGATAATGGTAATTAATTTTTTTCTTTTCTGAAAGAAAGAAAATATGCAAAGTAAAAAATTAAGCGGGTCGTTCATGGTCGTTAAGCATAATCACATGTGACATTTTATTAAAGGCAGGCTAAAATTTAACGTCCAAGATGACAACGTCATGAGCCAGAGCGTGGGTTTTTGGAACCACATTTTTATTAGTGACTACACGACATTTGCCGTCGAATGCCATTAATTGGCGCTTTTTTTCGTCGAGCGTCTGCTCACAAAAACATTTATTACTTACACATAATTTACAGTGCGACCCTTGTGTCTGACACTCGTGTGACACTCTGACAAGTGTACGCGAGATAGACACGGCGCGGAGTGACACCAAAAAAATTAAACTACCTCGCTGCCGCCGCTGGAATTTATTTCAATTAACTGTCTCGAAAATTCTCACGTCACCTGAAAAATAGTACTTTTACGTAAAACTCGATAAAAACACTACGGTTTCCGACGCTAAAAACCGTTGATGACTTTGAAGCATGATAACTCGGTTGGAATTTATAGAGAAAATATGAAATTAATAGGAAACAATCTGTAAGATTTTATCTTTAATTTGAGCCATTAAAACTTAAAAAATCTTCACGGGTTCCAGAGTTATGAATCAAAATGTCCAAGCGTGTCTGCGTCGAGTTTCAGTCGGCTTAAGTCGCAAGAACGCGGCTTAGGGGTCATCCGCGAATAACGTGAGGTGCAATTTTATTTTAAAAATGTATAAAATTGTATACATTTTATTTCAATTTTTTTATTCTTAAATTTTCAACCCTTCATGTAAGATGCCGTCAGATTTGCTCTGACACTGGGGGGGGGGGGGGCACTCGAAAAAAATTTTTGCTAAGAATTTATAAAGTTGGGAAACGAAACCAAAAAGTGTGCAGTAGAAAATAACCTTTATTTTTTAAGCAATATTTACCGTTTCCTAATTGAATATCTGTAAATTATTGACAATAAATTTTAATGTTCATTTAAAGTATTATTCTTTAGACTATAAATTATCAACGTTACTATTCATTTATCGCAGGCATTACAGTTTTTGCCCATTCCATTTTTTTCAATTTTTCTCGTTTTCCACTCAGTTGCAAACTGAATTAATAAAAAATAATAAAATCCAACTATTTTTTGTTGAAAGTTGATTTTTTCCGATGAAAAGTCTACTATTATATTTTTGGTTAATAATTAATCTTTCTTGACTAAAAATTATATTATTTTGTTAAAAATTTAAATATTTTGTTAAAATTTCAACAATTTTGATTAAAATTCATCCTTTTTTTGGCTTAAAATTCGTCCTTTTGCGTTGAAAAGTCTACTAAATTGGTAGAAAATACAACTATTTGGTTTAAAATTTATCTATTTGGTTAAAAATTAGTCTTTTTTGGTAAAAAATCAAACTTCTAAGGTGCAATACCAGTGGAAATTATCTGCCCGGCACTAAACACGGCTGATGACTTTGAAGCATGATAACTCGGTTGAAATTCAGAGAGAAAAACTGAAATTTATAGGGCGCAATCTAAATAATTTTATCTTTAATTTCAGCCATTAAAACTTGAAAAATCTTTACGGATTCCAAAGTTATGCATCAAAATATCTAAGCGTGCTTGCGTCGAGTTTCAGTCGGCTTAAGTCGCAAGACCGCGGCTTAGGGGTCATCCAAATGAAACAAAACAAAAATGCAGTAGAAAATTAACTTTATTTTTTAAGGAAAATTTACCGTTTCCTAACTGAATATTTGTAAATTATCAACAATAAAATTTAATGTTTATTTAAACTATTATTCTTTAGGCTATAAATTATCATCATTACTATTCATTTATTGCAGGCTTTACAGTTTTTCCCGGTTCCCTTTCTTTCCAATTTTTCTCGTCTTTCCACTTAAATGCGAACTGAATAAATCAACAAAAAAAATTCAACTATTTTCGGTTGAAAGTTAATTTTTTCGGTTGAAAATTCTACTATTACATTCCTGGTTAAGATTCAATGATTCGTGGTTAAAAATTGTATTATTTCGTTTAAAATTTCAAGATTTTGTTAAAATTTCAACAATTTTGCTGAAAATGTAGCATTTTAGTTATAAATTATTTTCTTTGCTTGAAAAGTCTGATATTATATTTTTAGTTAAGAATTAATCTATCGTGGCTAAAAATTGTATTATTTGGTTGAAAATTTAAATATTTTGTTGAAAACTCGACTTCTTTGGCAAAAAATCAATCTTCTTGGTTGATACTTAATTTTTAGAAGAAAATTTAACGATTTGGTTAAAAATTTATTATATTGTTGTTGAAAATTTATAATTTTAGTAGCAAATTAATTTCTAGTTGAAAATGTTAATCTTTTGTTGTAAATTTAACAATTTTGCTAAAAATGCATCATTTTTGGTTCAAGATTCAAGTGTTTTGTTGAAAATTCGTCTTTTTGGTTCAAAAAGTCTAATAATTTGGTAAAAAATACAACTATTTGGTTTAAAATGCATTAATTTTGTTAAAAATTACTCTTCATTGGTAAAAAATCAATCTTCTTGGGCAAATATTAATTTCTTTGGTTGAAAAGTCTACTATTATATTTGTAGTTCAGAGTTAATCTTTTGTGGTTAAAAATTGTATTATTTGGTTGAAAATTTAAATATTTTGTTAAAAATTCGACTTTTTTGGTAACAAATCAGTCGTCTTGATTGAAAATTATTTTTTTAGAACAAAATTCAACTATTTGGTTGAAAATGCCTTTTTTTTGTTGAAGATTTTTTATTTTAGTTGAAAATTTATTTCTTTGGTTGAAAAGTTTACTATTATATTTTTAGTTGAGAATTAATCTTTCGTGGTTAAAAATTGTATCATTTGGTTAAAAATTAAAATATTTTGTCGGAAATTCGTCTTTTTTGGTAAAAAAATCAATCTTCTTGGGCAAAAATTAATTTTTTTGGTTGAAAATTCAACTTGTTTTCGAAAATTCATTTTTTGTTGTTATTGAAGATTTATCATTTTAGTTGAAAAATCATTTCATTGATTGAAAAGTCTACTATTATATTTTTATTTGATAATTAATCTTTCGTGGTTAAAAATAGTATTATTTGGTTAAAAATTTAAATATTTTGTTGAAAATTAATTTTTATAGTGAAACATTCAAGCTATTGGTTTAAAATTAATTTTTTTGTGGTTAAAGATTTATCATTTCAGTTGAAAATTCATTTCTTTGGTTGAAAAGTCTACTATTATATTTTTAGTTAAGAATTAACCTTTCGTGCTTAAAAAATGTATTATTCAGTTGAAAATTGTATTATTAGGTTGAAAATAGTATTATTTCGTTAAAATTTTTATTATTTAGTTGAAAATTTTGATATTCTGTTCGAAATTTAACAATTTGGCTCAAAATTCATCCTTCTTGGTTGAAGATTCTAGTGTTTTGTTCAAAATTCATTTGGTAGAAAATACAAGTATTTGGTTGAAAATTTTTGTATTTTATTGGCAATTCGTCTTTTTTTAATGAAAATCAATTTTCTTGATCAAAAATTAATTTTTTTGGTTGAAAATTCAACTATGTGGTTAAAAATTCATTTTGTTGTTGTTGAAAATTCATTGTATTAGTTTCAAAATCATTTCTTTGGTTGAAAATTAAGCTATTCGTTTAAAAATTAGTTTCTATTTGTTTAAAAATTTATTTTTCAACTAATACTTTGAATGTTTCACTTTTGGCGAAAAGTTCCCTTTTTGAGTGGAAATTCAACTATTTCGTTTTATTTTTGGTTGAAAAATTATTTTTTAAACTGAAACTCTAACTATTTAACTATTGATTTCACTATTTCGTTTTTGATTGAAAATTGATTTTCATTGGTTTTCTTGAAAATTCGTCTTTTGTGGTAGAAATTAATCTTCTTACTTGATAATTAATTTTTTTCGTTACAAATTTAATTATTTGGTTAAAAATTCTGTTTTGTTGTTGTTGAAGTTTTATCATTTTACTTGAAAATTCATTTCTTTGGCTTAAGATTAAACGATTTTTTTAATTCCTTCTTCTTTTTTTGGAAATTGATTTTTTTAACAAAATTTTAATGTTTATTTTTAATAAAAGCAACCGTTTCTTTGACATATTTCTTTTCATTCAGTCTTTAATAACTTCAAAATTGAAAAAAAATTCTAAATGAAAGAAAAATGTTTATCATGTAGCATAAAATACAAATTTTTTCAATTGAAAATGCCTGGGGTCCTATTTTTTTTTTTTTTTTATTTGGTCCTCAAATATTGGTCGTATCGAAAAATTTCAAAATGTAACTCTACTAATTTTCACTAATTCCAAATAACTTCACCAATTACAATTATTTATTTCAAAATATATAATGGTTCTAAATTTAAAAAAATTGAAGAATCTTTTCCAACTTGTTCTATGACTGCCAAAAAATACGAATTTTCAACAAAATACATGAATTTTTCAATAAATAGTTTGGCAGTCAACTAAAAATGATACATTTTTACTGAAAATGAAATAGTTAAATTTTCAGTTAAAAAATTAATTTTAAACCAAGAAAGAAACAAAATTAAACCAAAGTAATGAATTTCGAAGTAAAATAATTAATCTACGGAGAAAAAAATAAATTTTTAACCAATTAGTTAAATCTTCAACTAAAGAAATGAATTTCCAACTCAAATGATAAATCTTCAACAACAAAAAAAGAATTTTTAAACAAACAGGTGAATTTTCAAAAAAAAAAAAATTTTCAACCAAAAACAAAACGAGTTTTCAACAAAATTGTTGAATTTGCGACTAAAAAGATGAGTTTCCAACCGAATATTTGAATTTTCAACGAAAAAAGATAAATTTTCACAAATAGTGAAGAATTAACATTTTAGTTAAAAATATCCATTTAAAAAAAAAAAAATTTCTAAGCAAATATTTAAATTTTCAACTAAAGAAATGAATTTTTAACTAAAATGATAAATCTGCAACTAAAAAAAAAAATAATTTGACCAAAAAAATTATGTTCGACCAAGAAGATTAAGTTTCTACCAGAAAGACGAATTTGAAAAATGTACAACATAAAATGGAATAGTTATATTTTCAGTTGCAAAAATGGATTTTCAACCAAATACATGATTTTTTAACGAAATGGTTAAATTTTCAACTCAAAAAGACGAATTTTTAACATAACACTGGAATTTTGAACGAAAAGCAAAGAAAATTTGATTCAGCAGTTCGTTTATCACTGATTCAAATTTATAGAGTGAGACAGTGAAAAATAATACTTAAAAATGTTCCTTAAATTCATAAATGTACTCAAATTCAGAAATTTATATAAATTTAGAAACAAACCTAAATTCAGCAAAAATTAGTCTTAATTTAAGGTCAATATCTGAATTTCACAATTCAGTCTTCGGATTTCTTAAATTCAGATAAACTTTTCATGAATCCAGATAAATTTTTGCTTAATTCAATTTCATCTCTGAATTGAAGATACATTTGCTATGGTAAGTGTTTTTTTTTTGGTTGCAATTTTTAAATATCCAAATAGCTGCAAAATTCGGCTGACAATTAGCCGAAAATTCGGCTATTAATTGGCCGAAAAATCGGCTATCAATTAGCCGAAAATTCGGCTACTCATCAGCCGAAAATTCGGCTATTAATTAGCCGAATATTCGGCTATTTATCAGCCGAAAATTCGGCTATTAATTAGCCGAAAATTCGGCTATTTGTACCGAAATTTCGGTACGTATAACCACGGTTTTCTTATTTTGACAACTTATGACACAAAGTTGGCACAATAAAATAGACAGTGACTACATATAATTATTAACGACTGCGTGACGGTGCAACAATAATAAACAGACCACTACCGAATGATGTCAACTGTCTCAAAATATTTTCATTTGTTATCCAAGCTTGTCGTCTGTCTGCAGATAAAGTAGTCATTATGGCCTTGTTTTTTAACATTTGTTGCTCGTAAACTTATGACAATAAAAAAATCTCTTTGGCCAATAAGAACTTTCCAGTTCGAAGTATTCAAGTGTATTGAGTCACGTCTAAGATCTTTTTATCCTTCACGCAAAAAGAATGCAACCTTCAGATGCTGGAACTAATTTTTCAATAATTATTCTATTTATGTTTAGACAGAAAAAATCATTTTTTTAATTTAAAAAACAAAATTAAATTGAATTTCAAAAAAAATATTATGATATTTTTGATATACTCTTATTTATATTTTATATTATATATATATATATATATATATATTATATATATATATATATATATATATATTTATATCCTCAAATCCCTTAATAATATACGATGAGTAATGAGAATGAGAAAATAGGATCTGATTCTCAATTTTGGTACTGATCCTAATAGTCCTGATATAAACTTAAAACACATGGTAAACTACTTGATTTTTATAAGGACAAATTATCATTAACTACCTATGTTGTTATCAATATTGAGAAAGATATTTCTTTAATTAAAATTCACACCTTATAACTCAAATCTCTGTCGAAAATATTATATGTTTTGTTTTACTTACGTCACAGGCTGGTTTACTTTATAAATAAAGCAGTGTCTGTACAGTGTACACAAAAACGAAACTGTCCTATTATTATTTATTGGCAAATATCATTATAATGGGGGCAGGTCAAATAAATCTACTATAATTGCTATTTAGTTTTTAAAAATGAGGGTATATTTAGATATCGTGATATTTTGGAACATAAACATATTTGTTCCTCATAAACATATTTACTCGTCTATAATAAGGTACATAATAAATTAGTACATAATAAATATACATGACGCAAAGGAATTTTGAATATATAACTCAGCATTTAATAAATAAATAATTATTCAGCTGCTTTCCATCACGAAAGTTGGTCTATCGATTAATGAGATTTTTTTATCAACAAAATATGTTAGGTGACGTGTGAGATGGCCAATCATCTATACAATTCTACACGATCGAACTTTTCACGTCATCATTAGGAAAAAGAAATAGTGTTATATTCCAAATTAAAAAAAGTTTTCTTCATAGAAACAATGTCACTTTTTTTTTAACTTTCTACGTATGTACTGATTGATAATTCAATAATGGTCATCGAAAGTTCGTCAATAGATCAATCCACGCGTATCGAAGATGCGAACTATTACATCAATTTCAGTACTGTTATATTCCCAATATCAAAAGAAAATGTCTCTTATAAACGAAGAAAATAATTTTGTTAACAAATTTAAAAACGATATTGGTAGGTTATGGTACGTCATGAAAAGTTCTTAATTTGGGCAATCGATGTGTCTTGAAGACGCGAAGAAATATATCATATACATTACTGTTGTATTCCCAATATTAAGAAAGTTTTCCGCATATCCACAAGATAAACAATACATTTTTTAAATTTATAAATCAGTATTGCTAGATCATAAGAGGTTATGGAAGGTCTCGAAGACGCGAACAAATATAAAAAATACATTAATATATTATTCCTGATATGAACAAAGTTTTTCTCATATAAAAAGAATACACAAATTTTGTTGAAACTTCAACAATCGGTACTGGTGGGTCATAAAAGGTTCAACAATAGTTCAATCGATGTGTCTCAAGGAAGCGAACAAATACACTACATGTAGTATTGTCGTATTTGGAATATCACAAAAGTTTTTCCCATATAAGCGGAATAAACCATTTTTTTTTAAACTTAATAAATCGGTACTGGTAGGTCATAACAATTTCAACAATAGATCGATCGATGCATCTCAAAGACGCGAACAAATATTCTACATATCGTATTGCTATATTTTGAATATCAAAAACGTTTTCCTCATATAAACAAAGTAACATTTTTGTTTGAAATCTCAAAACGCAAAAAATCTACTTCTAAATGGCCGGTCTAACTTAAAATCCTATCAGACCTGGATATCAGTCGGAGCTACAATTCGTCCAAATTTTACTTTTCAAGATATGGTGGCCTGGGCTCGAATTATATCGAAATATGTCAAAAAATTATATTTGAAAATTTAGGTCATTACAAACACCCCTTTATGAGGAAGCAAAATCATATAACTTATTTATGATATTAATTCAATTGAATCGATAAAACATCAATAATGTAGTTAGAAAAAAAAACGAAAAGAAAGGTTTCGTAACAATAATAAAGAGAGACGTAAAAAATTATTAACTTAAAGTTCTAGAGATGGAAAAATCTGTAAAAAGAAACCGAAAGATGAAATATGGAAAAGAGGGATCAAGTAGTGCTAAGAAGAGGTAAAATAATATAAATTATTTCTAAATTATGTGCTATAGGTATAATTAAATCTTACTTATTTGAAATGTCCTTAGCCCAATAAACAAATGCCGTTAATGAGATTTTAAATACATTTATCCTATGGAAACAATTCATTGACTGAAAGAAGCAATCATTTTCCTAACAACAAATGCTGTTAACGAACCCCACATGCGTGAGTAGTATCTGAATGCGCATTTACTCAGAAGTATCTGAATGCGCATTTACTTCCGAAGACATAATTCGTAATTTATTCAAACGAAAGTCTCCTGTTACAATACACATATCATGGTAGCAATCCATTCCATTAATATCAGTCTAATGTGTCTTGAATTTGAAAAATAAAAAACAGGAAGAAAAGAAGATTGAAATATTTTCCATGAGAATTAAAAAAATAGAATTATTAGTGAGAGACAAGATCAAAATTCATTCATCAAATCCAAGTCTAATGATGGAATTCGATAGTTTTGGGGCGAAAGACGAAAAGAAGCTTAACAAATTGGTATGGTTGTTATATTTTTTGCATACACATTTTTCCCCCATTAGAAATTGATATTAAAGAATAACGTGCACTTTAAATCATGAAGAAACCGTTTTCAAAATGAGCATTGGCTAAATTATCCACTATCTTTTCACACATTGGAGCCGTTCAAAACCTAGGTCAGACTGGCAGGGGGGGGGGGGTATCAGAGTTTGTGACGATTGTGACGTAGCGAGGGAGAGGTTAACGCAGAATGTAACAGCACACATAGAAAATATAAATATGAATAAAATTCAAAACAAAGAATTCCTCTTTACACACTCAATTCAAGTTCGTTCAGAATTCATATCTATTTTGTTAAAAATTCTACTACACTGAAACTTGGATTTTAAAAATCTGGGTCTAGAATTTCAGTCCTCAGCATTTTGTTGAGGCGGGGACCGCGGGACCAAATGAGAGGCGGTGCTCAGTCATGCGTGACAACCAGCAGCGTAACGGCAAAGCGGGCAGTGCGCCAGTACTCACGCGCGTATTTTGTGTAATATTATGTATTCAAATTGGAAATGGTTCACACGGCCCTGAGTGTTTACGTTTGGATTCCCTGGATTTACTATCAAGGCCACTGACAGCCATACCAAAAATTGTTCTTAAATCTAGGTTTCAGTGTATTTGGTTAAAGATTAAAATATTTTGTTGCAAATTTGTTTTTTTAGTTGAAAATTTAGTTTCTTCACTACAAATTGAACTAATCCATTTTTGGTTGAAAGTTGATCGTTTACAGTTGACAATTTAACTATTAAATTTTGCATAGAAAATATCTTTTTGAATTGAAAATTCAACTATTAAATTTTTCATTAAAAATATCATTTTGGGTTGAAAATTCAGCTATTTAATTTTTCGTTAGAAGTTCGTTTTTTTGGTTGAAATAAAACTACAGTCGAACTCGGATTCAGCGTTCCCGGATTTACCGATTCCGAGAATTGACGCCGCGCCGCGGGTAGGCTTGTCAGGAGCTGCGCAGGGTGTGCAGGATTCACGAAGGCGTGACAGAACAGGAACTGCTCACGTTCGGAGTTTAGCTAAATCCGGTTCAGCAAGGGTAGGTCAGGTCCAACGACAGTCCCAAAACCGACGTTAAATCCGAGTTCGACTGTATTTGATTGAAAGTTGAACTAATTTGTTAAACACTTCTTTTATTGCTTCAAGATATCACTATGTTCCATTTTTGGTTGAAAATTGATAGTTTTTAAAAATTACTTTTTTTTTCTTTCTTGGGTTGACGAGTCTAGAAATATTCCGGCAAAAAAATGAACTATTTGGTTGATAATTAACTTTTTGGTTAAAAATTCAATAATTTGGTGAACATTTTTTTTCTCTCTTGAATGAAAAATCATTCTTGGATGCAAATTCATCTCTTTTGGTAGGAACTTGATCCCTTTTGATTAAAAGTTTTGGTAAAAATCAATTTGTTTTGGTTGAGGGTTCAAATATTTTGTCGAAAAATCGTCTGTTTTGGATGAAAATTCAACTAATTGGTTGAAAATGCAACTTTTTTTTATTCAAGTCTTATCATTTTTGTTTATGAATTCGCCCATTTGGTTGAAAATTCATCTTTGTAAGTTTTTGATAGAAAATTCATCCTTCTGGGTTGAAAATTCATCTCTTTTTTGTAGAAAAGTTGTCGGTTAAAAATTGATATTTGATGGTTAAGTCTAATCATTTTTGTTCGAAAATTCGACCATTCGGTTGAAAATTCATCTTAGTAGGTTGAAATTAAAGTATTCAATGTGTCTCATCGTCCCGAAATTCGGGACGACTATTCCTGCCCTATTTTGTTAAAAATTCAACTATTTTGTTGAAAATTCGTCTCTTTTGTTTGAAAGTTCAACTATTTGGTTGTAATTGCAACTAGCAGGTCTAAAATTAATTTGTTTGTTGTAAATTCAACTATTTGGTTGAAAAATCAACTTTTTGGGTTAAATAAATCTTTTTTTGGCTGCAAATTCAACAGATTTCTTGAAAATGTCCCTGAAGTATTCAAATCACCTATTTACTCTTTTTTTAATATACAATTTTTAGTTCGTTATTTTTATTTATAATATTTTGAAAATATGTTTTTTACATTTAAAGCTTTCTTCATTAAAGTCATTTAAATTCAATACAAGAATAGAAAAGAATCATTGATTCGAGACGACTTAACTGACCTTTTTGTATTTTTGGATTTTAAGCATAGGCGGGTGACACCGTCAGATCGCCCCCTAATATTTTTAAACATTTTCATTACGGGTTTTAAATATTTAAAAAATCATTAATGTTTCCTTTATGGGGAAGCAAGTGATCATCAAATGTGCAACATATAATTATAGTGCTTATCAAACGAGCACCATATACATAATTATAAATGCACACAACGTGGAAACACCCTAAGTCAAATTCCCAACTATAGTTATTATGTTTTGTACTTGTTTATTCCTGAAAATTAAAAATTTAGAAGTTTTCCATAAACTTACGAATTTGACAATAAATAAATGAGATTCAACTATTTGGTAGAAAATTCATATATTTTCTTAAAAAGTCGTCTTTTTGGGTAGGGGTAGTTCAAGTATTACGTAAGCATAATTTTCCCTATTTTTGAACCCCCCCCCCCTCCGCCCAATTATAGGCATTTTTTTTGCATTACGAATATACAAAAATACGCATCTATTTAGCCCCCCCCCTCTCGAAATTCTTACTTAATACTTAATTAGCCCCGTGTAAATTTATTCTTGTTTGTTGTACGGTCCACTTTTTATTTGAAAATACAACTATATGTATCTTGTTAAAAATTCATCTCTCTTGATTGAAAATGATATTTTTTGTTAAAAATTCCTCTTTTCCGATTTAAAAGTCCACTGTTTTTTAAACATTCAACTTTTTAGCTTAAAAATTTTACCTTTTTGTTGAAAATTCCCCTTTCATGGTAGAAAAGTCATCTTTCTTGGTTGAAAATTAACTTTTTTAATGAATATATTCAACTGTCTTCTAATATTTTTATTTTTTTTTGTCTTGAAAATTCTATTAATTGATTGAATTTTAATCTTTTTTGTTTGCAAATTCAACCATTGGATTGGAAATTCATCTTTTATGGTAGAAAAGTAATCCGTTTTGGTTAAAAATTTATCTTTCTTGGTAGAAAAGTAACTTTTTTGTTTTCCAAAAAATTAGTCTGGCTTGAAAATTTTACCATTTGATTATATCTTCAACTATTTTTGGAAAATTCTCCTCTTTTACTGGAAAGTTCATCTATTTGCTTATTAATGCAACTGTTTGGTAGAAAATTGTTTTTCTTTTTTTCTTTTTAATATTCGTTTTTTTGTGTTGTAAATTCAACTATTTTGTTGAAAATGCAATATATTTCGGCTTGAAATCGTAGGAATTTAAAGATTTTCGTATTGAATTCAATATACTATCTGCATTAGTTTTATTTAAAAGAATTTATGAACGAAAAATCTGTATTTAGCCAACGGCTACGTTACTTTCGGGGGAGGGCAAAAAAGCCCAAAATTGGTGGCATAGTTTATGGATGGCCCATAAATGGAAAAATAGTCCGTGTGACAAAAAAGTGGCTGGGCGACGGTTTTGGGGTTTATAGTTAAACTTTTTTCATTGACATTATTGAAAATTAATCTCAGAATAAAAGACTCCTTGATTCGAGACGAATCGATTTACCTATTATATTATTACATTTTATTAAAGAGTAAAGAAGTTATAGCCATTGATAATATTTTAAAAATTTGTGTTTTACAGTCAACATTTTTTGATTAACATATCGCTATCACACTTCGAGAACGGAATGGTTACGTAATTGCGTAACCTTAAAGTGACCGTTCTGCTGGGGCCTGCTAGGGCATATTTTCATCCTTTTTCACATTTATGCACAATTTCCCTTTGAATTTAGCACTCTTTTAACACATTCAAATTTAATTATTTGTATTTATTTATTATTATTTGTTGGGTTACCGCTTAA
The DNA here is from genome assembly GCA_011634705.1 of Andricus grossulariae. Lineage (NCBI taxonomy): Eukaryota > Metazoa > Arthropoda > Insecta > Hymenoptera > Cynipidae > Andricus > Andricus grossulariae. The sequence goes on from JAABKJ010000755.1 coordinate 26,931,454, forward strand.
AGCTTTTAAGTCCTTTTTTTTAACACATGAATAAATACAAATACATAAATATAAATTTGTACAATAGGGTGGTCCAAAAAACGCTTTTTGAGCTACCGGGCAAGTCCTCCACCCCCCAAAGTTTCCATTTTCGGAGAGAAAAAATCCTTAATTTTTTTTTCAAAATTCGAATATTACCACGTGCCACCGGGCACTTCAAACCCACATTTAATTAACATGGGGAAATTTTGGATTTTCATAAAATTGAACTCATACTTCAGGGTTCGATCGAAACGTGTCAACTTTTGTAGGGATTCAAGAGAATATCTATGAAATAAAACCATATTAATAACTTTTATTCTTAACCCACCCTTATCCCCCCCACAAAGTCCCAAATATGACTAAAAAATAAAAAAACTACATTTTTACGTATTATTGTTACTTTTTAGCAATTTCCGTCGTCTTTTTAATAGAAATAATTACTCATGGACGATTTAAATATTCATAATGAATTTTTAAACAATTTTTAATTGTTTAAACAAATGTAACTTATTTAAACAATTATTTATTTTAAAAAAATGTAAAAAATAATCGTATTTTCTACTTGAAATGTAATATTTTGTCATTTTTTGGAGTAGTAAATTTTTTTAAAAACATTATCTAGTTTTTTCTCATATTGGTATCCTATGCTACTTTTTGTTGAATAATCATACAATTTTGATACATATCTTTTAATGTTTAATGAATTTCTATTTGTTTAAAAAATTTTGATTTGCTTAAGCAGTTTTTTTCGATAACTTTAAAAAAATTATATTAAATAAAATACATATAATTATTTTTCTGACTGTATAGTGTATAGAAAGAATATATTAACCATTTATTAATTTTTTAAACAAATATAATTTGTTTGCACGATTATTTTTCAAAAATATTTTTTAAATCGTATTTTCTGAATTAAACAAAATATTGAATGATTTCGAGGAGTAGTAAATTCTGTTTAAAACGACGTCTCATTATTTAAACAATTTTTATTCGTTCAGGCAGCTTTCAATTAAAAAATTTGGATCAATAATATAAAATATTACACATAGAATTATTTTCGTAAATATATTTCAATATATATTTGTTGTGTCTTCCAGTATGTCAGATTGACATTCATAAGACTTTCAAATGCTATAATGAAATATAATCTAAATCCATTTCATATGCAGTCTAATTACAACGCTGATCACAAAATATTATTTTTTGGCCGAAGACAATATTTTCTTTCTGATATCTGGAAACTGTTTTCTATAATTTTTTACTACTTGCTGTATAAGTACTGTTTTTGGTCCTCATTTCTTGTTATCAAGCAGTTAAAGTTCGATATTAATTTAACACCTCTTTCAGCAGTATCATTCACTACTGTTAATGTTTAACAATTGTTAAGCCGGACAAGTCCAAGCCTCCTCAAAATCATTCAATATTATATTTAATTCATAAAATACAATTTGAAAAATAGTTTCGGAAAAGTAATTCTTTAAACACATTATATTTGTTTAACCAATTAAAAAATAGTTAATATATTCTTTCTATACACTATAAAGTCAGAAAAATAATTATATGTATTTTATTTTATTTTTTTAAAGATATCGAAAAAACTGCTTAAGCAAGTCAAAGTTGTTTAAAAAAATTGAAATGTATTAAAAATTAAAAGAAATGTATCAAAATTAAATAATTATTCACCAAAAAGTAGCATAGGATACCAATGTGAGAAAAAACTGGACATCTCTGGGTCAATTTTTAGAATTTTTTAGAATAAACAATAAGTAATGTTTAAATAATGACATAATGTTAAAAAAAAAATTACTACTCCAAACAATGACCAACTATTACATTTCAATAAGAAAATACGATTATTTTTTACATTTTTTGGGAATAAATAATTGTTTAAATTGGTTAAATTTGTTTAAACAATTCAAAATTGTTTGAAGAGCCATGGGAAATATTCCAATTGTCCTTTATTTATATGAAAAAGACGACGGAAATTGCTAAAAAGTAACAATAATACAGTTCAATTTTTCGAAAATCCAAAATTTCCCCATGTTAATTAAATGGGATTTTGAAGTGCCCGGTCACACGTGTTAATATTCAAATTTCGAAAAAAAAATTAGGGATTTTTTTTCTCCGTAAATGGAAACTTTTTTTTTGGGGGGGGGGCTTGCCCTCTAGGGTGAAAAAAAAATTTTGCAATGAATTTTTGGACCACCCTAAGGTATAACTACTTATTTCACCTTATGTATCATCCTACATCAGAGATTTGACGGGTGACCTACTGGTCCGTTCGATTTGTCAAACTCCTTCGAAGGTGTAAAAAATGGCTCATCAACTGTCGGTCAGGCCATTGTGGTTAGACCTCGAGTAAAGCGGTCAAAGCTTTATATTAGACATAACACAAAAATTTATTGTATATTTTTTTAACACTGAAATTATTGTTTCTAAATATTTATTATGTAAATTATTTATTAAAGCAGAAAAATAACAATATTAAGTTAAATAATTAATTGTATTTATGTTTCATGATTCTTTTACAGGCACTTTTGCTTCGAGTAAGCACTTCCACATACATACATACATACATACATAACAAAATACAACACACGTAGTATTACAGAACAGCCACGTTTTGATTCGTCCGATGTGAGATGGTGATCAATATTTACAAAAATGTAGATCAGGTAATTCTGTTAAAGTACATTACATGTTTTCATGCATATAATATAATTCCAATAATATTGAATCTCATAAAAAAGTTAGAGCTCAGAATAATAATATTAATAATTTGTTGGAAATAGCCGTAAAAATTTTTCTAATTCACTGCCAAAATGGAGGTTCTAAAAAATAGTTTAATCTTAATTTAACAAAATCACACCTTCTTCATATGGACATATGAAAATTATTCTACGTTGTATATAAATTAAGTATGCATCCTATCTAATAGGATTAACAATCACTGAGTACCGGCGAGTTGAACCGCAGGAGCTCTATTTTAAAATTAAATTCTACCAAACAAGTATAAAATAAGCACCACAGGCCGAATTTTTTAAGCTTCTTAAACTTACGTACACACTCTATAGAAGCATTCACAAATGCATTCATACAATCGTTCAAAATATCTCATAATTCCAAACGCATTCGATGAACTTCGAAATCGCGCAATAGAAAAATACCTTTCTGTGATCGTAGCTACAAAAAGACGGTATAAAAGTGAACTGACTTTATAAGTACACTTCAGCTATATTCAATGTTAATTTGCAGACCGAAAAATACACGGATATATAATAATACTGAGTCTGAGCTCGCGTCTACTTGCGACTAAATATCCTTTCGCATGACCCGACACATATATCGATTTTTCATCCTGCACAGTTAAAATCCACAATATTCGGGAATATTGTTTAAGTATAATTGATTGATGAAGGGCTGATCCTTGAGGTCTTGAGGACGAGAACACAATAATATCTGTAAAAAATGTATTTAAATAAGAAAATGAATGATTGCCTATTTCGCTGCGACGCTCAGTCGTGGGCGAACTGTAGAAAAGTCTAAAGCCTTCAAAAAGCCTAAAGAGGCTTCTTCTAAAGCCTTCTAAAGCCTTCAAAGAGGAGTCGCCATGTGTCGTAGATTATAACTTCTTTGCGCGACTGCCGTTAAAGCTTCCGCCATTGATATGCCTGTTTCTCGTACCATGGTTTTTAAATTTCCGCTTTCTTTTTGCAGCAGAAGATGCGGGTGATCAAACTCCTGTAAAAAAATTCAAAGATTAATTAAAAATTTTATACAAATTCAAATCTAAATATTTGGTTGCTGTATTCAAGCGAAAAAATTATAAATTATAATTATTTATTATACCGTTAGGCCAAATCCTTTTCGGGGTAGCGTGACTCAATCGGTTCTAGTCAGGGATCAGGGAGTTCATATGAGAAAAGTGAGAAAGGGAAGTATACGAGGCGGTGTAAAGGGTGTGGGGGTTGAGGAATATATTTTTTTAGATTCATCTAGAATTCCCGTGTTGTTTAGCTAAATAACACGTTCGTTCCACAACAATTCTCTGACCCAGTTCGCTGGTCAATCTCTCTAGCAAGCACGCCAAAGTCATTATTCAAAGCTCTCCACTCGGGCCCATTAATATCCAAGGTCTTTCGTTTCAGGCGTCCCTCACTCTACTAACACTCTTCATCATGCTTTTCTTATTAACTTTTTGTCGCCGCAGTTTGCTGTCCTGACACACCTCTTTAACTCCCTTTACATCCATACATTTTCTCATGTAAGCTCTTGTGTTTTTGTGCCTTTTTATATATTTTCGTTTTAGGGTCCCATTTACACATTCCCACCATTCTTTCCTCGGTCTGCCTCTGGATACGCTACCATTTACTTAACCTAGATATACTTCGGCTGTGCGCAGTCAAAAAGCAGTAAGCGCCAAACAGTAAATTTTTCATAACAAAGGTAAACGCGTTTATGACTTGCCTTAAAAAACTATTGCATATTTAAAAATTAACTTTTAACATATTGTTAGCATGTTTAGTAAAGTTCTCTTTTATGCTAGTATGAATCAAAAAGTCATCAAATTTACATTTAAAAAATACTTTTTGAAGCGCCTTTTTAAATTTCTAACCTTCGTTAGAAATTTAGAATGACGCTTAGTTTGTTTTGCAGCATCTATGCTAAGCAGGTGTTACGTAAAGAATCAGCTTTTAGAATAAAGTAAACGTCATAAAACAAAATTTATTCCCCTGAGCGAGTAATCACATTATATATATATAAAGTTTTAAATAATTATATAATGATTAAATTAACTTCTTACTTATATTTACTAGAATAAAAAATAATTTATTTTACTTCTTCTGTGTGATTTTATTAATAATATTTAAATTAACATGAATGAAATAAAATTGTTATTGATAGTAAAATAAACTGTTTTATACCATTTTATATTAAATAAACGACAAAGAAAATTCAATTGATTATATTTCCGCACTTATTCATCATTGAATTCGATGTGAAAACAGGTAAAAGTATCAAAACTGTTAAAAGAAATGTTGTCATATGTTAATAACTAACCTTTAAAGCTAGTCTGCAGGGCGCTTATATTATTTTATAACAAAAAACCCCACAATCCTGTCCAACCTTCCGTTCATGTTACAAAACAAAGTAAGCGACAGAAGTGTACTTACTGTGTTTTGACTTCTCATTACAGTTTCAGAATGCGCTTACCTGGTTTTGAATCTTATAGTATTTTCATAAAAAAACACTAATATATGAAATATTACTGTGTACAAGTATTATTTACGTTAAATGAATGCTTTTTGACTGTCCACAGCCGACTTGTTTCGTCATTCGTTCTCCATTTCTCAACAAATTTCTTTCATTCTCGTCGAACAGTGTCTCCTTTACACCACATTTTTTGAGAATCCTCTCATTACTATGTCCATTAGTGTTTTACCGCACACATTGCACAGGTATTGCATGCCTACCGCGTTAATTTTACTCTTATCCTTTTCTTAGTACTGCCGTCCAAGATAAAAAGATACGCAAGTGACTTTGTGATTTAGGGTTCTTCTCTTAAATCGGGCAATGGAAAAGTCGACCTAAGCAACAATGTCACATATGTATCTTTTTACTTTTTGTACGACAGAGTAGGTCCAGGTCTCGCTACCGTACAGCGCAGTGGGTGCAAGTATAGAATTATATATCGCAATTCTAGCTTTGTTGTATTTTTACTTCTGGCAATAGTTCCTACCCTACCAATAACCTTCCTACCCTCGTTTATACGCCTGCCTATCTCTCCATCGATCTTTCCGCCATTAGTAAATAGACTACCAAGATACACTATACTTATTATCAACGTGTTCTATCCTCTCATCGTCTAAGGAAATGTTGCATACTGTTTTTTCACCTTTTCCTTAAAACACCATAATTTTTGTTTTATTCACGTTAATTTCAAGGCCCATGTTCTTCTTGCTAGTATTCAGCCTGCTGAACATTATTTGCAAGCCTTCGATTGACTCTGCCAAAATAACCTTATCATCTGCAAACGCTAACCCACACACCTTCACTGTCCCGAGATCCACACCTTCTTCGTTGAGGAGGGCCATTCGTAGACACTTATCCATGAATATAATAAATAGCTAAGAGGTCATAACGCATTCTGCCTAATATCGAACCTATTTTCTCTCATACTCGCTTTGCTATCTGCATATATTGTTTTTATTGCTTTTAGAGCTATCCATTAACTTCCTGCCCTTTTAGGACTTCCCAAAACTGACTTCTATCCACCTTATCAAACGCTTTTTCCAGATCAACAAATGCACAGAAAACTTCTTTGTTTACTCTCAAACTTTTTGCTTTGATTTGTCTCAAGCTAAATATCTGGTCCGCACATGATCTTCCTGGCATAAATCCACATTGGATTTCCCAGAGATCTTTTCTTATGTTATTTTCATTACCCTATTAATAATTATTTGTGGATATATTTTGTTCACGATACTTAGCAATAGATGATACCACTGTAATTATTGCAGTTACTTCTATCTCCCTTTCCTCTGTATATTGGGACTATGATCACCTTTTTCCAGTCATCTGGAACTTCCCCCATCGCGATATATAAATTTATGAAATCACAACATAAATTTATCAAATCGCAACAATTTAAGATTCAACCATTTTCATCTGAAACGTTCAAAATTCTACAAATTTAATTTCAAAACTAGACTAACTTCAAATTTAAAATTGAGCAATTCCAAGACAGCAGACATAAAAAATTGTTCAACTATTACGACTTTCAATACGAAATCGTACAAATTTGAGCGATTGAATTGTCTTATTTATAAATTTGTAATCTAAAATTATTCAATTTTGCAAGTTTTCAATTTAATCAATTAACTATTAAGGCTTTCCGTTGAAAATAAAATTTTACAAGTCTGAAATTAAAAATTATAAAATTGGAAGAAAAAAAATTATTCAACTTTGCACGCTACTTATTAAATTATTTGCGTCTTTAATGTCAGTTTATTTAGATAAGATTACAATTGGAAATTGTACAATAACATCTAAATTCACATTTCTGGAATTTCAAGCCAGCCTAATTTAAAATTGTCCAATTTACAAATTTTCATCCGTAATTGTTTGATTTTGATCGTTCTGAAATACTAACAAGTATTTAAGGACTTTCATTTCTAAAGATTTGAAATCATATAATTTATCAAGTTTCGTCCTAATTATTCAATTTTAAACGTTATGAATTAAAAAGTCTTCATCTATCAAGGTCTTCATTTCTAAATTATACAATTCGGAGAAATGTAAATCAAATTATAAGATTTGGCAAAATTGGAAGAAGAAAAAATGCAATTTCTTTTTCCGAAAAATTCACAAAATAGAGGGGGGGGGAGTCTCGCCCTCTAGCAAAAAGAAAGGTTTTTTGGACCACCCTAATCCACACCCGTAGCTGAAAATTGAGAAAACAAGGAATAAATTTAAATGACAGGAAAACAAATTTTGCTTACCACAACACTACCAGCATCCATCACCAAAATGCGATCGCTGTCCATGACTGTGTTTAGTCTGTGAGCGATCGTAAGTACAGTGCACTTTTCAAACTTGGTTCGAATAGTCTTTTGGATCAATTCGTCAGTTCGAGGATCGACGTTGGCCGTGGCTTCGTCCAGAACAAGAATGGGATTGTTTCTGGCAATGGCTCTTGCTAAACAGACCAGCTGTCTTTGGCCAACACTCAAATTACTTCCACCCTCGTTCACATGAGCATCAAGTCCCATTTCTTTAAGTTCAACCTCCTCGAGAGCTTGCCACAACATGTGATCTGGATATGCATCAAAAGGGTCTAGATTGGACCGAAGACTTCCAGCAAAGAGGAACGGCTCCTGGGGGATGATGCTGATCTTTGATCGAAGATCGTGAAGTCCAATTTCTCCAGTGTCCACTCCGTCAATTTCTATACGACCTTCCACAACCGCAAGGCGGAAAAGAGCGGAAATTAGAGATGATTTTCCGGCACCAGTGCGACCAACGATTCCTACCTTTTCTTTTGTCCTAATCACAAAGTTCAGGTTTTTCAAAACTGGAGGTTCCAGAGGCGAATATCGCAAAAAGACTTCTTTGAACTCGACCTTTCCTTCATGAGGCCAATCGTCATTTGGTTTTTTGTCAGGAGCACTTTCTAGGGCTGGTTCGCTTTCAATGTTGCTAAAAAATTAATGATTGTATTAATGCAGAATAAAGGAAAAAATCAAGAAAGAATCAATAAATTGCTACTAACCTGTACTCGAGAACTCGTTCGACTGAAGTCATCTGATTTTCCAACTCTGCACTTTGTCTCATTCCCCACTGGAACATTCCAGTGAGACCGATACTCTGAGTAATCGCCAATCCCACATTGCCACCTTCAGTCTTGTCTTCGCCTCCCATAAAGAGAAAGCTCAAAGTTACGAGAGCGATATAAAAGAGACAGAAAATGTCCAACCAAAATCCAAAGGCACGAGAGGAAGCTATGAAGATAAACCAGGCTGACGAGTGAAGATCCTGGTGATGATCAAACTCTTTTGTGAGGACTTCTTCTGCCTGGAAGGCTCGGATTGTTGTCATTCCTTGAAGAGTTGCATTCAGGTGTCCGAATACTGGCGATCGTGCTAATATAAACAAAATGTCAGTTAGTACTTTCGATAAATTATTTAAATTATTTGGTAATCTCTAGATTTTTTGGAATCTAAAATACTTACTGACTCCTTCAAGACGTTTGACACTGCGACTTGTGGCGAGGTAAAAGACTCTTAAATAATAAAAGACGATGCCGATGAGGAAGGTGGGTATCAGAAGCCAAACATTCGAGGCAGCAACGACGACAATGATTCCTATAAGTGAAAGGCCGATCTGAACACAGTCAATTAAGGCAATCGGAAGCATTTCATCAATAGCACCCATGTCCTTTGAGAATCGATTAAGAACTCGTCCTGAAGAGTTGGTGTTGAAAAATCTCATAGTTGCTCGACTGATTGCCCGGAACATCCGATCGTGGAGTCTCTTAGAAGATCTCATGCACATTGAGAAAAAGGAGAATGAACGCACAACTGTTATAACAATTGTCAAAACAGTTAAGCCAGAGTAAATGTAGATGCAAGTTTCTCGAGAAAATGGGCCTTCCCAATGGATCACTTGCCCTCCTCTTATCTCCGACTAAAAGTAATTTAATCTTGATTAGAATATACTTTCAAGAATAAGAAAACGTGAGAGGTGAACGCAAAATTTCAGTTTCCAAGCTATAGATGTTAAAGATTATGATAAATTGTACAATGTATTCTTCAATTGCTACGAAATTTATCTGAAATTAGACATAAAACATGGGAAAAGAATGTTCGTGCTTTGAAATAAATACGAGGTTTAAAAATGATTTTCAGATTACTAGAATAAATTTGTTTCTAAAGGCCAATTCAATTTCAAAATATGAACAATTTCAAGAAAAATCTAGGTCATGGTATATATATATATTTTTTTCATAGTTTATTCAAAAAGTTTGTTTGCATATATTACAATCATTTGAAGATTACCTGCGAAATCTTAAAAAATGATAAGAAGTTTTTTTAGAATGCAGTATTTTCGGAACGATCGTAGGTATTTGAGGTTTTCTTTTTTTTTTATTTGACGTGGAAATTCTTACACTTTCAATCGAACCCAATAAAAAATTTTTAATTGAATAATGACAAAAGACGACTGTTTTTCTAAAATTCTTGGAAGTGGACTTTCTCGAAAACCCAACATTTAAACATTTTTATTTCATTTTGAGAAATCGCTTACAATATTTACTACATGTCGTGCGTTTCGTTCTCCGCTTCACATTGAAAACAATTATTTTGAAAAAATCGAATTTTTGCATTTTTCTCGGAAACAACGAATGGTACGAAAAAAATTTCTAAATAAGGAAATAAATAAAAATACTTATTACTCTTTTCTGATAGCTTACATCGTTTACAAAAAAAATCAATAAAAAAAAGTTATCCAGTTTCGAGGAAATAGATGTAAATTGTCCAACAATTTTCCGGTTACAATTTCACAGGTTTTGAAAATCGGCTTTCGGTAGAAATTAAAAATAGAATTATCAATATTTTGTAAAAACAAAAACTTCCTCTCGAGATATAGGTATGCTGAATAAAAATAACAAATGTTTAATACAAAAAAATGGCTCTGTTCCGAGAAAATCTGTGTTTAGTATGACGCTATCGCACTATGACAGATGATTTTTCACTAAAAGGCCTATAAGACAGAGAATCTTTTCAATAAACAATGATAATTTCAAGAAATTAAGGGTTGCAGTACAGAATTAGATATTCAAAATATCGTTTTTTGATAGAATAATTAAAACTAACAACATTTATTTAAAATGTTAGTTACAATTCAGTTACAATTTTAATACAATAATAATCTTTTTCAATCTTTTAGTATTGATATTTCTTGAAATTATTATAATTTAATGAAGAAAAATAATACAGTTTCTTTTTTTTTTGTATCAAAAAAATGCCTGCCATACTGTGTTATCACGATCTACAGTATTCAGAAACTTAATATCTCGGGAGCATGATTTTATTTTATTCTTAAACTGAAAAATTAATTTTGTATCGTAATCCGCAGCCAAGCCAAGTCAAAGTTTATATTAGTGTCACTATGAGATTGACAACTTCCACATCCATTTCCTCGAACCTTAATAACTTTTCTGATAACCTTTTTTTTTTTGCCTCAATTAAAGCAACACTTCGGCTCGAAACTTTTTTATTACTATATTAAAAAATGAGGTTTTTGAACAATTCCTTTTAACAAAACGTTTATTTGATTTTGTAAAAAAATTTTATGCAATAAACCCATTTTCGGAAAAATGTTGGTTATCTAGTTCTGTACTGCTATAGTTCAATTACTCCTAATTATGATGAGACAGAACTCTTGGCCTCTATAACATTTCTATGCATTTTAAAACTTTTTTAGTTTTTCCCGACTTCCTTGACCTATATCTAATACTGGTTCCCAAATCACTCTTAAACGTCTTTTGTTGTAAATTAATAAAAATACTTACTTTCTCTTCCATATTCACCCACTGAGCGATGAACCAATCTCCACCACTGGCTGCAAGTTGAGCCCCACTACAGAGCAAAAATATCGTCAAAATTACGCACCAATTTCCTCCTGCTTTAAAATAACCCTTATAAACCCATCCACCGACATTGCCTTTAGATCGCATCTCTGCTTCCTGTAAATAAAATGCATACAATATATTACAACCTTTATAATATGATTTATAATAAACTTTTACATTCTTTAGAATGAATACAAACCTCTTCTGGCTCGATAGATGCTTTTACGGCATCATTCATCATGAAGGAATTGATGGAAGTGATACTTCCTTGCCTCGAAGTACATCTGCTACCAGGCATAGAAGTAGCCTGCTCTTCTACTAGCTGGGTTTGAGATTCCAAGAGTTGACCGAAATCGACTCCTAAAGCTCCCAACTCTTGAAACGATCTACATAGGAAAATCGATTTCATTAAAATTTTACACAATCTTATATTCTAATCTCCGTGTAACTTATTATCAGGGCTGACACAGACTAATGTACTTGAAAGAAATTACTAATTTAAGCTAAAAAGTTACTAAAAGTAACTCACAAAAAGAGACATATAATCAAAAATTTCAATTCCATTACACATTTAATTTATCGGCTTGCATTTACATATCTGCCGCATTGACATTTCTATGCTTTACAATAGGAACTAGAAAACGAGAAAATTGTATATTAAAATAATTTAACTTTTAATATTGCAGACTTCACAGACTTCACAGCATTTTTAATCAAAAAATGGAATTTCAGCCAAGAAGGTTAATTTTCTACTAAAATACACGAATTTTCGACAAAATACATGAATTCTCCACCAAATAGTTGGATTTCCTAGTAAACAAGATGCATTTTCAACCAAAAATAGAATAGTTTAATTTTCAGTTAAAAACGTTAATTTTCAACCAACAGAAGATGAATTTTAAACTAAAGGGATGTATCTTCAACCAAAAAAATTAGTTTTTAATAAAGCAGTTCAATTTCCAACCAAGTAGTTCAATTTTCAACCAAAAAAGATGAATTTTCGACAAAAAATGTAATAGTTAATATTTAAACAAAAAAAAAACATAAATTCAACAAAATAGTTGAATTCTCAATCAAAAGCAATTATTAATTTTTAACCAAACAGTTGCATTTTTAACCAAAAAAGATTAAATTTCTACAAAAAGAGATGAATTTTCAACTAAGATAATGAATTTTCAAAAAAAAAAAATAATTTGTAATAAAATAGTTGAATCCTCAACCGAAAATGATTATTAATTGTCAACCCAACAGTTCAATTTTTAACCACAAAAGATTAACTTTTTATCAGAAAAGAAGTAAATTTTCAGCAAAAAAGTTAATTTTCGGAAAATCGAATATTTTAGAAAAAAATTGGACTTTTATGTTCGAAAAAAATAAATTTACAACAAAAAAGTTCATTTTCAAGTAATAAAGATGAATTATTAACCAAAACGCTGAATTTTAAACGAAGAAAAAATTAAGTTTCAACCAAATAGTTGCATATAGAACCAAATAGTGGCACTTTCAAGCAAAAAAAAACGAATTTTCAATTAAAAAGTTGAATTTTTAACCAAAGAATTAAATTTTCAATTAAATGGTCAAAATTACAAAGAAAAAAGTTTAAACTGCAACCAAAAATAGTTGCATTTTCAAACAAGCAGTTGAATTTTTAAGCCAAAAACACGAATTTTTTAGAAGGCTGTTGAATTTTCAACAACAAACATTAATTTTCAACCAAAAAAGATTACTTTTCTACCAAAAAGAAGAATTTCCTAATTTGGAAAGACGAATGTCCAACAAAACAGTTGAATTTTAGACGAAAAAATATTACTTTTAAACAAAATATTTGAACTTTAAACGAAATAATTAAGCAAAAGAAAACAAGAAAAAGAAAAAGTAAAAGTATCTTGAAAATAGGGGGAAAAAGAAGAATTATTTAAAAAGAGAGAAAAAGAGGAGAATAAGGGAAAGAAAGTGAAGTCCGATATTGAATAGCATTTTCCTACCAGAGATTACTATAGATTTCATACCAAGATTAATTTTTTTAACACAAAATCTAAAATAAGATGGATTAAAGTGACTAAAGTGGCCTTTTCCTCTAAAAAAAAGTGACTATAGTGACTTTTTCTTATAAAAGTTACTCAAAAGTGACTTTAAAAAAACTGTCTGTGTAGCAGCCCTGCTTATTATTCATATCTAATTAGCAACATTATTTATCAAGGCATTTATGCGTCTTTTTAAAATGTAACTTTCGTACTTGTGTTTCATGAAAAACTACTTTTACGCTAATATGTAACAGTAGAATGTAAGGTCTCAAGAAACTTACCCTTCGGCTTGAATTATTCCATCCTTCAAAACAACGATGTGATCCACATTCCGCAAATACTGCAACTGATGAGTAACAAGAATTCTCGTTCTGTTTCGCAGGCACCTATCGATACAATCTTCAAACATTCGCTTTCCTACGTGTGCGTCGACAGCACTCAATGGATCGTCGAATAAATAAATATCCACGTCCGCATAAACAGCACGTGCAAGGTTTATTCTGCAAAATAATGTTAACATTGAAAATTAATATATTAATTTGCAGAGTCGTTATGGAGAAGATTAAGAACTTTACTTATTACTAAATCGATCTGCAAATTATAATTAATGGCCCAGCTGGAAATAATTTCGTTGCGAAACTTTGGAAAAGTGCAAAGCAATCTCTCAACCGTTCACATGAATCTCTCTGGAGGAAATTTATTTATAGATTAAAATTTATCTATCGACTAACCTAGCTCGCTGCCCACCAGAGAGACTGATTCCTTTGTCACCCACGATAGTTTTATCGCCATAAGGCAACAGACTAAAATCTCTCTTTAGTTGGCATACTTTTACAACTTGCTCGTAACGAAGCTGTTCGTATTTCCTGCCAAACAAAATATTTTGCCTAACTGAACCAGCAAATAACCATGGTTCCTGACTAGCATAAGCAATGCTACCTTTGACCTTGAACATAAAATCGTCAGTTAATTTCTTGGTTATCAGATTGAAATAATTAAAGAAAATATTGATTAGAAAGTATTAGAAATAATGCTGATAAAACAATAGAAACCTGAACAGTTCCATCATTGAGAGGTAGTTCCTTTAATATAACATTCAATAAGCTTGATTTCCCCGCGCCAACTTGTCCGACAATAGCGGTTAAGTGACCCGGTTTTACATGCAAATTTATTCCATGTAACGTGTCCTCTTTATCGGTTTCCAACCATCTAGCACAGCCATTTTTCACTAATACTGAACCTTCGTGTTCCTCCATTTTCTCATCGACCTTATTATTGCCGAACTCGTCTATTGTATTTATCTTTTTGTCAAACTTGTGCACTTCTCTTTCAGCAACTTCCTCGTACCTCATGAAGTTTTCCAATCGTCGAATAGACACACAAGCTTCAGCTACTTGCGTTATTCCTACAAGAAAATTCGGTAAATTAATACTTACAGCACTTTACAGTTATGGAAAAGTAAAAAAAAATGACGCTACTTAATAAAAACATTTACATATTTTTAAATTTTATTTTGTCACCAAATAGGAATAGCGTATGATTCTTTCAAATGATTATTTACAGTTTTTCAAAATAATTTATTCTTGTAATTCTTAATAAATTCTTCTAGAACTAAAAGGTATCAAAGTAGAAATATGAAATTGCCCATAAATTTGTTTGAGTAATTATCTAGGCTTTTCTTTCTTTCAAGAAGTTAACGCCCTTTTATATATTTTTTTAGTTTTGAAACTTTGTAAAATAACTTTATTACTGAAATATTCAAGAATATCAATGAGTGCATCACTAGAACTATAATAGTTCTCTTTTATTTTATTTCTTGTTTACTTTGATTGATTTTCTTTTTTCTAATTTTTACACATATCTATTAATTATTTTCTAAAACCCAACTTTCAGTTTTTATTTTGCTAAACTTGAAACCGTTTAACTGGGTTACGTAACTTGAGTTTGAAGAATTTTGAGCCAATAAAAAGCTCGATAAAAAGGGTTTCGTAAAAAACAGCGTTAACGATGCTTTGGTTTGACACCTTTCAATTTTCATTATTTAAATTTTTCGCATTAATTTTATTTATTATTAATTATTATTATTGTTTCTTATTAATTTCTTAATAAATATGTAAGAAGCGATAATAAGAAAAATTCAATTGCAAAAATATTGGTAAAATAAATGTTTTTCGTAAGTTTGAAAAAATTGTCATTAAAAATAATGGTTTTTATTTGAAATGACATCAGTAATATTTTTTTATTCTTAAAAATCATAGAAAAACTATTTTTTCAGAGATCTGATTCTTGGCACAACTACCTTAAATTCAAATGAACTACGTAAAATTTAACGTGAATTCCACTGAATTAAATTCAATTTAATATACGTTAAATCTAAACCTAAATAAATTTAAGTGCATTCTGTTTTATACTGTTCACGATTTCTTTTTGAGAAGCTCAAATTTGCCATGATTTACTTTTGTTGGTTCCCAATGAATAATTTATCAATTTTAAAATACTTTAAAGAATGAATGTTTTATTATCGAAAGTTTTCAAATTGAAATTGGTGAATCTTAAACGCTTCGATTAGAAAATATTCACTTGAATGAAGGAAAAGTAATGTTCCTTTTCTATTACCGTTATTCGAAAATAATAACAATGCAGCAGATAATACACTACTTCTAAACATTGAATATCATCATATGTTTATGTTTCTGATTTTCTTGAAACATGAACAACAAATTAAATTATCTCGCATCAATTTCTCATAAATTAAAGACTTGTTCGTCAGTAGTAATGGAAAAATAATGGTAAATTTCTTAATGATCTAGTCAAACTGTCTATTGCGTCAGAAATCAATAAATTAGTTTCGGGAAATGAAATTAATTAAATAAATATTATTTACAGATGTTTTTGGAGAATTTACAATGAATTTTGAATAAATTCCGAATAATCTTTAATTTTTAAGAGACCAGCTGCTGATAAAACGAGTCAATGAACTATAAATTACCTTGAGGGAAAAATACAGTCATAGTTTGCCGAAGAATATTGTAATATGCAGTCAACATGAAGACTTTCTCGGCAGTTATGTGTTCATCATAAAGAACATAAGCCAGGACCGTGATGAAAAGAGATAATCTCGTTGAGAAGATGATAAAAGACGTAATCATACCCCTGATGTAGGACGTGGATCTTATGACATTTATCTCCTTTCTGAAAAAATGAGGAAGGTATATGTAAGTCTACGATGAGTGAAATAATCGGCGAAACAAACAGTAGTATCGTAGATAATGGTTTGAAGAGTGACATGTTTACCTTCTTGCTTTTTCGATCAACGCACTAAACGGCTTCTCCCAAGTGTACATTTTTATCGCTTGAATGCCGCTAATTATCTCGTTTGTTAATCGCACCCTCTCATCAGTTCTAATCGCTGTTCGCAATCTTAGCACCGAGGATTTCTTGCCCAAAAATCCTGAAAAAGGAAAGTCTCAATTAATCAACTTTTAAACAAATGTAACATCAAAAAATGTAAAACTGCTTGGAAATAATCAAAAGCGAAGAGCAGCTTTCCAGATTTTTGCCAATAGGTTTTTCCATCAATATTTATTACCTTGAAGTGGTATAAACATGAGAAGTGTTGCAACGCCGATTACAGCAGAGGCGCCGACTTCTTGGTACATGAAGTAAGTAACAATTATAGTTTCCAGAGGCCCAATCCATAAATAATGTAAGAAAATAATTGCGACGTCGAATCGATTTACGTCGTTGGAGAGGAGATTTACGGCCTGGCCAATAGTCGTTTCTCCTAAGGCAGTTTTTGACAATCGGAGAGCTTTTCTGTAGATGAGAGAGCAGCAAGCGATCCGCATTTTCATTCCCATGTGAAGGATTGCCATCATGTATGGATGAATTACAAATATGTTGACTGCGGAGCACATTATCACTCCAAGTGCGTAAAGGTAAGCTTCTTGGTAAGTTACTAGATTATCGGTCTGGTAGAAACGCAGAAGGCGACCCAGGAACAACGGCTGCATCACCCTATTAACGAGCAGTCAATATTAATTTTTTTGTAGACAAAAACCAAAGCATAACTCAATTGGGAACATAAGGACGTTATTATTTTTGTTACAGTGTCAGCAGAAAATCCATTAGGCTAAGTAAGTTTACGAAGAATTGATTATCCAAGGGAAAGAGGTGTGGTTTCAAGGAATACATAACTTTTGCAATTCGATTTTTACAGGTTATTGTAAATCGATTGAGAAATGATTCTCCTCCTTTGGATCTTCTGAACATAAATTTCTAAACTTATATAGTTTAAAATTTTTACTAAAGATTGTTCAATTTCGAACGTACATGCAATAATAAATATTTTATTTGTTAATGATTCAAGTACTAGATATTAGAAATTTGTACATGATATTGTTTATTTTACGGGTAAGAAATAAAATTTAAGCATTTTACGCAATTCAACATTTTTTAGTATTGAGATTATTTATTTCTTCAGGACTTAAACTTTTTAATTTAAATTTTTTATTTTGCAATACATCCCACTTGAAATAATACGCTTCAAAGTTGAATTTAGTCACAATTTAAAGCTGACCTCAGGTGCAAAAAGGTTGCACCTCCATTTTCTCAGAACTCGATGTCTTTTTCGAATCAAACTTTTTTTAATCTCTATTCAGGAATTGAGTATACAGAAATTAAATTGTCAATGACAAAAGCTTTCCCTCTCATTTCATCAGAACTCTATGACTTTAAAGCTTTTTGTAAGAATGTATTTTAAAAATCTAATTTTAATTAAGTTATTTTTAAATATTAATAAAGTAAACTAGCAACGATTTGGAAGTGAGCAATTAAGGTATTATACATGCATGGTAATTTAAAGTTATGTTCCTTCTGTTGTCTATTAAACAAAATTACTGGAAAACTGGGTACGATTAAACATTTTTTATTTCCTCTAAACAAATTAGTAGCAGCAGTAAAACGAAAATGGTCCAACTTTGGCTCAAATTGGTTTTAAAAAAAGCATGAAACTTAGTGCTTATGTGGAAATATGTGAAATATGTGAAACTTTGTGTCTTAAGACAAGTTGTAGAACCGGGTGCTGACAATTTTTTCAATTTTTTATTGTTGAAAATATAAGATTTTCAAAATAACGAAGATAATGAACTTCTTATTATGATGAGCAGTTTCTCATTGTGTCGAAATCCTCGAGAAAAGTATTTAAAAGTAAAAAATCACAAAATGGCGACCGTTTTCTTGAAAATCGAAAATGTTGGCTTTTTTAAAATATTCGAGACACGGGAAATAAGCCTACAAGAAAAAAGTTGTTATTTTCGAAGAATTTTGTCAACAAAAAATATTACAAAGTTGAAAATTAACCAAATGGCGATCGTTTTTCTAAAACCTACATTTTATTCTACAAAATAAGTGAGATGAAATGGAAAAGCATCTTGATGTAGACATTTTTGAAAGGGTCAATTTGGCTTTTGAACTTTTTTCCGTATCTTGTGTATTTTGTGGGGAAAAAATGTTTAAAAAAAAAAGGTCATTTAATTAATTTTCAAATTTTTAATACTTTTATTATGGATTCTGAAATAATGAGAAATACTCTATCATAAGAAAAAAGAAAAAAATAATAATCTTAGTTATTTTAAAAATACGTTATTTAAAAAAAAATGTTATCTTTTTCCCCTAATTTTGAAAAAATGGTTGGCACACGATCCTAAAACTTTTTTTTAGATCACAAATAACACATTGACTGAGTTTTATGTTTTCTTAACAATTTGAGTCATATTTGGATACAACGCTGCTACAATAAAATTAAAATTGGGAGTCAAATATTAGTTTCATTCTAAAATTGAAAAACCTAGGGACTTAACGATCTAGCAGTCTCCACTTTTTCTTGTAGATCAGACATAGTTCGCCCACTGTGAATTGGCACATAAGGATTTTTGATTGGACGATAATAACGGATGAGAAGTCTTAGGAACAAAGGTTGCAGCAATCTGTACGTATAAGAGCAATATAATTGAATTCTATCTTAGTTTCATTCAAGAATTTAAATTTTAAGTTTCGAGACTGATAATCCTGAAATAATTATATTTAAAAAATAGGAGAGATGGGGTTGCCTTACCTGAGTAAAATTTCCATTATGGCTAAGAAAATCCCATACATGGCTACTTTGGCACCAAAGCACTTGATCAAAACTCGCATCAAACTTGGTTCCTTGTAAGTTGGACCACCTTCTGCAGTTTTTCTTTTTCCTTTTTCATTTTCTTGTTTCTGTGTTCCTGGTAATTGAGATTTGTTCAAGCGTCTAAATTCCTCTTCCCAAACGGATGTGATTTTTTCACCAAGAATATTACTTGTGTGTTCCTTGAGTGGCTTGTAAAGATCAGTCACCTCCAAATCTCTTTGGTAACCCAACCAAAATGTTCGGAGAATCCATCTATTAAAATGATAAGTTGTTAAATTAATATATCGAATATCCTTTCTAAAAAAAGTAATGTTACCAAATATCTCGAAAATATGACTTTTAATAGTTGCTTTCAGTTTTTCCTTTTGATTTTTCTGGACTTTTGTAAATGACAATTTCCGAATGAGGAATTTTAATTTGAAAAATTTATTTCTAATAAAGAACATTTAAATTGTAAATTATTACTTAATAATAAATCCCACAATTCTGTTGTCAACTTTTTGACCACATGTTTTAAAAATGACAAAAGGATTATATTCA
Source organism: Andricus grossulariae (assembly GCA_011634705.1). Classification (NCBI taxonomy): domain Eukaryota; kingdom Metazoa; phylum Arthropoda; class Insecta; order Hymenoptera; family Cynipidae; genus Andricus; species Andricus grossulariae. The sequence continues at coordinate 26,951,348 of JAABKJ010000755.1, forward strand.
TAATCCTTTGACCATATTAAATGAGGTTATATGTATTTATCTATAAATAAAGATTACGAATTTTCTGCACCATCAATTTAGCCACTACATTTTGTAAACTTTCTCACTTATTTGAGGAGATGAGAAAAATAAAATCATGGACAAAAATTTAGAATATCTTAATGTATGAAGTGTATACGCTGTCGGTGCCGGCACGAAAAAAATTGTCGATACCGGTAACAAAAAAATTACCGGTACCAGCAATAAAATTTTTGAAAAAATGTAAAGTGATTTAGGTTTTATTTCAAAAGATTAATGTTAAGTTTTTAAGATTTAAAAATACGTCGAAAAAGAATCTGTAAGATTTTAAGGTATTTTTTTTTAATTTTGCAGGATTTAAAAAATTATATGAAAACTTTGAATGATATTAAAAGATATTTTGAAGTTTTAGAAGTTTTGAAAAGATTCGAGAATAATTTAAATATTGAGAAGATTGCGAAAAATTTTAAACATTTCAAATGATTTCCTTGAATTTCGAAAAAGAATGTAGAAGATTTTAAAGCATTTAAAACAAAATGTCGACTTTTAAAGATTTCGAACAAAAAAAATGCAAAGCTTTTTAAGAATTTTGAAAGGGTTGAACAAAATAAAAATTGTTTCTTAAGATGCCTGCGAAACTTTCAATGTTTTCAATTTTTCGACATGTCTGAAATTTTCAAAAATCTTTTTGAATTTTCTCAAGAAACTTAGGAAAATTATATTTATATAGCCTTAAAACATGTAAGCAAATAAACTTGAAAAATAGTCATTAGACATTTTTAGTTTGTAACGAAAATTAGTTTTAAAATGTGATTAAAATTTTGGTTCTTTCTTGATTAAAAAATCTTTTTTGGATGAAAATTAAACTATTTTGTTAAAATTTTATCTTTTTGGTTTGAAAATACATCTCTTTTGGTAGGATTTTGATCTTTTTTTGGTAAAAATGCAATTTGTATTTGAAATTAAAATATTTTTTAGTTGAAATCTCAGCTATTACATTTTTTGTTGAGAATTCATATTCTTTGGTTGGAAATTCAATTATACTTTGTTAAAATTTGAACTACTTTGTTAAAAATGATTTTTTTGTTTGTTCAAGATTCATCATTTCAGTTCGAAATTCATCTCTTTGGTTGAAAATATAACTATTTTGTTGATAATTCGTCTTTTTGACAGAAAATTAATCTTTTTGGTAAAAAATTAATCTGTTTGGTCGCAGATTCTACTATTTTGTTGGCAATTAGTCTTTTTTGGATGAATTTAACTTTTTTGACTTGAAATAAAAATATTTGTTGACCGATACTGCTGATTAATATTTATTATTGATCAATATTTATTGATTAATATTTTTGTTTGCTAATTAAACTATTTTGTTAAAATTTTATCTTTTTGGTTTGAAAATACATCTCTTTTGGTAGGAATTTTATCTTTTTTTGGTAAAAATGCAATTTTTATTTGAAATTAAAATCTTTTTTAGTTGAAATCTCAGCTATTACATTTTTTATTTAAAATTCATATTCTTTGGTTGGAAATTCAACTATATTTGGTTAAAATTTCAACTACTTTGTTAAAAATTATTATTTTTTTGTTTAAGATTCATAATTTTAGTTTGAAATTCATCTCTTTGGTTGAAAATATAACTATTTTGTTGATAATTCTTCTTTTTGACAGAAAATTCATCTTTTTGGTTAAAAATTAATCTGCTTGGTCGCAGATTCTACTATTTTGTTGAAAATTAGTCTTTTTTGGATGAATTTAACTTTTTTGACTTAAAATAAAAATATTTGTTGACTGATACTACTGATTAATATTTATTATTGATCAATATTTATTGATTACTATTTTTGGTTGCTAATTAAACTATTTTGTTAAATAAATAAACTTAGAAAATAAATAGTTATACGAAATTTTTATTTTGTGTTACAAATTATTTTTCCCCTTAAAACGGAAAACTACATGCTCGCGTAGCGCGCAATTAATAATGCTAGTTAATGTATATGGACAATTATCTGTAATCTTTCCATTTGATTGCCTACTTATTTATTGATGTTAGAGGATAGGGTTAAGGATAATTACATGTGGGATATGTTCATTTGTGACTAAACTACATCGGACAGTAGTTTATACGCATAAACTTGCCAGGTGAAAAGCTAATTAATCTTAATCCCATAGTTTAACAAGAAATTTTAGGATTTAAAGATTCTTATTGACAATGACAAATACTATTATGAATAGATAAGATAATATTTATCAACGTGTTACTTTACAATAGATACATTTGTCTCGATTTAACAGTTTTGTTGAAAATTCAGAATCGGATATTTACGATTCACTAAGTGAAGTTTTTAAGCCCTTGAGCTGTAATAAATTGTTAGAGTCCACATATCTAACTGACTATATGTTAATTAAAAACAAATAAAAATATTGTTATTTTACTTTAAAAGTCAGAATTCCTAATTAATGATTTAGAATTGTAATTTTCAAATAAAAACCTGCTTACTGGACTTTTTTTGTCTTTATCAAAGCTAAAATTTTACCATAGCTTCCAAGGAAATACTTGTAGACTGAATGCACAATATCTTATCCAAGTAAGGCTTTAAACAAGTGTATAATGACACATAATGGATTATAAACCTTGCAAGTCACAACTCACGGTAGTGATTGGAACAGCAGGAATTTTTTTTTTTTTTCATAGCTTAACTTGAACCGATATTGTCTCGAGTATAGTGTCGATCTCTGTGTAAGTAATTAAATACTTCCCGGAACTTGATTACAAAATTTGCACATTATTTAAAAACTGCACAACTCGTAATTAAATATATGAATAAAATATTTGATTTTGAATAATTTACAAATTTGACTTTAACATTTCTGAATTCCAGGGATAAAAAATTTCCAAAAAAATTACAACTTTATAAAATCTAAGTAATTTAAGGAAAGTATAAATGGCGATTTAAAAGATCAGACTGTCTTATCAAATGGTAGAAATGATTGTCGCTATATCAAATAATTAGTCATATCTGGAATACTGATGCAATGATTCATCCTTTTTTATTTGTGAGGATTCGCATGTGAAATTACATAAATGTTATAGTCTTCAATTGAATAGAATTTTGCAAGAAATGTTGAGACATATCGTGATAGGATATTATGTGAGTCTGGCAACGTTTTGTTTCTAATTAAATAACTCGAGACTTTCTCTCACGTAAAGATGATAAAATCAAGGTTAAATCTGAATTAATCTTGATTATCAACTTTCAATCGGAAGTGAGATAAAAAGTCTGAGACAGGCTAAATATGTAATGAAGGTGAAAGGGAATACTTTATCATTGCAAAGATTAGCTCATCTTTTATTGCGAGCAAATAAAATTTAATACCCCTGATAAAAATTAAGATCCTTTCGAATATTTTTGTTTCATTTCCGGTTAATAAAAATCTATTACGATTTCCTCAAAATTCAAGGCCGTTCAAAAACCATAGTTTTAACACATTAGGATTTCGGCATTCTTGATCATTGAAGCCATAAATAGAGAAATATCATTATTTCTTTTTAACAGGACTATTTTGTTCGATAGTTCCTTGACAAGACTTTAATTGCTTTTAGCGAAGACATATGAGATTATATTTTTTATTGCACTATTAAAAATTACAGCTTGACCTCGGATGAAACATTTTTAAGAATGTTATTCAAATTTGATCCAATCATCTTTAGTTTTTGTTCATAGCTTTTTTTATAGCTTGAAGTGAATCATATTTTTTATCACATAAATATTCAGTGGCCACTCAAAATCTCAGGAAAAAATTCCCGATTATAGTCATCACTTCTCCTTAAAAAAAGTGAAAAGGTACATTTTTACAAAACCACGTAAATCAATGCTTTTTAACATATTTTTATTTCTAAACACGTCCCACTATATAGTTATATAATACGAAAAATTTCGACCGAATTATTTCCAAGAAAATGGAACGACACGTATGTTACCGGGTTCACAACAAAATTAGAAATTTTAGTTTTCTTTATAAATCCGGCGGATGTTCCGTTTTGACAAAATTATAAGTATTTTAACTCCTAAACCTAATGACGTAGATTAATATCAAAAACTTGTCGAAAATTTTCTCTAAAGTGTGGTATTATTTTTTTAAACGAATGCAGCTATTCAACTTTTTGTTCTTGACTGTAATTTTTTCCCATCTTTTTTCTCCAAAACACGAGAATGCACGTTTTTTACAAAAACTACACAAGATAAGACAAAGGTAAAGAAAATAAAATTATTCTCCTTAAAAAAAAACCTAAAAAAATCTGTTGCGCTTTTCTCTATCTCATTCATTTACCAAATTTTGTACTCAAATGAGAATAATACAGGTTAAAATTATATTTTTTCAAAATACTACGATTTTAAGATGCCATTCTATGGTTGATAAGATGTTTTTATGAAAGAATACAAAAAATTAATTTAAAACAAATGTGTTTTAGATTATCTTCGAAAAGAGACATTCAGGGAAAAAATTTAAGTAACAGATTTTTTTACTACAACATGAAAATTATTATTTTGAAAAATAGACTATTTTAACCGGGTTTGTTTATATTTTTTATAAAAATGTGGTACATAAAGCGTCAGAAAAAAGTATCAAGAGATTTATTTTGAGGACCATAAAGTTTAAATTGGGAATAGAAAACTGCTAGGGTTTTTTGTCAGTTGCAAGACCGAAAAATTAAATTCCTGCATTAGTTTAAATAATACCACACTTCAAAGATAGAAATCTCTTTTCGATAGTTTGCGTCGTCCTTCATAAAATTCAAAGATTCGTGTCCACCCATTTGAAACGCGCATGAAACGCGAACTGAATTAAAATGGGTATTTTCTCATAACGTTTTGTAAATGTAATTATAAACAAAACTTTACTTTGTCAATTAAAATAGGTGAAAAATTTCCAAAATTGATGGAAAAGGTGACAACATTTAAATCTCTCAATTTGAACATTTCAGGATTTTACACAAGTTTCTTAATTATTACATTTTGCACGATTACATTTATAAGCAGTATAGCTTTGAACATCTATAATTTTGAAATCGTATTTAAAATGGTTTAATTTTCAATTTGGAACGCTTAACTTGTAAAAATTTCAATTTCGGAGATGATCGATTTTAAATTGTCCAGTTTCAACCCTCATTATTTGATATTTTTACATTTCAGACATTTTAAACTTAAAATAGTTCAATTTGAAATGACTTGCATTTTAGGCTTTCAAAACTAAACTACGCCAATGTAGCATTCAAAATTACCAATTTAATACTCAAAAATTTTTGATTTTAACATTTAAAATTGAAAGCTGGCAAAAGTCAACAATTTTTAATTGATCTCCATAAAAATTTAATGATTCCAGAAATAATAATTCTAGACTGCATTAAAATGTTTACATATACCAAATTAAACATATTAAGAATAAAGATATTTAAAAATTAAATTGTTCAGATTCAAGTCTGATCCAAATATTATCTGAATAATTAAAAATTTTCCAAATTCAACATTTGAAACTTAAAGCTGCCAAAATCAAAAATCTTAAGTTTAATGTACTTAAAAGTAACATTTAAAGTGATTGTATGATTTTTCTACTCATTTCCGTATTTAATGGTTAATTTATTTTCTTTGATAACGAAACTACAATTTAACTAAAAAATGATTTTCTCTGAAATTGGAATTAGAGTTTTCACTTATATTGAGATAAACAAGTTTCGAATAAATTATTAAAGGAGCAGGGGCTGTTTTTGGGCCCAGATTACAAAAATCTTTTTTTTTTTGTAAAAATATAAACTCAAAAAGATTAAAAATCAAGGTTAAGAATAAAGTGATAAAATCTATCTGCGAGTTTCTAGAACATAGGGAATTCTCCGATAATTCCAAGTTATCCAGTAGCAATACAACACACCTTGAGTAAACATAATCTATTTATCTGTTTGTAGAACAATTTGTCACCGTTTATAAAAGTAAAGTGCGAAGGTTTGCTATACAAAGTGGCAATTAATTTTTGTTTTATTTCAGTAGTACGAGTTTATTTACTAGTGTAACCATTGTTTGATATGAATAAATTTATGTAATTTGTAAATGCGTTTGTAATTTAGATAAGTGAATGTAATTTCAAGTTGACAAAAGTCCATATCAGTCCTCGTTATAGTTAAATTTACCTTAGGTACCGTAAATGAAACATAAATGACACGGAAGTTATAAATGTACAAATTTAATTGAGTACAATATCCACAAAATTCTAATCTAAGACTCTAACTAAAGAGGATGCGTGTTATAAGTAAAATAAACAAGACCCGGAAATGTCGATGTTTAAGACAAATTTATAGAAATATTTGGAATTTCATTTTACATTAGCATGTCAAATTTTCAAATAAAAATTGAAAATTAAAAGAATTTTAAAGGAAACTGTAGAGAACAAATTTAGTGGAAATTCATGAACAACCCGTTATTGATTTCCTTTCTTTCAAGGTTCCAGCTCCCATTTCATCACCAGGAAACAGGCTCTACCAATTACTCATTCAATTTCTATCAACATTTGAGGAACTAGATAAAGTGTTCAGGAATTTTATCATATCAATTGGCATTTCTGTTTAGTAAAAGCAAATCATAAGTTAACGAGGTGACTAAATTGACCAATTAAACCGAAAGGACTCTTGCATTTCTGAGCAACGTTACGTGAATAACGTTTCGCAAGAGTCACTTACAAAGTTACGATAGTCATAAACAGACAACTGAAAATTGTCCGAGTGCCGCTCAGGACAAAAGAAAATTATAGACGTAATCACGAACATTGTTTTGAAGCTGGACTAATATCGGCTTTGGGGGAAAAAATAGAGACGTGAAAAAACAAACTCACGAGAATGTGAGTGCACTGAGAGGATTCGCCTTTTCCCTTGGATTCTTCACCTTCTCCGTCTGTATTTTTCCATCCATGGTCCCTTGTCTTCACCAGTAGTCTCGTTTTGTAAATTTTGAAAGCTGCAATTTCATAGAGAAATACTGAAAACAGAAGAACTAAAATTAAAAAAGAAAATCATCTTTTAAAGTTCTTGGGAAAATGAAATAATATTTTAATGAGTGGAGTGGAATAATTTAACATGAAGAATATATAATTAAATAATTATATATATCATAATTTACAGACACGCAAAATGTAATGTGTGATAAGTTATCTCTTCAGTAGTCGCATTGTTCACTTATTGTAACATGTATAGCACAGAAACTTGATTCATTATCCATTTCAATATTACTACATTAGCTCTAACTAACGACAATAATTTGCAAATCACATATATTTTATTATTCATAAAGCAATGATTAAAGATCTGTTAGGTAGAAAATATTGATTTGCAAATATAATTTTTGCAATCTAGTCACTTAACCTTTGCTGCTTCTTAAACCTCTAATTCTTATTTGAATTAAAAATTGGTCTGAACATGTTGTATTCTATCATAGACAGGTTTGATAAATAATAAAATTTCTTGTGACTGATCCATTTTAAGAATGGCATTTAAGAAAATCAGTTAAGTGTTAATTACATATTACAGACGAACCAATACTGGGGAGAGCTTCCGACACTCTGCGTAACGTTTGAGCATTTATCAATTTATTCAGGTCGCATTTGAAGTTTGTAAACCATATAATCGACAATCAAGATATCTCATGATAACAATCCGGTATGAAGATAAGCCGTGGAAAAGTAATAAAAAATAAGCGCCTGTTTTGCTAGGAAAATCTCGACATTTCTCTTTATTTACAATTTCCCGACTTTCATTCCCATGATTCCCACACTGTCGTTTTAACAAATTTTCAAGGCTACAAACAAATATAATTAAAAGAATAACTTAGCCATCTATTTTCAGTGAAATAATACTGGTTTATTTGATATCGACAAACAAAGCAGTGTATATGGTGTACGCGTTTTTTTACTTCTTTTATAAGTTGTACGCTTACGAATTTGAAGAAAACCCTATAGACCGATTAAATTTCAAATCATATAGAGGTCCAGCTTAGGTTTTCAAAATAAATTGGTACTGAACTATGTAATTTTACAATGTGAATAAAGGGACACGTATTTAAACGTTTAGCCAAAAATGTTTTTTAGGATATGCAATTGTCAAAAAATGATAGATTTTTTAAATGCTGTATTTTTCGACCAAGTTCATATACTATTCAGATGTACTTTACGACAAAATGTAAAAGATGTGAAAAATAGCTGCAGTTTTTCTGAAAACTTTAAAACTGGAGCTTATAAAAAAGTCCAGCTTTAAAAAATGTCATATTTTTTTTTGGCAGATTGCTGATAATATGCGAGACACTTTCCATAAATCTTAAAGTCGGTCAAACCATTTTTTCAAATTAAATTTAAAAGAAAAACAAATATAAAAAAAATTTTAATACATATATCTTGGTCAAACCTACTCAGAGGCCATTAGGCTGGTTCTTATTTATACTTGGTGGAATTTTTAAAAGAATTTAATTATTCTCACTCCCCAGTTTTTTTCAAATTCCCAAAAAATTGATCTCAAAATTTGAGCCAAATCGGTTAATATTTAGGGATGGCGGAAAGGCCATGAAGTTTCCCATTCATTTTACATTGGGAAAAAGTCAGCTTTTTGTAAATCTAATATGAAAGTGACACATTTGAATTTTACATAATATTGTGGCTTATTAACGCTTTTTGAAAGATTTCTTTTCATAAATAATCACTAGTCGGTAATTTAAGAATACCCAGTCCTTTTTTAACTAATTCTCATTTGCTTAAACAATTATATTTTGTTTAGATATTTTATTTTTGCCATTTTTAAAAAGATTAAAATATTTGTAGGTACTACTTTGTTTTCTAAGAATACTCTTAAATGTTTAAGAAAACTAACATTGTTTCAAAAATGTACTAAAGGTATTCCTGCAACACAAATAGATAACTCATATCCATTAAATATGTGGAAGAATCGAAGAAAAAAAACGCATTTTGTCTTCTCTGTTGATAAATATCACATTAAATCAGTAAAATAAAATACATTTTTTAAACATTTTGAATTTGTTCAAACATTTAGGTGTATTCTTAGAAAACAAAGTAGTACCTGCAAACGTTTCAATCTTTCGAAAAATGGCAAAAATAAAATATTTGAACAAAATAAAATTTGTTTAAATAATTTAAATTGGTTCAATTATGGGTTTATTTACATTTAGGAGTATTCTTAGAAAACAAATAACACCTAGAAAATACGTTCATTTCGTGACTTAGCTGAAAAAGCAAATGTTTAAACAAATTAAATAGTTTAAACAATTGAAAATTAGTTTAAAAAATGATCGGGTATTCTTATATTACCGATTAATGATTATTTATTTTAAAAAAACATTTAAAAAGCCTTAATAAATCGTAATATTACGTAAAATAAAAATTGGTCACATATAGGGGTTTATTTTGGGACCCATAAAAGTGGCTAGTCATTCAACCTCAAAATGTATGATTGATTCTTATTCACTGACGAATTCTGAACAATATACTGAAACACGGAATTATCTGTAACATATGAAAATGATACTGGCTCCGAATAGAACCGCGGTAAATCACACCTATGGCCATGTCTCACAACCGCGAGATGGGTGGCTACAGGGCACGACGAAAGCACAAAGATAGGCCGACGGAACCCTCGTGTTTCTTGAGGACACGGAGCGACCCCAGGATATGACAGCTACGTACATCCATCTCGCAAGTGCCTTGGAATGTTTTTGGCACGTGTGATATGTATATATCAAAGATTTAAATTGAAATAATCTTACGAACTTTAAAAATTTAATTAACTGATTTATTTTCATGAGTAATGCACACACTGAAGAGTTTCATGTATTAAAACCCAGTCCAAATTTTTTAGCTAGATACAAAGTAAACACACGCTTCCAGCCGTAACAAATCATTCATGAAGAATTATAAATGATCATAAAGTCACTCACCTGCAAAAATGTGTGTATATGTGTCAAAGATTTCAATTTAAATAAATCTTTCGTATACTTGAAAAATATAATTAAGTGATTTGTTGTGATAAGTAATACACAGACTGAAGAGTTTCACGCATTAAAAACCAGTCCAAATTTTTTGCCTCGTACAAAGTGAATCACACGCTTCAATTGCAGTAACAAATCGTTCATTAAGAGTTATAAACGATCATAAAGTCATTCACCTGAACAGCTGTATAATGTCACGGTCAAGCGTCACATTTGAATTGTGCTTGGACAATGATCTACTCGAAATATAACGCTCCATGGTGCAGAATTCTCTTCAATAATTAAATTAAAAGTATGAGAAAGTCAATAAACTTTAGCTGACAGTTTGTATTTCGGTATAGAAGCATTAAATTAGAATACAGAACGTCTAAAAAGCCCAACCTTTCATCTGCTAACCTCGTTTACCATATTCAGTTACATTGTTTAAAATCTCTTTAGGAAAAAGGTTTATTGTTGACTCAAAAGTTCCACTGTTGTTCTATTCACTGCCAGTAATTAGGTTTATAATAATTAACATCTAGCATGTACATTTTAATGAGGTAGTTTAATAAATTATAAATCTTTAGAGACGTGCCAGAAGTTCAAAATGATACGATAAAATTTTTGCAAGGACGTAGCTGAATTTTACCAAGTTTATCTTACATAAGAGAGTAATAGTGTCAATATCACTCCGAAACGCATGCGGGCGATGCGAAATATTGCGAACGACCGAATGAAATTTTGAACCGTTGGAATGAGTCGCGTTTTATAACCTTTAAATTAGAAGACATCTATTAAATCATTTTAATTTATGATCCCTTTGTTCTCTTCGTACTGTTTTTGAGCAATCGAGTTTACTTGCGTACATCAAAATCTTAGAAATAGGTTGTGTCACATGTCAGTTTCAAAATTTTGATGGCACTTTTATCACTCACCGGGTCTTAACTGATTACGGACGGCAATCAAATGTGATTTAAAACCTAGGACTAGGACTTTAGACTGACGAACTAATGGGAACTAATTCATCGGGACATTCCGAAGACGCGAAACTATAAACACATACGCGTCTACTTCCCGAGGAGACCACAGTTCACTTAACTAGTGAGTAACATGTACTGTAGTTGACTGTAGTACTGGGTACTGACTGGGACTACTGAAATTGCCTGGCATGTTTCATTCCGCATTGGTTAACCCCACATTAACCCCCCAACAAACACGTGACCGCGCGAATCCACAGCTGACACCCAGCTGACGATTTTGCCTGCTTGCTGCTTTTCAATCACTTCCTATTTGAGCATGCGTAGAAACAATGTCGACATTTCATTTATTTTCTACACTTTATTCTTCTCAATTTCAAAATTTCGATAAATCATATTTTTTAGGTACATGTCCTGATTTTGTATCGCTGTCCTGATTTTCTGATTGTTCGTGCTATGTCCTGATTTTTCATGCCCGAAAGCGAAAATTCGCGATTTTTATTGCGCGGACCTAAATTTTTTTTACAATTTCTGAGGGCGCAGTCTCACCGTGACTGGTTCAATTCAATGTTATAAAATTGACATGTGTGGAATTTTACTAATATTTCAAAAGAAAGGAGCCCATCGAATTGCCTAAAAAAATCCGAAGTTCTGAAAAGTATTAAAAATAATTAACATATTGTACAGATTGTACAAGAGTCAATCTTTATTTGGTTGACAATTCAACTGTTTTGTAGAAAATTAATCTTTTTGGCTTGAAAATTCAACTATTTGGTGGAATATTAACATTTTTATTGAAAATTCATATTTTCGGTTTAAAAATTCTTTTTATGTCGAAAATTATTTTTTTTTTTTTAACTGACAATTTAACTACTCCGTGTTTGGTTGAAAATCTATCTTCTTTAGTTTAAAATTTAACTATATAATTGAAAATTAATTTCTTTGGTTAAAAATTATGTTTTAAATGAAAATATAACTATTATTACGTTTCGGTTGAAGATTCATGTATTCTGTGAAAATTCGTCTTTTTTGGCAGAAAGTTATTCTTCTTGGTAAAAAATTAATCTTTTTGGTTGATGATTCATTTCCTTACTTGAAAACTTAACTATTTTGTTGAAAATTCGTTATTTATCGTTAAATTCTTTTTTTAACTCTAAATATAACTATCCCATTTTTGGTTGGAAATTTATCTTCTTTAGTTAAAAATTCATGTATTTTGCTAATAGTTCGTCTTTTTTGGTAGAAAATTAATTTTGTTATTAAAGATTCCTCATTTTAGTTGAACATTCATTTCTTTTGTTAGAAATTTAACTATTTTGTGAAAAATTCATCTTTTTCGGTTTTGCAAATTTTTGGTTAAAAATTTAACATGAAAGAAAAATTTATAACGGTCACGGAAAATGAAAAATTCGTCAGGGGAAAGTCAGGGAAAGTTCGGGTATTTCGAAATTGGTATTTTGTAGCAACCTTGATTTTTAAATAATGCGATATCCAGGATATCTATGGGACGTTTCTGGGATATTAAAATGTCCTAAGTAGGATATTAAAATCTGTACATACCCTACTTGGGACATTTGAATATCCCAGAAACGTCCCATGGATATCCCAATTTCCGCCTTGCGGGATATCCGTCGGGTTAATCCTGGGATATCCCTGGGACAATCTGGGAGATAAATGGGTTCTAATGGGATATCCCGGTATATTCTATCGCGCGGTTGAAGGGGGTGAGAAGTGGGCTCGAAATAACATTAATGTTAGTTTCATATTCGCTTAAGATTTCAAGTCGACAATATTACATTTATAACAAAATAATGGAATTAAATATCAACCAAAAAATATTAATGGAAGGGTGGCAGTACAGAACTAGATAACCGACCAAATCGGAATTTTTCAGGAGAGCGAAAAAACATTCTGTAAAATCGAATTCACTGTTTAAAGATAATACAAAAAATCACTTCCGAAATGACGTGTTGCTGATTCAAGAACGCAAAAATTTGATAAGAAAAAGTTATCCATTTTCGAGGAAATAGATATGTCAGCTGACAATCTCTAGGTGACACTGAGCACAAATTGCTAGGCTGCGGATTGTGATGTAAAACGTAATCTTTAGTTTAAGTTTAAAAAAAAACGTACTCGCCCTAATAGCACGGAACGTTCCGCGGGCACTTTCGGAACGTTCCAGGAAAGTTCCCGGGAGGTGTAAAATGTCCGCCGGTTAGGAATGCTCCAATGGAACGTTCCAGGAACGTTCCATTGGGACCTGAGGGGAACCTTCCACTTCTGTTATTTTTAACAACAATTATCTCATGAACCGTAAGAGATAGGTGAAAATGGATGCCATTTTTGAGTTTTGAGTACCGCATATACTATCTATAATATGATATCCATATCATAAACTGACATCGATTTTGACCTATTCTGAAGGATTTTGAAAGAAGTACAACATTTTAAAGGATTTAAAAGAATTGTGTAGGATTCTGAAGTATTTTAAGGCATTTCGAATGATTTATAATTTTTTAAAAGGATTTATCCATTATCATAGATTTCAAGGGATTTCAAGTCATTTTGAAGGACTCTAAAGTATTTTAAAAGATGTACAAAATTTTAAGGGATTTCAATGAATTTTGTAGAATTTTGAGATATTCCTAGGGATTTCGAATGATTTAGACTTTTTGTGATGGATTTTTACGTTTTCATAGATTTCAAGGTATTTTAAGTAGTTTTTCAGTGATTTAAAGGGATTCTAAAGTATTTTTAAAGATGTAAAATTTTTTAGGGGATTCCAAAGAATTCTGAAGGATTCTGAAATATTTCGAGGGATTTCAAATGATTTATATTTTATCAAATAGATTTTTACATTTTTATGGATTTCGAGGGATTTTATGTCATTTTAAGAGATTCTAAAGTATTTTAAAAGATGTACAAAATTTTATAGGATTTCAAAGAATTTTGTCGGATTCTGAGATATTCCGAGGACTTTCGAATGATTTACACTTTTTGATGGATTTTTACGTTTTTATAGATTTCAAGGAATTATACCGTTTTAAATTGATTTTTACGTTTTTCAAAAATTTCAATAGATTTCAAGTGTTTTTTTAGTGATTTTAAGGGATTCTAGAGGATTTTTAAATATCTACAAAATTTTAATGCATTTCAGAGTATTTCGTAGGATTTTGAAATATTTCGAGAGATTTCGAATGATTTATACTGCTTTTTGATGGATTTTTACATTTTATAGATTTCAAGAGATTTTAAGGGATTTTGAAGGATTTTTAAAGATGTACAAAATTTCAAGGGATTTCAAATATTTTTGTAAGATTATGCAATATTTCGAGGGATTTCAATCATTTTATACTTTTTCAGAAGAATTTTTCGATTTTTGCAGATTTCAAGGGATTTTAAGTGATTTTAAGGAATTCTGAAGGATTTAAAAAATTTTTAAAAGTTTAAAGCTATTTTAAAGAATTCTATAGGATTCTGAAATATTTCGATTAATTTCGAATAACGTACACTTCTTTGAAAAGATTTTTTCATTTTCAAAGATTTCAAGGGATTGGAAGTGATTTTCAGGGATTGTGAAGGATTTAAAAGCAGTAAAAATTGTTGAGGAATTTCAAAAAATGTTGTACCATTTTGAAATATTTGGAATGATTTATACTTTTTAATGGATTGTTACATTTTCCTAAATTTCAAGGGATTTGAAGTAATTTTAAGGGATTCTGAAGGATTATTAAAGATATAAAAAATTGTAAGGAAGTTCAAAGAATTTTGTAGGATTCTGAAATATTTCGAGGGATTTTGAGGGATTTCGAATAATTTATACTTTTAAAATGGATTTTCAAAGATTTCTAGAAATTTCAAGCGTTCTCAATTTTCTAAAGGATTTTAAGAGATATACAAAATTTCAAGGAGTTTCAAAGAATTTTGTAGGATTTTGAAATATTCAAGGAGATTTCCAGTGAACTTTGGAAAATGAATTTAATGAAAGAAAAATTTAAGGAATTCCTATCAATTCCGAAGATTTTAAGGGATTTGAAGTTATTTCAAAGAATTTCACAAGATTCAAGGCTTTATTAAATCTCCAAAAATTTCAACACATTTAAACGATTTTTTGAGATAACTTTAATGAATAAGTTCAATTTAAATGATATTCCAGGACTTTGGAATTATTTATACTACACGAAATAAATTAAACTTTATTTCGAAAAATTTCTAAAGATTTCAAAAATTCAAGCAAAAAAGATGAAGAATTTATTGTACGATATCCAATGATTTGAAGGTTCTGGAAGATTTGAAAAATTTCAATAGAGGACAATTGGGGACACTGTCGCCCTACGGAATTTCCGATTTTTTTCGTGATTTTCTACGGTTTTTTATCAAATACTGTTTTTTTCGAATAGTTCAATTATCAAAAGTCATTAAATTGGTTCGATTTCCAATCTGAACTTTATAGAATTAAAATGAGTTTTAATTTGTCCTAGAATGGTTATTTTTTATTTAAAGCTTTTTAATTTAGATTCTATAAACTGGACACAAGTTCGAAATGAATCAAAAGCAGACAATTGCAGTTTTTATTGTAACCATCCATTTTCCAAGTAATTCTTTGCAAAATAGATCACTGAGACTTGATCGCTAATGGGCTCTGGCAATATTTCCTGAATCGAAAACTTCCGCTTTTCCATTCAAATAAGATTTAGTGCTATTGCATATGACATTTAGTGCGAGATTGCTTTCGAACGAAAACTCAATGCAGAATCAGTGCGGGCTGCAGAAATATACGATTCAAATAATAAAAAAAATAAATAAAAATAAAATAAAACGAACAAGAGTTAGAAAGAGCTTCTTTCGGGTTTCTTCCGTCCTGTTTGCTGGTCGGTTCTAGAATGTATTCTTTGCAATTGGAAAACCTTTGTGTAAACTTACAAGATAAATCACTCTTTACGAGGACTTTTCAGTGGATTCTTGTAAAGTAGATAATACTTCAGATGTCGAGAAACTTGATTTTTAATCTACTCGCTATCGAAAAAGGATAAATCAAGTTGTTCGCAAATATTGATTAGAAATCATTTTCTTATCCAATTATAACTTTTCATGGAAAGCTAGTTGATGATTATAATTAGCTACAAGATTGAAACTTCAGAGGAATTTTCAATTATGGCTTCTATAGAATAATAAAATACTGGAATATAAATTGGCATCTTTTCAGCCTTCCCGCTCAACCCTCCAATTAGATATTTCAATTTTACACAAAATTGGATGTAAAGCTGCATCAAGTGAAAAAAGTACCTTTCCTTTTTCCTAATTGGTGATTATAAATGCAACGTTCCGTATCTTTGAATTGTTGCAAAAATGATAAATTAAAAAAAACTGGATCAAAAAGTAATAACCCAGAAGTCTGAAAAAAATTATATTAAAGAATCACAGGAAAAAACAAAATTCTTGAAATTCTGACAGCTTAAAATCGTTGGCAATACATTCGGTAAAAAATGTCTGGAGAAATTTTGTTTCCAGAAGATTGATAAAAATTGAAAGTATTTCCAAAATTCAAAATTAGGGAAAATTATAAAGAATCTTACATTAATTCTTAGGTTAGAAAATTCAAATCATACGTCTTACCACTTGATGCCATTTCTACTTCGCACGAACTTCCAGGCCAGTTCAAGTAGAAAAATAGCGATATGGTGAGACATTATTTTAAATGAAAGCTAGCACGGCACATTTTTTGAAAATCACATTATTAGATACAAAATTGTAAATAATTCAAATATGCTTCTTCACTAAAAGATTTTTTCATAATCAGTTTTTTTCGGTTATTAAAAAAAATACCAAAAAACCCCAAAAAATCTATTACTTGTACCAGAACCGAAAGTAGATGTATTTCGTGCATTTTTGGTTGGTGAATTCAAATCTAAAAGCGAAATCTTTAAACCAAAAGAATGATTTTTCAACTAAGAAAATAATTTTCTTCTAAAAGAGAAGTAGTTTCAATAAATTACATGAAATTTCAAATAAATAATCGAATTTTTAATGAAGAAAGATTTATTTTCAACTAAGAATATTTTCTGCCAAGTACACGAGTTTTCAACCCAGACTAATTTTTTCAATGAAGGAAAAAAATGCATAAAAAAATTTGAATTTTTACCGCAAAAAGGCGAATTTTTTACAAAAAAGTTGATATTTTCAACCTGTGGAACATGAATTTTCAAACAAAAAATTATTTTTTAACTCAATAGTATAATTCTCGAAATTGAAAAAAAAATTAATTTTCAACCACATAGTTGAATTTTCACCCGAATAGATAATTTTTAAGCTAGGAAGATAATTTTCTTACAAAAGAGACGCATTTTTAACAGAATATATATGAACTTTCAAACAAATGATTGAATTATCAATTTTTAAACATTTATTTTCAACCAGGAATATTCTCTGCCAAGTAAATGAGTTTTCCACCCAGACAAAGTTTTTCCATAAAGGAAAAAAATGCATCCAAAATGTTGAATTTTTAACCCAAAAAGACTAATTTTCTACAAAAAAATAAGCTTCAAAACAAAAAATTATTTTTAACTCATTGACATAATTCCCAAATTTTTGAAAATAAAGTTAATTTTTAACCACATAATTGAATTTTCAAACAAAAAGATGATTTTCAAGCCAGAAAGATTATTTTCTACCTAAAAAAAATTATTTTCAACCAAGAATATTTTCTGCCAAGTACCCGAGTTGTCAACCCAGACAAATTTTTTCACTCAAGGGAAAACATGCATCCAAAATGTTGAATTTTATAGCCAAAAAGATGTATTTTCTTAAAAAATGTTAAATTTACAACCCGAAAATATTAATTTTCAATTAAAACAATAATTTTGGACTCAACAGTATAATTCTCTAAACTTCAACAACAAAGTTAATTTTTAGTCACATACTAGAATTTTCAATTCAGACGAATCTTTCAGTATATAAAAAATGCATCCAAAACGAATTTTCTACAGAAAAGTTCACTTCTAAATTAAAAAGTTAATTTTTAGGTCAATATTACAATTCTCTACCAGAAAATTAAAAAATCAATAAATTCTTGTGAAAGAAAAGTCTGTGGTACCTTTTTTATATTCGATAAAAAAATAATTTTCCATATAATAACTACGATATAATAAGACTTTTAAATATTTAAATTAACAAAAAAAGAGTCTAAAAGGCTAAAAATCTAAATTCGATTCAGTTAGAAATATATTTAAAAAAATTCAATTTTTTGCAGCGCTGAAAAATATGTTGAAAATTTGAAATATTTTTCAAAATTTCTAAAATATTTTTGAATCACTTGAAAATTTCTAGATAGGTTTTCGACATATCTGAAATCTCAAAATTTTTCTTTGAATTTCCTTAAGAATCCTGATAAAAGATATTTATATAACCTTAAAAACTAATAAAATTAAAAAATTATCAGTCATTCAAATTTTTTATTTTTTACTAAAAATTATATTTTCCCTTAAATTATAGGTTGGTTTGAGTTCTTTTTTAATCATTTCGGTCGAAATGTTACCCATTAAATTTTTTGTTGAAGATTCATTTTTTTGGTTTGAAAGTGCAACTATTTGGTTGAAAATTAACTTTTGTTGAAATGTTGATTTGACATATTTGAAATCTTCAACAATATTTCTGAATTCAAGAATACTGGGAAAATTATATTTACAAATCGCTGAAAACAAATAATTAAAATGAAAAAGTAAATAGCTATTTAAGACTTTCATTTTGTATTCACAATTATTTTTCCCCATAAAACCAGAAACTACGCGCGCGTCTAGCTAATGGTTAATGATCCTAGCAAATAGAAGTGATAGGTACCACAGACTTTCCTTTGACAAAAATTTTTAGATTTTCAAAATTTTATTAGAAAACTATTTTTCGATTCTAGGACAAGAATTGCTTGAATTACTTTTAAATCGTAGAAATTGTTTTCAGTAAGCTAAGCAATATTTCCGGATAAAGAAACAAAAATTTTGAAAAATCTAAACAGTCGAATTTTCGATATAAAAACCTGTATAGAGACTTCATAAATATTAATAAAAATATATAAGAAAGAATTTCGTGAGGCCCCAAAATGAAGATGTTGAATATCAACAAGAAAAATATTGATCCCCTAAAGTATAAATAATTCAGCAACACGGTTCAGAATTACATCGTCTCATAAATGACCAAGTAAAGCATGACATTGTGAAGCTGAATTCTGTATTCGCTATGTAAGATGAGAAGATGTGTACTTGAGATTTCCAGGGCGATTTAACTTGTTCGTTTCTCGGCTTGAAAATCAAGATCCTTTGTCAGAAATTCAAATGCCGCAAGGCCCGGAAAGATTGAAAGCAGGACTGGATAGTTGATAACTCAATAGTCCTTAATACTTCTCCTGGAAAATGGATAAAATGGATTTTCCCAAGCGACTTGCCTCATTTCACTCTGGGCTTTTGAAGTTCCCGCCTTTTTCGAGTTCGACCAATCAGTCCTCGACCTCGAGTTCACGCACTGATGAATAGCTCACAACGAGGACAAGTAGAACCCTTCCTTCCTTCCTTGCTCTTAAATCACGATTAAGAGAAGGTCATTAATGAAACCTAGAGCTATCAGGATCCCCAAATTCGAACATTGACTGTGGTTTCTGAATGCAATCCGGATTTCTATTCTACTAAGATCCGCTTGTGGAATCTCGGATGTAGAGTGCTCTATGGAACTGGAAAATTTTCCTGGCCTAGAGATCGTTTGATAATCAGAAATCGCTTGATATTCAAAAATCGTTTGGAAGTCAACCTTGTCGGCTTTCTCTATAAAACTATGCAAAAAAAGATAGAACAAAAATTGTGCACCCAAAAAAGATCTATAAATTCGTTATTATTTACTTTTTTATTTGACGCGTAGTTTTTGTGATAAACGTTGAAGCTGGAAGAGTTTTAACAAAAGAGAATTCACCATCACTGAATTTCCGTTGTTGATGGTACGACCTTCAATTTTAAAAGTCCTGTGCAAAAATGTAGGGGATGTACAATGACTATCCAATTATTATCCAATTTATGAAAAGCATGTTGCGATATTTTTGATTATGATCTTGAAACTATTACCATCTTGAAACTATTGTTGTCGCGAAACCCTGGTGCATGATTGGGTTAAGCTGTTTCTTTGCCATTTAAAATAAAAAGTCTCCAAAGTTCCAGTTTATGAGAAATGCAAGGTTATCTAAATAATATATTTGAGAAACATAACAAAGAATCTAAGTAATCAAAATCAGTTAAGAGAAATTTTTTCAATCATAATCTTCAAAACAATAGCATATTCATTCAACCATTTGAAAAATCAAATTTAACCCTAATTAGTCGCGCGAGGTGAAATTCACAAAAACATTTTTTCGAGTTTCTCATAGAGTCCCTAAATGTTCGAAGTTCACCAATTTTTTTCCAATATTTAAACAATGAATTTTGGTTACAAAAACTAAAAGATCATCTTTTGCAGTCCTTAAATAATACCTAGCAATTTTTTTAGATTTTTAGGACTCATTGTTGGGGTGAAATTCACCCAGTGTGACTATTATGCGATTCTACTGAAGTGTGACTAATGAGGGGTAAAAAAATGCTTATTTGTGAAATTCGCTCATCCATGAAAAATATGTTCTGATAAACTCGATTAAAATCTGTTCAAGAGCTGGAGAAGGGGATTTTACAGCTAGTAGTGATTTTTGAGGACGAAAATAGGTAGATAAGTGGTTCTTACACTTGGGTGTTATTTCTGGGGCTAGGGAGAGGTAAATGAGGGGATTTTACATTTAGTATTGAATTTTTGGGCTGGCGAAATCTGGACAAAATGATTTCACACTCAGCGGTAATTTTTTGCTCTGGGAAATCTGGAAAAGGAGATTTTATGCTTAGGGTGATTTTTAAGGCTAGAGAGAGGTGGAAAAGGGGATTTTACACTTAGAGGTGATTTTTAGGGCGAAGGATGGCTGGAAAAGGGGATTTGAAACTTCGTGGTCATTTTTTATTCCGACCAGAGCTGAATAAGGGGATCTTACACATAGGGTTGATTTGTTGATCTAAAAAAAGATCTGGAAAAGATAATTTTTTGATCTGGGGAGAGCCTCAAAAGGATATTTTACAATCAGTTGTGATTTTTGAATCTAAGAAAGAGCTAGACTAGGTAATTTTACACGCAGGGTGGATTTTTTGCTCTGAGGAAAGCTGGAAAAGGGCATTTAATTCTCAGGGGTGATTTTTAAGGTTAGGGAGAGTTGGACAAGGGGATTTTACACTTTGTGGTGATTTTTGTAGCTGGAAGGGCTAGAATTTTTTGCAGTGGGAAAGCTAAAGAAGGGCATTTTATACTCAGGGGTGATTTTCAAGGTGATGGAGAACTGGAAAAGGGGATTTTACACTTTGCGGTGATTTTTGGCGCTGGAAGAGCTAGACTGAATAATTTTACGCACAGGGATCTTTTTTTAATTCGAGGAGAGCTGTATAAGGGGATTTTACACATAGGGGTGATTTTGAGGCTAGGGATAACTGGTAAAGGGGATCTTACACATTGAGGTAATTTTTGGGGCTGGAAGAACTGGACGAGATAAATTTACACTCAGGGATGATGCATGGGGTTAAGATAGATATATTTGATAATGTTTCACGCATGGGTTTTTTTTTGCTCTGGAGAAAGCTGGAAATGGGGATTTTATACGTAGGGTTGATTTTTGATGCTAGTGAGAGCTGGAAGAAGGGATTTTACACTTGGGGGTGATTTTTGGGGTTATGGAGAGCTGGAAAAGGGGATTTTACACTTTGTGGTGATTTTTGGGACTGGAAGAGCTAAAATTAATAATTTTACGCACAGGGGTGATTTTTTAATCCAAAGCGAGCTGGATAAGGAGATTTTACACATAGGGGTGATTTTTTGATCTGAAAACAAAAAATGGAAAAAATGATTTTTTGACCTGAGGAGTGTTGCAAAAGAGGATTTAACAATCAGATGTGATTTTTGAAGCTGGGAGAGAGCTAGACAAGATATTTGTACACGTATGGGTGATTTTTTGCTATGGGGAAAGCTGAGAAAGGGCATTTGATACTTAAGGGTGATTTTTGAGGTTAGGGAGAACTGCAAAAGGGGATTTTACACTTCGCGGTGATTTTTGGCGCTGGAAGAGCTAGACTAAATAATTTCATACACAGAGGTAATTTTTCAATTCAAGGAGAGCTGGATAAGGAGATTTTACACTTTTTGGTGATTTTTGGGGCTGGAAGAGTCGGACAAGATAATTTTAGACTCAGGGATGATGTTTGAGGTTGGGAGAGAGAGATATTTGATAATTTTACAAGCAGGGGTTATTTTTTGCTCTGGGGAGAGTTGAAAAAGGGAATTTCATACCTAGGGGTGATTTTTGATGCTTGGAAGAGCTGGAAAAAGGGATTTTGCACTCGAGGGTGATTTTTGGGGATATGGAGACCTGGAAAAGGGGATTATACACTTCGTGGTGATTTTTGGTGGTGGAAGAGCTAAAATAGATAATTTTGCGCATATGGGTGATTTTTTAATCCAAAGCGAGCTAAATAAGGGGATTTTACACAAAGGGGCCATTTTTTGATCCGAAAAGAGAGCTGGAAAATATGATTTTTTGACCTGAGGAGAGTTGCAAAAGAGGATTTCACAATCAGATGTAATTTTTGAAGCTGGGACAGAGCTAGACAAGATAATTTTACACGCAGATGTGATTTTTTGCTCTGGGGAAAGCTGAAAAAGGGGATTTGTTACTTAGGGGTGATTTTCAAGGTTAGGGAGAGCTGGAAATGAGGATTTTACACTTTGTGGTGATTTCTAAGTTGAAAAAGCTAGACTAGATAATGCTACGCACAGGGGTCATTTTTTAATCTGAAGATAGCTGGATAAGGGGATTTTACACTCAGGGGTGATTTTTTGATCTGAAAAAAGTGCTGGAAAATATAATTTTTGAAGCTGGAGAGAGATAGACTAGATAATTTTACACGCAGGGGAGATTTTCTGCTCTGGGGAAAGCTGAAAAAGGGGATTTTATACCTAGGGGTGATTTTGATGCTAGGGCGGGCTGGAAAGAGGCATTTAATGCTTAGGGGTGATTTTAAAGGTTAGGGAGAGCTGAAAAAGGGGATTTTACACTTTGTTGTGATTTTTGGGCTGGAGGAGCTAGACTAGATAATTCTACGTACAGGGGTCATTTTTTAATCCGAAGAGAATTGGATAAGGGGATTTTACACATAGGGGTGATTTTTTTATCTGTAAAAGAGCTGGAAAATATGATTTTTGAAGCTAGGAGAGAGATAGACTAGATAATTCTACACGCAGGTGTGATTTGTTGCTCTGGGAAAGCTGGAAAAGGGGACTTGATACTTAGGGGTCATTTTCAAGGTTATGGAGAGCTGGAAAAGGGGATTTTACACTTTGTTGTGATTTTTGGGGCAGGAATATCTAGACTAGATAAATTTACGCACAGGAGTAATTTTTTAATTCGAGGAGAGCTGGATAAGGGGATTTTAAACATAGGGGTGATTTCTTGATCTGAAAAAAGAGCTGGAAAATATGATTTTTGAAGCAGGGAGAGAGATAGACTAGATAATTTTACACGCAGGGGTGATTTTTTGCTCTGGGGAAAGCTGGAAAAGGGGATTTTATACCTAGGGGTGATTTTGATGCTAGGGAGAGCTGGAAAAGGGCACTTGATGCTTAGGGGTGATTTTTAATAGCTCTGAAAGAGCAAGACTAGATAATTTCACACACAGGGGTAATTTTCTGATCCAAGTAGAGCTGGTTAAAGGGATTTGATTTGAGTAAATGTTTAAACAATTAATTATAATTTTTAATAATATTCTATTTGAATAATGCTAGAAGGATTCCTTTTTTCTGAAATATTAAACTTTTGTCCGCTCTTTATTCACAACGAGGTAATAAATAATCCAATTCAACAAATACAATGGTTCAAACAAATTATTATGGTTTAGAACCATATTCTTCTATAGTAATGCTGAATAGTGGCGGGTTTTTCAAAAAATTTCCACTTTTTTGAAATTTTTTACCTAGAGCGACATAATAATCAATGAGTTTTTGGTTAGGAACAAATAATAAATATTTATATTAATATCAATCTAAAAAGAAAGGCTCTCAGTGATCAATGATTCTCTTTAATGTTCAATCATAATTTATTCATAACTGAAAAGCTAAAAAGTTAAAAAGTTAAAATTTTTAGAAAATACCGCAACTTTTCAGCAATCTCAGAGAAAATATTGATAAACAATAATACATTTTTGAAACAATTATGTTTTGTTAAATTTTATTAGTTACTACTACTCTAAGTGAAAAGTGACCGAAAAGTTGAACATTTTAGAAGAAAAAAAACTATCTAACATTACTCATGAATGATAATACTAAAAATAATTATAATCGTCTAAATAATTATGTTCGCAAACTTTAATTAATTATTATCTCGCGCTAAGTCAAAGGGGAGGAAAAGTTGATTTTTTTTTGAAAAAACATCAGCGTTTCAGCATTATTCTAGGTGAATAATGTTATAAACAATAATAAGTGACATCAATAATTTTTTATGTTTCATTAAATTGATTATTGCCTGGCTCTAATTAAAAATAATAAAAAAGAAGAAAAATCATTTATACCGTAAAATGTAATACATGATTGATATTTCAAACAAAAAAGAGTCTAATTCGAAATGAAAAACTTTTGAATCCATCCAAAAAATACAAATTTTCATCAAAATAATTGAATCCTCAACTAAGAAATATTATTTTTCAACCAGTTCAATTTTCAACAAAAAAGTTTATTTTCAATAAAATAGCTGAATTTTCAACCAAAAACGAATAATTTTAAACGAAAAGTGTAATACATAATTGATGTTTCAAACTAAAAAGAGTTTAAATTTAAATTAAAAACTGGTGAATTTATTAAAAAAATAACATATTTTCAATAAAATATTTGGATCCTCAACTAATAGTGATTAATTTTCACACAGTTGAATTTTTAACAAAAAAGTTCATGTTCAACCAAATAGTTAAATTTTCAACTCAAATTTTGAATCTTCAACCAAAAAAATGAATTTTTAAGAAAGTTGTTCAACTTTCAACTACGTAGTTGAATTTTCAATGAAAAAAGATAAATTCTCGACAAAAATTATAATAGTTGATATTTCTATAAAAAAATACTTAATTTTTAATCAAAAACAGATGAATTCATGCAAAGAAGATAAATTTTCAACAAAATAGTAAAATCCTGAACCAAATAAGATGATTCTTCAAACAAAAAAGACGAATTTTAAATTAAATACTTAAATTTTCACACAAAAAAAATTTGGCAGTCAAGAAAGAAAAAAAATGTTAACCAAATTATAATTTTCGGGAAAAATAATTTTGAATAAAGAATAAAAAATTTGAGTAACATTCTTGAGAAAATTCAAAACATTTCTTTCTGATTTCAGACTGTCGATAAAGTATAATTTTTCCATTTTACAGGATTTTACAAAATTTTAGGAAAATTCAGAGTCATTTCAAAAGACATTTAGGACTTGGAGAAGTTTGAAAAAATTTTAAAATATTTGATAAATTTTCGGAAATCTTTCACAGTTTTGAAATATTTGCAATCTCTTCAAAATTTGAGATTCTTTTTTGAAAATTTCGAAAATATTTGAAATGTTGTAAAATATTCTCAAATTTTTTTTCAAATAAAAAATTACTGCAATTTTTCCCAGTTAAGAACAATTTGTGAATATCTTGAAACCTTTCAAAATTATTAAAATGCCTTTTTTTAAATATCTTTAAAACTTCATTTAAAAAAATTAAAAACCACTCGAAGTTTTATTACGAATCTTGGTAAAATTTGGTTGTTCTCTTGAAACCTTTCAAAATTCTTAAAAACGTTCTAAATTTTCTGTTCGAAATCTTCAAAAATTTGGGTTTTGTTTTAAATTTTTCAATATCATTTCGTGCTTCAAATTATTTTTGTATATCAAATATCTCTAAATATTACTCAAGCTTAATGCAATCTTTTCTGAAATGTTGTAAGCTTAAAAAATTGCAAAATTTTATTTTCAAATTTTCTACATTCTTTTCCGAAATATACTTAAAATTTAAATTGTTTTCAAATCTTTTCAAAACTTCGGAAGCTTTGAAATATCTCTCAAAATAGTGAAAAGTTTTTCTACATTTTTTTTAATTCTGCATATTAAAAAAATTTCGAAATAATCTTTGAGATTTTTCTTCAGCACTTCTTAGCAATCTTTTCAAATGTTTCAAAATCCTTTTGAAACTTCTTTAAAACTTAATTTTTTCAAAACAAAAAATCATTTGAAGTTTTCCCACAAATCTTGAAAAATGTTTGTTTTGTTTTTAATTTGTTAAAATCTTTTTAGGTTTCATGTTATATTTGTATGTTTTTAAAATTTCTGAATATTTCTCAAAACTAATCCAATCAATCTCTATTAAAAAAAAAAGATATTTATAAAGAATAATAAATTGTTTAAATTAATAATGTTGGTTGACTTGCATTAATTATTACCTCGTTAAATGAAAAGTGGACAAAAAGTTGAACATTGCAGCAGAAACCACAACTATTAAGTATGAATAAACGAGAAAATAGCTATCAGCAATAATAATTTGTTTAGACAATTAGATTTGTTATTAAAAATTCAGAGAAACTGGGACTTTCTAATTCAGTTCTAAGAGAAAATTGCTGAAAACAATAATAAATTGTTCAAACAATTTCTATGAACATCGAATTATCAGTAGAAAGTAGTATTTTATGTATTATAAACAATTTGTTTGAAAAAAAGGTCATGAAACTTATATGTTCACTGATGGGGTTTCTTGGGGACTCTATAAAACAGACTCATGTGAGTGATATTTCCAAAAATAAGTTTTGCTTCGTATTATATAGCTAATTGTGAAGAGAATATTTTTTTTCTTTGGGAAAAACACATGTTTTGCATGTATTCTAACAAATTTTAGGGTGATATGTATGGAAATTCGAAAAAGAAATTTCCAGTGCATTTTTACACCACCCTATTATTATATATATATATACCATTTTAATTGAAATGTTTGAAAAGCAGTGATGAGATATTATGCTACATTTAAAGAAAAATGAGAAGGATAAGTTGGATTAAGCAGTATATCTTAGAGCAATTAGGATAGCCACAATATTGTGCACCAGGTGTCATCCAATGCCACTGCAACTGCTACAATTGTGGTAACGATAATTGGTTACTTTCTTCTAATTTATTTGCAGAAGCATCGCGAGGAGGGAAATCTGTTTATTATGAAAATTGTGCTTTTAATTGGAACAAAAAGTTATTTCCGAATTGTATAAAAGATTCTATGATTAAAAATCGTTTAAATGTGTCTTCAAATCATAATATTAAAAAAAAGGTATCAGCCATTTCAGAATTCAAATTTCCTCATGTGTGCCAAAATAGAGAATTGAAAATCATTATTTGAAAAAAAAGTTAATGCTCTTTTCTCCATAGGAAACTCGCTTTCTCAGAAAAATGTCTACGAGTTCAAACACTCACTTCTTTTTTTTTTCTTTAGAATGAAAATTAATCCTTTCACAAACGTTAAATCTGAAAATAAAAAGTTGAAAATCAACTTATTCCGGCGTGCTTCTCAGTATAGTCCTTTATAATTTGATACAAGTTTACAAGTGAATAATTATAATTTCTACGCTCTTCAAGGTAAAGCAGATAATAGTAACAAGACTACAGTTTCCGCATGATGAAATGACAGAGATTTAGTTTCTGGATTTTAATTCTCATTATAAAACTTAAAATGATCTCCTTTATGAGAATTTTCTACTCGTACTCATTAGGATGATAAAAGAAATGTTTAACATATCAGGAAATATTCGATTTTTATACCCAGAAAGATGAATTTCTAACAAAACGATTAGTTTTAAATCAAACATTTGCATTTAGAAATAAGTTATTAAAGTTTTGAGCAAAATAGACTGATTTTAACAGAATTTTTAACCTACAAAGATGAATTTCAAAAAAAAAAAAAAAAAAATTACCTTCAAGCACAAACAGTTGAATTTTTAACCGAATAGTCGAATCTTCACGCCAAGAAGACAAACTTTCCTACCAAAAAAGATTAATTTTCAACTCAAAAATTATAGACTTTCTATCCAGAAATACGAATTTTCAACAAAGCAGTTAATTTTTTGTCTATAAACAAAAAAAACTAGGTGTAAAGCAAACAGTTGCATTTATAGTTGAATCCTATCTAAAATCTAAAATTTTTACCAGACAAGATCAAAGTTTTTACCCAAAGAGAGGATTTTTCAAATAATAAAGTCGCATTTTCTACAAAATAAAATTTTATTCGAAGAATGAATAAATTTTCAACAAAAAGTTTGATTTTCAACTAGAGGAAGACGAATTTACAAGAAAATGCATGAAATTTTCACCAAGTTGTTGAATTTTCAACTGAAATAGTTAAATTTTTAACCAAAGAGATGAGCATTTAACCAAAAAAAAATTTTTTCAGCAAAATGCTTTAACTTTTTCACGAAAAATTACATACAATTTCCACTAAGTTGTTGAATTTGCAACTAAAAAAGATATATTTTCAACCAAATATGAAAATTTTTAACTACAGAAATTAAATTTTCAACAAATAAATGCATTTTCAAGAAAATAGTACTTGAATTCTCAAACAAAAAATATTTATTCTCAGTAAAATATTTAATGATTGAATTATTCACTATAAACTATCCATTTTTGACAAAAAATAGAATAGTTAAATTTTCAGGTTAAAAATTAATTTTCAACAACAAAAAGAAGAATTTTTTTCACAAAAAGGTTCAATTTGCAACTAATAAAATGAATTGTTAAAAAAGCAGTTTAACTTTTAACCATGTAGTTAGATTTTCAACCAAAAATTATAAAACAATAGTAGGTGTTGTTTGTGTTGACCAGGGTAGTATTCAATAAGAAGAGTGAAAATTGTTCTGACTAATGGTCAAAAACTGGTTTTTACCAGTAGTCAGAAAAATGTCCACTCTTCTTAAAAAAAAGATAAATTCGGCATGAATAATTCAATAGCTGAATTTTCAAAAACTAAGGTCTATATTCATGCAAAAATGGATTAGTACAGTTTTTTGTTAACAAAACAATTGTTCAACAAAGAATTAACTTTTATTGGAAAATAGTTGGATTTTCTTATTGGGTACTATTAATTAAAAGAGAACGTGTTTGTATTGAATAAAAATCTTCAAAACATGCAACATTTTCTTATACTCAATAAAAATTTGGGAAAGAATGAGATGGATGTTTCCAAATTTATTATTCGAGCTAGAGAAAAGTGTAGCAGCTATGCTTCTGTAGCTATGACATGCATATGTATGCCTGCATTTTGTGGAACAAACTTGAAACCCTAGCTTTTTCTCTGAAGCGGGGTAAAGATGAAACTTGGTGTTTTTCTAAACAAAAGCATTTTCAAAGATCTTATAAAATATTAGAATGAATCAAAATTAAAAAATTCACATTTTCTAGTATGCATAGGTATGACTTAATATGCTGGAACAAACTTGAAGCCCTAGTTTGTTCTGTGCATTAGGGTAAAGATTACTCACGCCGAAAAATTATATATAGTAGGAAACATCGCATATAATTTTTCCACTAGGTATAAACCACATATAATTTCTCGGCCTGGGTACTCTCAATTTTTGCTTGAAGAATATCATTTTTAACGACCGTATAAAATGATTGAGTGCATTAGGGTAAAGATTACTCACGCCGAAAAATTCTATATAGTAGGAAACGTCGCATATAATTCTTCAACTATGTATATACTACATATAATTTTTCTGCCTGGGTACGCTCTATTTTTTCTTGAAGAATATGATTTTTAACGATCATATACAATGATTGAGTGCATTAGGTCAAAGATTACTAACGCCAAAAGATCATATATACTAGGAAACATAGCATATAATTTTTCCACCATGTATAAGCAACATATCATTTTTCTGCCTGAGTACACTCTATTTTTCCTTGAAGAATATAATTTTTAACGATCGTATAAAATATTTCAGTGAAGTAAAATGTATGGTACATCCGCATTTTCTCGTGTTGCACTTAAGATATGTTCGTGTAGCAGCTATGTTTCTGCAGCAGTAGCATGCATATGTATGCCTGCATTTGGGCGACGCAGGCTTTATGCATGCTTATGTATATGTATATATGTGTCCGTACAACACGCGTGCACTGAAATTCACTTGACATTGTGCACGGAAACGCATTTAGTTAGGCGCACCTGCACCTCACGCTAATTCGATAGACATATTCTACCTCGGAAGAAGAAAAGCGCACTGACAGTAACAAAATGAATATGTTCATATAACGTGTCAGTAATCGTATTTCTTACTCGGCGTCTCTCATAATCACCTTTCTCACGAGAGAAATAAATTAGAAATTAAAATAAAGGATTCAGCGGGGAGTAAAACCGTCCCGCGTGACATCGATCGCTTCCAGGCAGCAGCATAACTAATTTTACAAATTTTAATCACTCTATTTTGGTAGCTTACTTTTCCCACTCTAGGATCCTTCAGTTTGAAATTGTTCCAAAAATTAGGTGTGCTTTACTCTTCGGTTATTGCTCCTTAGGGGACGTGCATAAATTATTCATGTTTTTTTTGCCATTTTGAAACGCGAAACCCTCTTTATTAGTTTTGCGCCTCCCCCATCTTACGTAATTATTGCAGACTAAATTTTTTTCGTGAATTTGATCATTAATATTTTTTATAAATTGACAAAGTAGTTCAACTATCGACCACGTAGTTGAATTCACAACCGAAAAATATTAAATCCTAATGAAAAATGTAATAGTTGATATTCCAACGAAGAAAAGATTTTTTATGTTGCATAAAAAACCGTTGAACTGAACAAAAAAGATGAAATTTTTACCAAAGGTGATGAATTTTCAAATAAAAAAAAACGAATTTTAAACAGCAGTTACAATAGATTTGATCCTAAATGTTGAATTTTCAAGTCAAAAAGATATTTCTACAACACAGTTGAATTTTCAACCAAAAAGTTGAATTTCCAAATTAAAAAAGGTCCATTATAACCAAAAATGGAATAGTTAAATTATCATTCAAAAGAAAGAGTTGAATTTGCGACCTTGATAAATAAATTCGCAACAAGAAATGTAATAGTTGATATTTCAACGAAGAAAATATGTTCCTTTGGAAGAAAAAATCGTTGAATTAAACCAAAAAATACGAAATTACTACGAAAGAAGATGAATTTTCGAATTAAAAAAATTAATTTCCAACCAGAATAAAATTTTCTACCAAAAAAGATTTTTCAGTCAGGAAATTCAACTGAAAAAAATGCATTTTGAACGGAAAATATATATTTTTAATCAATTAGTCAAATTTTTAACAAAGAAGATAAATTTTCTAAGACAAATTCTCAACAGATTATATAATTTTTTAACCAGTTAGTTAAATTTTGAAACCAAAGAGATCAATTATTAAGCAAAAATGGAATAATTAATTTTTTATTTGAAAAAATAGTTTTCAATAAAAAAAATAATGTTTACTTAAATAAATCAATGTTTAACAAAAATAACTAATTTTTATAAAACTATATGTAGTTCAATTTTCAACGAACGAGATGCATTTATTAATCAAATTATGAATCTTAAAAAAAAATGATTTCAAAGGAAACAGTTTAACTTTCAACCCAAAAGTTAAATATTCAACATAAAAAGATTAATTTTCAGTAAAAAATATAATACTTGATATTTAAACCAAAGCGATTAATTTCCTACCACAAAAGACGAATTTTCAACAAATTGCATTAATGTTCAACCAGAATAATTGTTTAAGTAAATATTGAAGTTCATTTTTATTACTTTTAAAATATTAAGTTAAAAAACTGTAACTTGTGCTTAGAAAATAATAGCTGACCAGGAGCTGTTGCACTTTTTGATTAAAAAAAACTATTTTTTGCAAAATTATTTTTTTTATTGAAAATCAATTTTTTGAACTGAAAATGTAGCTTTTCCATTTTTAGTTCAAAATTAATTTTTTTATTGGAAATTCAACTGTTTTGTAAAAAATTCGTCTTTTTGTTTATACAAAATTTAACGGTTTTGTTGAACATTCTTAATTTTGGATAGAAAATTCGTCTGCAACATTTTTTGGTGAATGTTTAATATTTTTTGTTTGAAAATTTGATCATTTGGTTACAAATTTATCTTTGAAGGTTGAAAATTTAATTATTTGTTGAAAATTTTAACTATTATTTTGGCAAAAGGTTACCCTATTTCCCCTGTTTTTGAGAGAATTTTAGGCTGTAAAGTCAGTGTAAATATTGTGTTTTTATGGCTTGTGTTTTATATAAAAAGTTAATCAAATTACATTTAAAAAAAAATTTATTCAAAAAAGAGCGTGGGGGGTGAAAAAAGTTTTCCGTATTACGTGAATTGATTCATGGAATCAAATCATGTGCCTGGTAATGAAACACGTTTTCTACTTAGAGCTATAATCAATAATTAGCGTTAAGGCTGACTACGGTAAGTGTGTTCTACTTGCAAATTATACATTAACCTGTATTAAGTAGAAAAGGTATTCAATAACCAGACACATTAATTTGATTTTTGAACCATCTTTTTATGAAAATTATTTTTATTGCAATATAATTTATCACCATTACTACGGAAAAATTCATAAATAAAATTTATTATCATATTTCTTTTTTTTGTTTCCTTCTTTTCGCAACTTCCGAGCTCTTTGTATGTCCGGAAAATTAAAAACCTTATCTTTACACCTGTTAGGTATAAAGTTTCTTTGATTTTTTTTTTGCAGATTAATTCCGTAGACAGTAAGAAGAGTTCGAGAAGGTACAAAAATATAATTTTCATTTGTTTTAGACATTTTTGTATAAAACAGATGAAAACTATACGTAATTTCTGTTACTTATTATAAACTATGTATGAATAAATAACTAGAAAATTTTAGGTTATATAATAAAGTGTTTGAATCAAATAATTTCTTTTTTTTACAAAAATATTTTTTTGAATCTATTAAATATTTGTTTGAACCTATGTCGAAGAAAAATTTTTTTGGATTCAAGCTTTTTAATTTGAGAGAATAATGCAACTATTATTTAATAAGTCATCTTTTTTTGCTCAGAAATCCAACTACTTGGTTGAGATTCAAATATCATTCTTAAAAATTCTTTTTTTTTGTAGAAAATTCATCTGTTCAGCTAAACATTTAACTATTATACTTTTAGAGAATTAATCTTCTTGGGTAAAAATCATCTTTTTATTTGGGTAAAAATGCAACTGTTTGGTAAAAAAAATAATCTTGTTTGGTTCAGGATTCAATTTCTTCGTTGAAAATTAAACTTTTTTGATTGAACTCAAATGTTTTTTATTTAAAATCAAAATATTTTTTGGTAAAAGTATTCTTTATTGCATTTCTTGTTGAGAATCCATCTTTATTTGTTATAATTCAACTACCTGGTTGAATTATAGAATACTTTGTGCAAACATTAATTTTTTTTGGTTGAAGATTTATCATTTTCATGAAAATTTAAGTTTTTGTGATAGAATTGACTTTTTTGTTTTAAAATTATATTTTCGGGTTGAAAATTTAACTGCTTTGTAGATGATTCGCCTTTTTTGCTTCAAAATTTAACAATTTTGTTGAAAATTGATGTATTTCGTTAAAATTTTATCTTTTTGGTAGAACATTTATTCTTTTATGGAAAAATCCATCTTTTTGATTGATAATTCAAATAATTGGTTAGAATTTACTTTTTTACAATTGAAAATTCAAGAGCGTGGTTGAGCTTTATTAAAAACGTTTTTTGTAAGATTCACCTATGGTTGAAAATTAAAATTTTTTGTTCGAAATTCGTTTTCGTCGGCTCATTAAAAATTATTGTTTTTATCTGAAAATTTTACTATTTTATTTTTAGGTAAAATTATATACTTTTTGGCTTGAATCTTTTTAGGTGGAAAATTTAACTACTTTGACGAAGTTGTCTGTGTTGTTAAAAAATCAAACTATTCTTGTTAAGTTCGTTTTTCGTTTCGTTTAATTCAACTGTTTTCTCAAAGATTCAATTTTTTTATAGAAAATTCAACTGCTTTGATAAAATCCTATTTTTTGTTCGAAAATTAAAAGATTTTTCAAATTCTTTTTTTTCCTTTCAATTCAACTGTTTGAAAATTCGTCTTATGGTAGGAAAATCATCTTTCAACTGTTTTCTGAAAAATTCACATTTATGGCTTAAACATTTAACCGCTGTTTGGTGGAATTTTACTCTTTTTTTTAGGATTCAAACATTTGGTTGAAAGGTCATCTTTCTTGGTTAAAAATAAATATTGTTGTCGAAAAATTAACTATTAAATTTTTTATTGAGAATTCATATTTTTTGGTTGAAAAATCAACTATTTGGTTGAAAGATGAATTTTTATGTTAAAAAATCATTTTATCAGTGTAAAATCCATCGCTTTGGTTAAAAATTAATTTTTTTGTTACAAATTTATATTTTTGGCTTGAAAATTCAACTATTTTCTAGAAAACTCGCCTTTTTGTTTTCAAAATTAACAAATTTCATTAGCATTTGAATCGCTTGAAAAAGAAATAATGAAACTATATGGAACGAATTCAGTATAACTAATAACTGATAATTAAAGTTATATGAATACATATAATAATGGAATTTTTTGTTAAAAAATAATTTTTTTCACTGAATATTTAACTATTTTATTTTTTTATTGAAAATTTGTCGCTTTTAGTTGAAAATTTAAGTATTATATTTTTCATTTTGAATTCATCTTTTTTGGCTGAAAATTTAATTACTTGGTTGAAAAATAAATTTCTCTATTAGAACTTCATTTTATTACTTGAAGATCCATCGCTTTGGTTGAAAATTTCACAATTATGTTGAAAATTCGTTTTTCTTTGTTGAAAATAAATTTTAACTACAAATTTAACTATTCCATTATTGGTTCAAAATTTATAGTAACTAGTTTAAAATTGAACATTTTTGTTGAAAATTAAATTCTTTGTAGGAAATTGAAATTTTTGGTTGAAAATCAATTTTTTGTTTCGAAATCTTTTTTTTTCTTTTTTCTTTGTTTTGTTAAAAATTCAACTATATTGCAAGAATTTAATCTTTTTGGTTTGAAAATTTGATTTTTTAAAATATATATTCATTCAAAAACCAGGAAACAGCTTCATTTTGTAATTCGTATTTCAGATTTTCAACCATATATAGGTTCTATATTTAAAAACAAATTTATTACTGGATTGCGTAGGAAGACTAAAATCACTAAATCACGTTTTTAGATTAAAAGTTTATTCAATGCCTAAACCAAAACCACAAATTCGTCCCAGAATTTTGTTTATCCAGCTTTGGGGTAAGCTTCTAAAGCGGTGAAATAAGTATAACAAATTGCTCGGTGATTTATGTGTGCTATTACCTCGGAATTTCTGAGTTCCAAGTGGTAAGTAGGTAACGATACTCATGGGATCGTTTAGAGCGAATCTAATGTGCCTCTTCAATCGAATCGAGATATAATTAATTTCAATCATTTGAATCGACACGAAACTAATTGAATTTTGAAAACTTCAGAATAAATAACTGAAATATACTAAAATATCTGATTTTTTTGAAAATTCGATAGCCAGTATAAGAGTTTGACAAGTATTTAACAATTGTAAATATGATTAGGGGTCGCTCAAAAACCATGTTCATTTTCTACCAAAAAAATAGACAATTTCAACAAAATACAATAATTTTCAACCAAATCTTTAAATTTTCAACTAACACCAATACATTTTTAACCAATAATGAATAGTTCAATTTTCTAACGAAAATAGGGCAATGGGTTATTTTTAATAAAATTACTGTATAAGTACCGTATTAAATTGAAAAAAAAATCAGTTAAGAGTTCAAGTCGAAATATATTGCATTTACAACAAAATGGTTGAATTTTCAAACAGAAAAGATTAATTTTCTATAGAAAAAGAGGCAAATTTCAACAAATTTCAACATATGAGTTGTTTTTTCCAGCTGAACAGTCGAATTTTGTAGAAAAAAGTTTACTTTTGTATCAGAGAGATGATTTTTTATTTGAAAAAGTAGAATTTTACAAAAAGAGGTTGAAGTTTCGATCAAAATAGGTGACTCTTAATCATAATAGGTAAATTTTCAACAATGTAATTGCATTTTCAACTATATTTTTAAATTCCTGATTCACAAAGACAAATTTTCTACCAAATAGTTGCAGTTTCAAGCTGAAGGCACGAATTTAAAAAAAAAATAGTTACATTTTCAACCAAATGGTTGAATTTTTGATGTTCAAAGATGAATTTTCAAGCAAATTTTCACATTCTTAAGCGTAAAAGGTCAAACTTTACCAAGAAACAGTTTAGTTTTTCAGTAAATAAATCCAAATTTTATCATTTTTCACCAAAGCATGACCCTATTTTAACAAAATATATGAATTTTCAAATAGATAGTTGAATTTTAAAATAATAAAGATAAATTAATACTAAACAAACTAAATTTTCAAAAAAATAGTTAAATCTTGAACCAAGGAGATGAGTTTTCAACGAAAAAAGTTAATATTAAACCAAATAGTTGCAGTTTTAACCAAAAGAGGAACTTTTAATCATGAAGATTAGTTTTTCATCAATAAATACGAATTTTCAACTAAGAAAGATAAATTTCCAATAAAAAATAGACAAGTTACATTTTCTGGTAGAAAATTAATTTGAAATTTGAAGAAATGGATTTTTGTGAAAATAGAGGTAGAATACCAAAAAATAAACTTTTAGCAAAGTGTTTCAACTTTTGCACAAGTAGTTGAATTTGAAATTTGAAAAAATAAATTTTTAAACAACAATAAAATAGAAACATATTCAGTTAAAAACGTAAATTTTTAACAAGAAAAAAATAGTTTTCATCAAATTAGTTAAACTGTCAACCAGTGAGATAAGCTTTTAACAAAAATGATGAATCTTCAACTTAAATAGTTGAATTTACAATTTAAAAAATTAATTTTCGAAAAAAAAATAATTTTCAACTGAAAAAAATGAATCTTGAATAAAAAATCTACGGGAACCCTGTACAAATAGTTCTGGATAAGTCAGTCAAATCTCAACCAATTTTATTTAATAAAAACAAATCACACTTGCAATATATTAACAAGAACAGGAAAAAAATTTTCATGACTATGACCAAAATTCGAAAACTTTTTTAGGGGTTTCCAGGTCAAAAAAATTCAAGGACATTTCCAGGTTTTTAGAGGTAAAAAAAATTCGAGGTCTTTCAAGTTCTTAAGGATTTCCAGGACGCTAGAAATACTGACAATTTTATCTATCCAACTTTACAAAAAAAAATTTATTAAAAATATTATTATTTTTATTTCAAAAATTAAAAAAATTATTATTAATATTGAATCTATTACTATTAATATATTATTATTAATTATATTATATTCAATATTATTTTTAAAAATAATGAGTTTATTTAAAAAATTCACTTCTTCAACTGTAAATGTATCTATTCCATTTTTGTTTGAAGATTGATTTTTTCAAATTTCAAATTTATCTACTTGTGCAAAAGTTGAAATACTTTGCAAAAAATTTATTTTTTATTTGAATGCTCATGTCTTTGGTGGAAAATTTAATTATTCTCATGAAAAAAAAAGTAAATTTATCTTTTTAATTTGAAAGTTCGACTGCTTATTTGAAAATTCATATATTTTGTTAAAATAGGGTCATTTTTTGGTAGAAAATTAATTTTCTTTTTCGAAAATTCGTCCTTTGGATTAACATTTCAACTTCGTAGATTGAAAATTAAACTATTAATTTTGTTTTTGAAAATTCACCTGTTTGATTAAAACTTTAAATATTTTACTGAAAATTTATTTTGTATAGTAAAAAATTATCTATATAATTTAAAAATTAATGGACTTAGATTAAGTGTCTGTTTTAAGTAAAAAATTAATCTCCTTGGTTAACAATTCGTCGTTTTGTTTGACAATTCAATTTTGTGAATTGAAAATTCAACTATTCGATTGAAAAATCCACTATTATGATGACAATTTGATTCATTTGTTGAGATATATTTTTTTTATGACATATGAACTATTACATTTTTCGTTGAAAATTCATCTTTTTCTTGAAAATTCCACTATTTTTGGTTCAAGTTTAATATTCTTGTTTCAAAATTCACCTATTTGGTTAGAAAATCATCTCTTTAGGTAGAAAATTTCAGTATTTGAATAAAAATTATACTATTTTGTTAAAAATGTAAATATTTTGTAAAAAATCAAGTCTTTTTGGTCGAAAACTGAACTGTTTTTTTGAAAATTAATCTCTTTGATTGATAATTTATTTTTTCATCTGAAATTTATCTTGTTTATTTAAAAATTCAACTATGTATTTGAAAATTCGTGTCTTTTCTTCAAAAATGTTTTTTTTTTGTAGAAAATTAATCTTTTTGGTGAGAAATTCATCGTTTCGTTTGAAAAATTATTTTCGCAGGTTAAAATTCAACTTTTAGGGCAAAAAATCAACTATTTTGTTGAAAATTCAATGATTCTCTTGAGATACATTTTTTTATGTAGAAAATATCGACTATTTCATTTTTTCTTGAGAATTTATCTTTTTGTTGAAAATTCAACTTTTTGCGTTGGAAATGCGACTATTTTTGGTTGAAGTATAATATTTTTGTTTCAAAATTCGTCTATTTTGTTGAAAATTGATCTTTTTAGGTAGAAAATTGCAGTATTGGGTTAGGAATCAAAATATTTTGTTGAAAATTCACCTGTTTGTTTGAAAATTTAACTGGTCTGCTGAAAATTTATTTTGTTTAGTGAAAATATATTTTATTCGAAAATTAATGTATTTATGTGAAAATTTATGTATCACAAAAAATGTTTTTTTTTTATTTTGATAAAAGAATAATTTTCTTATTTGAAAAATAGTTTTGTTTCTAAATTCATTTTTGTGGTTTAAAAAATGCAACTATTTGGATAAAACATGAACTGTCTTGTTGAAAGTTTAATTATCATGCTAAAACTGTAACTCTTGGTTTGAAAATTCAGTTATTTCGTTGAGATTTCTTTGTATTGTATTAAATATCAATTATTATATTTTTCGTTACATTTGCATCTTTTTGTTGAAGATTCAACTTTTCGTGTTAAAAATTCAACTATTTTTCGTCGAGGTTTGATATTTTTTCAAAATGAGACTATTGGGTTGGAAATTTATCTTCGCAGGTAGGAAATTCCAGTATTTGGTTAAAAATTAAACGATTTTGTTGAAAATTCAAATATTTTCTTTCAAATTTAATTATATTGTTGAACATTCGTCTTTTAGAATGAAAATTTCGTCCTTTGGGATTTTTTCGCCTTTTTTATTGAAAATTCAAGTTCTTGTTTGAAAATTGAACGTCTTTCTTAATAATTGAATTGTTTCGTTCAAAATTCAACTACTTGGATGAAAATGTAATTATTTTGTTAAAAATTAAATTGTTTTTTGGTAAATGTTGACCTTTTTCGTTAAGGTATGTGACTATTTTGTTGGAAATTCTTCTTTAAACATTGAAAATTCAACCATTTGGTCAAAAATGCAACTATTTTTTTGAAAATTCTGCTTCTTATGTAAAACTAGGTTTATTGGACTCGGCACCATTTAGCTTTCCCGAAGCAATTTTTCATCAAGTGAATTGAAAAAACGAATTGAAAATAAAAATTTAATAAATTTTCCAACCTATTAACGACGAGTGGTTCTATAATTTAAAAAATCGATACAAAAAGGTGGTTTTAAGAAGAAATCTCCCCTAGTAAACCAGGCGCGACTGATGGATGAAACCTTTTGGCCGGGACAGAGTAAATTGAAGACTGAGGAAAGAATTGATTACACGGTACTTTAAGTTGGTATCTAACTGAGCGTGATCTCAAAGTGCTTTAATAATAATAGCTTAATTAAAAGTCGTTTAGTTACTTTGAATTGAACGTGACATTACATCGAAAAACAAAATTCGAAAAAATTGTTAACTAAAGCGGAAAGAACAATAATTCATAATAATATTTTAACTTTTTAATCAAAACATACGACAGGTAAATTAAATTTTGGTAAATGAGAAATTGTAATTTAGTTGAATGGATTTCAAACTACCTCCAGCTTTCAACAAATTTTAATAATAAGAAAGAAAATGTAAATTTTAATTTACCTTTTCTTTCTTATTATTAGAATTTGTTGAAAAATAACTCTTTTTCAGAAGAAATTAATTTTCTTGCTTGAAAATTCCTCGTTTTGTTTAAAATTTAAATTCCGTAAATTGAAAATTCAACTATTTAGTTGAAAAATCAACTATTATGATGAAAATATGATTCATTTATTGAGATGAATTTTTTTGCATGGAATTTAAACTATTATATTTTTTGTTAAAAATTCATCTTTTTCTTGAAAATTCTATTATTTTTGGTTCAACTTCAACATTTTTTATTTCAAAATTCACCTATATGGTTAATAATTCATCTTCTTCGGTACAAGTCTTCAGTATTTGGTTCAAAATTGAACTATTTTGCTAAAAATGCAAATATTTTGTGAAAAAATCAAGCCTTTTTAGTCGAAAACTCAACTGTTTGTTTTTAGTGAAAATTTATCTTTTTATTCAAACATCTAACTGTTTATTTGAAAATTTATGTATTTTCCCTAAAAATTTTTTTTTTTAGTTAGAAATTCGTCGTTTTGTTTGAAAAATTTATTTTCGAAGGTTGAAGATTCAACTATTTGAATAGAAAATCAACTATATGGTTGAAAATTCAATTGTTTCATTGATACATACTTTTTTATATATGAAATATCAACTTTCATATTTTTTGTTAAAAATTAATTTTGTTGTTGAAAATTCAGCTTTCGTATTGAAAATGCCACTGTTTTTTGTTGAAGTTTCATATTTTAGGTTGAATAATTCGTCTATATGGTTGAAAAACTCATCTTTTAAGATAGAAAATTGCACTATTTAGTTGAAACTGAGACTATTGTTTTGAAAATAGAAGCAAATTTGTTTAAATTTATCCTTTTTGGTCGAATAATCAACTCTTTGGTTGAAAATTAACTTCCTTGTTGAAAATTCAACTCTTTGGCTGAAACTTAAAATTTTTTAGTGAAAATTTATTTTGTTTAGTAAAAAATTATATAATTAGTTCAAAAATTCGTGGGTTTAGAAAAGTTGTCTTTTTTAGTAAAAAAATTAATCTTTTTGGTTGAAAATTAGTCGTTTCGTTTAAAAATTCAATTTCGTAGATTGAAATTTCAACTATTTTCGAAAATTAATCTCTTTGGTTAGAAATTCATCGTTTTGTTTGAAAATTAATTTTCGTAGGTAGAAAATTTATCTACTTGGTTAAAAAATCAACTATTTTGTTTAGAATTCAAATGATTTTCTTGAGACACACTTTTTTATGTAAAAAATATCAACTATTACATTTTTCGTTAAAAATTTATCTTTTTGTTGAAAATTCAACTCTTTCTGTTGGAAGTAGTAGAAAATTGCAATATTGGGTTGAAAATCAAAATATTTTCTTGGAAATTCACGTAAATTTAATTTGAAAAATTGTTATGGTGCAGAATATCCGTTCTCTTTATTGATAGATCAATAAATTTAAAATAGCTAATAAAAGTAGC
Source organism: Andricus grossulariae (assembly GCA_011634705.1). Lineage (NCBI taxonomy): Eukaryota > Metazoa > Arthropoda > Insecta > Hymenoptera > Cynipidae > Andricus > Andricus grossulariae. Next base: position 26,993,076 of record JAABKJ010000755.1, read on the forward strand.
TACGACTTTGTTTAATACTAGCTTCAGAAAGTTAATTTTTAATACAGAATAAAACTCTCAAATAACCACTTTTTTCTAAATTTATTTGCTTTCAAGGATTTATAAATATAATTTTTATCCAAAAAAGTAACATTTTCAACAAAATAATTAAACCCTTAATTAAGAAGGATTAATTTTCAACAAAAAAGTTAAGGTTTTATCAAATAGTTGAATTTTCAATTCAAATTTTGAATCTTCAAAAAAAAAAAAAAAGAATTTTTAACCAATTAGTTCAAATTTTAATTAAGTAGTTAAATTTTCAACAAAAAATATGAATTCTTAACAAAAAATGTAATAGTTGATATTTCTATCAAAAAATATTTGTAATCAAAAACAATTTGATTCATACAAGGAAGATGAATTTTTAGCAATTAAAATTAATTCAAAGAAAGAATTTCAACAAAATAATTGAACCCCCAACTAAAAAGATTAATTTTTAACAAAAACCAAATAGCTGAATTTTCAAATAAAATTTTGAATTTTCAACCGAAAAGAAAAAGACTTGCCAACAAATTATTTCAAATGTTAACTAAGTAGTTAAATTTTCAAAAAATAAATAAATAAATTCTTAACAAAAAATGTAATAGTTGATATTCATATCAAATAATATTTTCATTCCTAATCAAAAACAATTTCATTCATACAAGGAAGATGAATTTTTAACAAAAAAGATTAATTTATAAAAAAAAAATTTCAACAAAATAATTGAACCCTCAACTGAGAAAGAATAATTTTCAACAAAAAAGTTAGTGTTTTATCAAATAGCTGAATTTTTAATTAAAATCTTGAATCTTCAACCAAAAAAGAAAAAGAATTGTCAACAAAGTAGTTCAAATTTTAACTAAGTAGTTAAATTTTCAACAAAAAAATATGAATTCTCAACAAAAAATGTAATAGTTGATATTTTTATCAGAAAATATTTTCATTTTTAATCCAAAACAATTTAATTCATTCAAAGAAGATCAATTTTTAACAAACAAAAATTAATTCATAAAAAAAAATTTAACAAAATAATTGAACACTCAACTGAGTATGATACATTTTCCAGAAAAAAGTTAGTGTCTTACCAAATAGCTGAATTTCCAATTCATATTTTGAAGCTTCAACCAAAAATAAAAAGAATTGTTAACAAATGAGTTCAAATTTTAACTGAGCACTTAAATTTTTAAACAAAAAATATGAATTCTTAACAAAAAATCTAATAGTTGATATTTCTGTCAAAGAATATTTCTATTTTTAATCAAAAACCTTTTAACGCATAAAAGGAAGATGAATTTTTAACAAAATGGTGAAATGCATTTTACTTATTCATACTTGTTTTTAAGGTAATGCAAAAATACTTTTTATCAGATTCTTGAAAGAATTAAAAATTTTTTTCTAAGATTTCAGATGTCAAAAGTTTCAACACAAAAGTCAATTCTAAACCAAAAAATAATAATTTTGGAACCGTCAAATGTAATACATAATGGATATTATAGACAAAATAGAGTTTAATTTCAAATGGAATACTTTTAAATCCATCCAAAAAAGAAAAATTTGCAATAAAATAATTGAATCCTCAACTAAGATAGATTAATTTTCAACCACTTCAATTTTCAAGAAAATAGTTACTTTTCAACCAAATAGCTGAATTTTCAACTAAGATTTTAAAAATCTTCAACCAAAAAAATATATTTTTAACAAAGTAGTTTAACTTTTAAATAAGTAGTTGAAATCTCAACCAAAAAAGATAAATTCTGGACAAAAATTGTAATAGTTGATATTTCTACCAAGAAATATTTCATTTTGATTCAAAAATAGTTGAATTCATACAAAAAAGAAGAATCTTTACCGAAATAGTAGTAGTCAAGAAAGAAAAGAATTTCAACCAAATTATTATTTGCGGAAAAAAATAATTATGGATAAAAAATAAAAAATTTGAGTAAAAAATTATTTTTTTCCTTTATTGGTTCACTTGTTCTTGAGGTTATGCAAAAATAATTTTCCTAAGATGATTGAGAAAATCCGAAACATTTCTTTAAGATTTCAGATTGTCGAAAAAGTATAATTTTTTTCTTTTACAGTATTTGACAAAATAAACGAAATTATAAGAACAATTTGTGATTATCTTGAAACCTTTCAAAACTCTTAACCTTAACCTAATTTTTTTAAAAATTTTGTAATATTGAAAAATTGAAAAATTCTACTTTAAAATTTTCCACATTCTTTTCCGAAATATACTTAAAGTTAAAATTGTTTTCGAATCCTTTCGAAACTACGGAAACTTTGAAATATCTTTTAAAATAGTGAAAAGCTTTTTTACATTTTTTTAAATACTGCATATTAAAAAAATTGCGAAATAATTTTTCAGATTTTTCTTCAACACTTTTTAGCAATCTTTTTGAATGTTCCAAAATCTGTTAAAAATTGTTTTTTAAAATTCTCAAAAAGCTTCTCAATTTTCTGTTGGAAGTCTTGAAAAATGTGCGTTTTGTTTTTAATTTGTTAAAATCTTTAAATTTGGAAATTCAATTGTTTTCGAAAGAATTCGCCTTTTTAGTTAGAAAATTCAACAGTAAGACAATATTAATAGTAATCTAAACAAAAAGGCTCTCAGTTATTACTTCAAGAAAAATTTACATTTAATGTGATTCATGTAAAAAATTTAGAGAATATTTCAAATACCTGTTTTATTCCAGAAAAATATATTCGCAAAAAAGAGAAAGATTGTTAAAAAATAATTCCCTCTATTGTTTATTCATTATTTGTTCAGCACTATTATTTCTATTAAAATAAATTGATTATGTTCTTTCTCGAACTGATAAGTTGAAGAAAAGTTAAAAAATTCTGAAAAGCCGCGACATTCTAGCTCTATTCTAAAAGAAAATTGCTAATAACAATAATAAATTGTCTATTTTTACTTTTGAGAACCGCAAACAAATTATAATTAGCGCTAAGACCTGGAAAAATCGCATTTCCCACTTATACGGTTTTTGGACTCCTATATAATACAGATATAGAAGAAATTTTCCAAAATCAATTATTTATTTGTATTCTATAGCTAATTGTAAAAAAAATTTGCTTGTACTCGATTCACCTAATCCTGACGATTTTTAATGAAATGTACAAAAACGTCTTTTTTCCTACGGAAAATAGGTGTTGAACCTAATGGATTTTTTTATGAGTTTAAACAAATTTCTGAGCGATATGTATGCGAATTCAAAAAATAAATCTTCCAAATTTATTTTTGGACCACCCTAATATACAAACTATCCAATTTCGAAGAGTACTTTCGGTTGAATTGGTCCTGGGTGGTTCTAGGGTCCCGAAAGGGTGGATAAATCCTCGAAAATACGAGACGAAGTGAAATGTGAAAGCTCGGAATATATTTTTCGCTGGTACTTTTCCATTTTGACGTTTCACAATGATTTTGCGATATTATTTAGAGAAGTGAGGTAAACTGAAACGAACCCTTTCGATCCTCTAGTCACGAAGTCGAAGTCAAAATCGGGTTTTATCCTTGCCTTATTCATGAGGGACTTGTTCTAAGTGCCAGTGAGGAAAGCTGAGAGAGGACTGTTTTCCAAGTAGCTTTTCTTGTCCCAGTCATGGCCAAGTGGCTCTTTCAAGCCCTTTGTATTTGACGATTAGTTTATTAGAGTTAGGGACTGTTTCCACTGCTCTACAGGTATCAACAGCTTACAGAGGAGTGGATAGATGTAGGGAGAGAGGAGGACTTAGGCCTGAATTATGGAGCGTAGAACACAATGCTATGGGTCAACGTTGACAGAGTGCAGCTTGGTCTTCAGTACACTCAATTGTAGATTCAAGCATTTCCAAATGAACACATGTACGATCTACATTCTCTAGAAAAGGGAGCCTCCACAATCCACATGTTACACTGAAAAAAATCTAGGGCAAACTGAACTATAGTTGGAAGGAATCTGTATCATCAGAGTTAGCAACGATCGACCATATGTAGATAACTTTTGCGAACAGTGAAACAAAAAATCAACAATATCAATCTTTTTCATTTATAACAAAATGTGGTTCATGGTCATATAAATTATGAAACTCTATGGGAATTATGTGTGAGTTCAGTAATTTACATTACACCTGTCATGAGCAGGGCCGCCATGTTTTCCCGTAAAATGACAATGATCACAATGGTTTACATCATCTTTGTTAAAATCTTGCTCACAAATTGCTCACAAATTGCTTACAAAGCGCTTGCTATGAAAAAAGTATATCTGAAAAAAGTATCTGCCTTCGATCTCTCTAGTAACTTAGTGATCACAGCATTTAAAAACTAAAAAAAATATGGTTTTATTTGAAACTGTTAACGTGCTAAAATAACTGGAGTTTCTTTATTGAACTTTTTTTCTGTTTTTGATGCCGAACAGAAGGAAAACAGAAATTTATTGCAGCATTTACTGAAATATATTTGAATCAAAAAAGGAAGAATTGTCAAACAAAAGATTTTTCTCAGATTTATGTGTAAATATCTGCGATGAAAGTTAATTTAAACCAAAATTCTACATCAATTAAAGAAGAAAGGGCATTAATTGAAGATAAAATTTCTACAAAAAAAGATACATTTCTAACCCAAAAAGACGAATTTTCAACAAAAGAGTTGAGCTTTCAAGCTGGAAAGTCGAATGTCCTAGAAAACATTTAACTTTTAAACCCGAAAAAATTAATTTGCAACCGAGAAGAATAAATTTTCAACTGAATAGTTGAATTTTCAAAGATGCATTTAGATTTTTTCAAATTCAAGAGAAAATCAAAATTTAGTATAACGAAAATATATTTTTTTTATACAAATTATTGATAAAAGTGTATAGTCTAGTTAAAATTTCTTTTCTTATTTGCTTTTGTTTTATTTTTGGTTAAAAACTTTTTTTTTCATTTCGAAAATTGCATGATTTATTGAAAATGCGTCCTTTTTGGTTGAATTCAACGGCTTTTAATTCAAAATATTTTTTAGCTGAAATGTTTTCCTGGCTAAAAATTCATTAACTGACATCTTAGCGCGTCCATTTTTGGTCAAAAATTTGCCACTTTTAGTATAAAAATTAACTATTTGGATGAAAATTCATTGAAAATTCGTCGCCTTTGGTTGAAAATTAATCCTGATACTTAAAAACTAATCTTTTTAGTTGAAAAATCATTTTTCGGTTGGAAATTTAAATATTTACTTTCAAATTCTTTATGTTTTTCTTGAAAATGGACCTTTTTAGTTAAAAATTCAAATATGTGTGTTTGCAAATTCATTTATTTTGGTTAAAAATGCACTTCTTTGGTCGAAAATTCGACTTTTTGGTAGAAAATTAATCTTCTTGTTTGAAAGCTAATTTGTTAAAAAGTAATTTTTTATGTTGAAGATTCATTGCTTTAGTTGAAAATTCATCTCTATGGCCGAAAATTCAACTATTCTAGTGAAAAAAAATTTTTTTCTGGTATGAAAATTAATTTTGTTAACAGAAAACTTAAATATGCCAGCTTTTCAGTAGTTTGTCTGGCCATAAAGTAAATTGCATGAGTAGCAAATTTGCTTATGCCATTTATTTATAACAATCACATTTTTCAAAAAATGTCCATGTACTATTTCGGAATATCTCTGGCAAACCAAGTGAAACAATTTTTCCAAAAAAGTACCTCCAACTTTAAGAAATTGCACGAACAGTGAATTTGTTCATGCCATTTGTTTATAACAAACACATTCCTCATAAAATGTAAATTTACTGTTCCGGAATATCATTGGCAAATCAAATGAAACAAATTTTTGAAAAAGTACCTTTAACTATAGAAAATTGCACGAGTATCAAATTTGTTTATGCTATTTTTTTTTGACTATCACATTTTTTATAAAATGTTCATGCACTGTTCCGGAATATTTCTGGCAAACCAGGTAATAATAAATTTTTTTTAAATACCTCAAACTTATTAAAATCATCCTATGAAAATGGGTCATAGTTTGTTGAACAGTGTTATTTATATATTCCAAAAACTCAAATAATTTGTCTCCCCATGTCCAACTATTTCTACTTAGACGTAACGGTCACGGCTGACTAAGTAGAAAATTCACGTCGTGGTCAGACAAAATACATCATAATCCTTTACAGGCCCTATTTCTTGAAGGATTTTGAATATTTTGTTTTAGAAATTGTCAGAATAAAATTTTTGAAGTCCTCAAGTTTAGTTTTTCAATAATTACGACTGATCGTGTGATATGGGGTGTTTTTTAATAAAAATATGGAAATAAAAGGGGAATCAAATCTTTTAAATAATAAATATACCATATTGCGTTCAATATCAAACACTTCAAGTTTCTAATATTTCAATATTTTCTACCAAAGAGATGAATTTTCAACCCAGATATCAATTTTTCACCAAAAACACGAATTTTAAACAAAGAAGTTGAACATTTAACCAGGTTGTTAAATTTTCAAATCAAGAAGACGATCTTCTTAAAATACAGTTGGAAGATGTTTTTTTCTACGCAAAGACGTATTTTTAACCAGTTTAATTAGAGAAAAAAAACGTATGTTCAACAAAATAGTTCAATTCTTAACCAAAAAGATGAATTTTCAACGAACAGGAATAATTTTCTAATCTAAAAGACGAATTTTCATCAAAATACTGGCATTTTTCACCAAACAGTTGTATTTGAAACTTACAAAGTACAAATTTATAACTAAAAATATAATATGTAAATATTCAAATAAAAGCTATAATTTTCAACCAAGAAAAATGATTTTTTAACAAAAAAGGTCAATTATCTACCGAAGAGATGAATCTTGAAAACAAACATTTTTAGGGAAGTAGTTCAACCAAGTAGTTGAATATTAAATTTGAAAAAAATTTAATTCTAATCAAATAGTTATATTTTCAGCCATAAAGATAGATTTTTCCACACAGAAGAATAACTTTGTACCACATATGGTGAATTTGGAACTAAATACATTAATTTTCAATAAAGTTTAGGTTTTCAAACCAAAAAGTTCAATTGTAAACCCGAAAGTATACATTTTCAACTCAAATATATAATTTTTCGACAAAAAAGTCAATGTTCTACAAAATAGTTAATTTTCAACAAAATAGTTTGATTTTCTCCCAAATAGTGAGATTTTTATAAAAATTGATTTTTTATAGAACAGTTCAAATTTCAACCAGGTAGTCGAATTTTCAAGTAATAAAGATGAATTCTCAACAAATAATGTAATAGTTAATGCTTCTAACAAAAATATTTTTATTTGAAATAAAAAAAAGATTAATTTTAAATTAAAAAAATGAATTTTCAACAAAGAAGTTGAATTTTTGACCAAGCAGTTGTATTTTCGAACAATAAAGATTACTCATTGATAAAATATTTCCAACAAAGGGAATTGATTTCCAATGAAATCGTAGAATATTCAACTGAACGAGATTAATCCCGCATCAAAAATATAAAGATAAATTTTTCACCCGAAAATTATTGTAATCGAATGAATGTAAATGAATATTTTAATTGAAAATTTATATTTATGGGTTATAAGTTTATCTGTTCTGTAGAAATCTTGTCTTTTTAGCTTGAAAATTTAACAATTTTGTAAACAATCAAACTATTTGGTTAAAAATTAACTTTTTTGTTGAAGATATGCTTAATTTTAGGTTAAAAATTATTTTTTTAACTGATAATTAACTATTTTATGTTTTGTTGATAATTCACCCTTTTTATATTGAAATTCATCTTATTTAGTTAACAGTTCAAGTACTTGGTTGAAAATTTATATATCTGGTTGACAATTTATCTTTTTTGCAGAAAAGAAACCTTCTTGATTGAAAAATCTACTTTTTGGTTAAAAATTCAAATAATTTTAGATTAAAACTTGTATTTTTGGTTGAAAATTCAACAATTACACATTTCTTCGAAAATTTTTGTTTGAAAAATCAACTACTAAATTTAAAATTAAACTACTTTGTAATTAATTAATTTTTGTTGTTGCTTGAAGACTTATGATTTCAAATGAAAATTTAATTGTGGTCGTAAATTACCTCTTTGTTGAAAATTTATATTTTCAGGTTGTAAATTCATCTGTTTCATAGAAATATCTTCCTTTTAGCTTGAAACTTCCTAGTAAATAATTCAAAGTATGCAAAACAAATAATTAAAGTCTACTTATTTCCAAAACGGATCATACTTTTCTTCATCAAATATTTAAAACGTGTGGCGAGAAACCCCATTTTTTGTATTTTTAAATTTCGACTAATCAGATTTTTGCATGAAAAAAATGCCCTCCATTTTTTCTTTATTAAGTTGTTTATATCGCATAACTTCAAATGTTTTGCGGAAGTTAGAAAAAATAAAAAAAATTGGGAGTTGATTATTTTGTTAAAATATTTTATTTTCATTGAAGACCTGATAGAATATAATAAAACACCTTGTTTCAAATTGATTTTTACGCAACAATGAAAACATTTGGGTAGTTTGTCTGGACATGAAGTAAGTTTGCTACTTAATCAGAGGCAACTGTTCAACTAAGTAGAAAACGTTGTGCGCGGCAAGACATGTATGTTTTGAGTTATATTAATTATGAGAATAATTATTTGGATATCCCAAAAACTCAAATGATTTATCTCACCACTTCCAACTATTTCTACTTAGATTGGAACAGTTGCGGCTGATTAAGTAGAAAACTCGCGTTATGGCCAGACCAAATACATCATGACCTGTTTTCAATAGATTATCAATAGATTTTATTGAAAGCAAGTTAATACTGATATTCAATCAAGATTTTCAGTTAATAATTGAATTGACAAATGTTATAAATAATTTATTAAATAAGTTAACATTTCTTTGTAGAAAAAAATTACTTTAACATTAAGTCTTCTTGAGAGCTAGTTAATATTAATATTTAATGTACATGTTGGATTAAAGTTATAATTTTTTAGAACATTTTTTTTTTTTAATTCTCAGATTCCACATTATCACATGGAAAGAATCAGTTTCTTCTATTACCTTTATTCATTACTACCCTGATATTGGTATTGCTAGCAATGACAATTGTGAAAAAATAATTACTTTTTTAATACATAAAACTTTAATACGCATTCATATAGCTATACAAATATCTCCCATGATAATTTGTTTTAAAATTGTAATTTTGGCGGTGTTAATATTATTTTATGTTTCTGCCAAATTTTTTTTCACAATATCAATTCTGAGGTATTATTACAACAGTTGTAGTGAAAAAGCACTTACACAAGTACAAATCTTTGAGTGGCTTTTTCAAAAATAATTTTTTTATGATTGTAGATTTAATTATTAGCTGAAAATCTTGCTGAATTATTTACTTTGAACAATTTTTCATAGTAGATAACTAAATCAATGTAAATTTCAAGCCATGTAATTTACAGAACTTAATTCATCAAGGTATATTGAAATATTCATTAACTTAAAAGCAGTGCATTCATTTGAAATTCAGATCTGCTTTGGTAACGAAAATTAGTTCGATGTACATTTTACTCATAAACGGTTTATGTATTTAAAATTTAATATTTATTAATTGAAAGGATAAACTCTGATGGTTCCAGTACATTAGAGTATATAATATTCAGTCAGTAATTATTCCCAATAAAAAAAATATGTTAATTCATCTTTGATCATCTTCATAGGGGTCGTGCATAAATTACGTGAGCTGTTTTCTGAATTTTTGAACCAAGTAATCCTCTTTGATAGGATCCGTTATTGCAAATTAAACTAAATTTTACTCATTCTCATGAACTAACAAATTAGTTTAGCTCAAAAAAAAAATGAATTACAAAAAATAGAATAGTTATTTTAACCGAAAGAAGATTTTTAATCCTAATATAAAACTAGTTGAATGAAAATTAATTTTTAATGAAAAAAAAACGAATTTTCAACAAAAAAGTTTAATTTCAAGCCAAAGAGGTGAATCTTCAAAAAAATATGAATGTTCAACAAGCTGGTTCAACTTTCAACAATATGAATAAATCTTGAAGCGAAATGGACAAATTATCTACCAAACGGTTGAATTTTTGAACCAAAAATATTATATTTTAACTAAAAGGGTTATTTTCTACCAAGAAGTTAAATTTTTATAAGAATAGACAAATTCTGAAACTAAAATTATTCAAAACCAAACAGTTACCATTTTAACCGTAAAAGATGAACATTGAACCACAAAGATTAATTTTCGGCTGAAAAAGGCTACTTTTTAATAAAATACTTGAATTTTCAAATAGAAAAGGTAAATTTTCAATGAAAAATATGAATTTTTAACCAACAATGAAATATCTACGTCATTTGTTAAAAATATCAATGATCAGCACACAAAAAACAAATTTTCAACAAAACAATTACATTTTCAACACGTAAGAGATTCAATAAAAATATTAATTTTCAGCCAAAAATAAAATATTTATGTCGTTAGTTGAAAAAATTAATTTTCAACCATAATAGATGAATTTTCAACTAGAATGATAAATAATAAAAAAAAATACATTATCAAGAATAGAGTTCAACCCAAAAAATGATTTCTTGAACCAGAAATTAATTAATTTTCATTAAAAAACGATATTCCAAATTATAAAAAATACATTTCTAACCAAAAATAAAATAGTGGAATTCTCAGATAAAGGAATAGATTTTCTATCCAAATAAAATTGAATTTTCAACAAAAAAATTTAATTTCAAATCAAAGAGGTGAATGATAAAACAATATCAATTTTCAACAAACTAGTTTGACTTTTGACAAAATGGTTGAATTTTGAAGCGAAATAGATAAATCATCTACAAAACGGTTGAATTTTTAACTTAAAATATGATTTTTTACCAAAAAAATTGAACTTTCTGCCGAAAAGTTGAATTTTTATAAAAATAGGAAAATTTTTAACCAAAAATTTGAACTATCATACAAAATTGGAAAATTTGTAACCAAACAGTTGCATTTTCAACAAATAAAGATGACTTTTCAAACAAAAAGATTAATTTCCAATAAGGATATTAATCTTCAACCAAAGATAAAATATTTATGTCGTTCGTTGGAAAATTAATTCTCAACCAAAAAATTAGAGAATTTTCAACAAAATGGTTATATTTTCAACAAAAGAGATGAATTTTCAACTAAAATGATGAATAATAAAAAAATCAATTTCCAACAATAGACTTCAAGCCAAAATA
>JAABKJ010000755.1:27004288-27198296 GCA_011634705.1 Andricus grossulariae
CAAAATATGAGCTTTCAAACCGGAAGATTGATTTTCTAAAAATGCAATAGTTACGTTTTCAACCAAGCAGGTGAATCTTGAAAAAATATAAATGTTCAACAAATAAGTTTAACTTTTAACCAAATAGCTGAATTTTTAACTGAAGTAGATGAATTTTCAACTAAATAGTAGAATTTTCAACAAAAAAAAGGTGAATTTTCTAGCAAGAAGATTAACGTTCTAATGAAAAACACAAATTTTCAACAAAATATTTGAAGATTTTGAATATTTGACGAATGATCAACAAAATGGTTGAATTAGGATTTGTCTCTGTCTGTAGTCTGTAGTATCGTGTAGGCACGATAACTTTCGAAAGATTGATCAGATTCGATTGTGCTTTGGCACAATTTTTGAATGCCTAAAAAGAAAGAACGAGTTCGTCAACCAGCTATTTTGAATCAAAATTCAAGAACTGAGCACATTTTGAAAATTTCTGAGACCACTTTTTTTCGAAACTTGGAAATTCTATGTACGGTTATTAGTAGTACTCCAAGAGTCAAACAATTTATTCTCGTGAAATTTTTCGATAAAATGAAAATTATTAGAGTTATAGCATTTTCAATAGCCCAAAAAACAAACGAAAATTGATATTTTAAGCTGAACAACGCATGATATGAAAAAAGTCAAGAAGAGAAAAACATTTTTTTCTCGAGAGCCCTACGAGACTATCATAAGAACTTTTTGAATTTTTGCGAAAAATCGAAAATTCAAATTAAGATCGCACGAAAAATAATGAAAAATGAAAAAATTTTTAAATGAATTTTCTTGTTTCCTGAAAGGAATAAGGATTTTCAAAGTGCGCATTGCATTTTTCAAATTCTGCGCGATGTTTGGATCACTCGCATATCGGTGTCATGTTGGACGATTCAATTTATTATGTCACTCAGTTTTGAGATGAATAGCTTGAAGATAAAAAAAGGATACACAAGATCATACTAACACTTTTGAAGAATGACAATACGTTAGAGAAGCCTTCAGTATAAGGTTAGGTACAAGGGATAGAAAATGGGGATGTTGGGATAGTCGAGAAAAGGTGTTAACGTCTCAAGAGCCATGAAAGCGTTTAAGGTGTTACGTCGCTCACCTGCGGTTAACATCAACTGCATAATATATTTGAACGGTGTTGCACAAAACTCTCCTTTGCTCTATTAATCCCTTGTGAATGCAAGTACTTGCGTCTGGAGCCACTGGTAAATAAAAACTTCGTACATAAATTAAACGCAATTACACAAAGTCCTGTTTTACATAGAGACAGAAGTCACAAACTGAATGTTACTCCATTTAACCATTAATTAAGTGCGTGTCGGATGAATGGTGAATAAATGAATGCTCAAGTCAAAACAGAAATTCAAATTTGTAGAGATTATGAAAACTTTACATACTTTGTAAAGATTGTTAAGGTTTTAGTGAAGTTTTATTTCTCATTTGAATTAATTTTAATTGAGTTGCATTCAGAGGGTTCAGTCATTAAATCTAAATTTAAATGGACTGAATGTTTATTGTGCAATTACTAATTGCCATTTAGGATTCACACTTAAATGTTAATTACTGTTAATTAAATCAATTATTCGACACTCATTTTAAGTATCTGACATCATCAATTGCGTCCTACGCACGCGTGTAGTTTTTCGATTTGAGGGGAAAAACAATTTTTAATAAATATGAAAATTTGGAATAAATATTTATATTTAATTTCATCTGTTTATTGAGAACATTTAAAAAGGTTTTTTTTAAGATTTTAGATACTTTAAATAAAATTGTTAACAAAGAGTTAATCTGCAACCAAAAATTTTTATTTTCAAACAAAAAAGATTTTAATTTTAGTTCAAAAACAGTTAAACTCATCCTAAACCGACGATTTTTTAACAAAATAGCTGAATCCTCTACCAAAACAGATTAATAAAGTAGAACAACTGTTAACCTAGTCGTTGAATTTTCAACTGAAAAAGATGATCTAGTAACGAAAAATTTAATAGTTGATATTTCAAACAAAAAGCTTTGAATTTTAAATCAAAAACATTTTAGCTAATCAAAATAGGCGATTTTTCAACAAAACGGTTAAATCTTCAACATTTTCAACAAAAAAGGATTAATTTTCAACAAAATAGATTAATTTTATACCAAAAAGGAGAATTTTCAACAAAATAGATGAATTTTAAAACAAAAAAGATAAATTTTCAATCTAAAATATCAATTTTTAACCAAACAGTTGAATTATTAACTAAAAATGATGACAGTTCTATCAAAATACATGAATTTCCAAACTTCTTTCAAACTGGCTTTAATTATTCATGAAATTTTGAAAAATCTTTCGAAATTAAAAAGATTGTCTTCGAATCTCCCAGATTTTTTTAAACCTTTAAATATTCTTAGAAAGCTTCGAACTTTGTATTCGAAATGATCCAAAATTTATACTTTTTTTTCAAACTTTTTAAAATGTTTTCAAGCTTTTAATTATTTTTGTATCTTCTACATTACTTGTCGAAATTTTAGGAAATCACTGATAGAAATTTTCTCTTGTCACGAAAGGATGTTTCTTGACGTGAATGGAATTTCCTCTTGAATTTAAGTTTCAGTGAATGTTTATTTGTCTCAATAGGAATCCTTTTACAGCAAAAATCTTCTTCATGCAACTAACTTAACCTCATCTTGCAGCCAAATAATTCTGCTTGTGTAAAAAGTATATTCACGTTGATCGAAACGAAACAGAAAATAGAAAGATCCTTTTGATTCAAGAAAACTTTTTTTCTGAGTGAATGAAACATTTGAAATTTTTCCGGAAAAAATTTGTTATTTTCTCTTAAACTTACTCTAAATTGTCTAAAATTTTGTAATCTTGTATAATTTGAATTTTTTTTTTTTTCTCGACATTTTAGGAAATCATTTTAGGCATTTCGAAATCTTTTTCGATTGTATCTTCAAAAAATCGTTTGATATTATTCCAGAAATCTTAAGAAAATCATTTGATTCTCTTAAAACGTTTCAAATTTCTTAAAAAGTTTCAAATTTCTTAAAAAGCTTTTTATCGAAATCTTCAAAAATAATCATTTTGCTTTGAATTTTATTCAATCTTATCAAGATTTAAATTATTTTCCAATCTCTTCAAAACTTCTGAAATTTCTAAATATTTTGTTAAATAATTCAGTTTTCTTAAAAAAATGTTTAAATCCAGAATCTTTTTTGAGATGTTTTTAAATCTTCGAAACTTAAAATCGATCTTTTGAAATAAAACCAAAATTATTTCAAATTTCTTCAGAAATCTTATCGTCGGTACTATGAATTATTTTTTTCCGGTACCGGAAGTGAATACATTTTGTGAATTAGGATATTTGAAGTTTTTATCCATAATTTCATTTTTTGAAGAATGGTAGCAAAATGTTAACAATATAATTATTTCCCAACATTAAAAGATAATGATCATTATCATGAAATAAAATTACTTATTTTGAAATTAAAATTTTGTTTGACAACAATGTATGCGAAATGTCGTTACAGAACTTTTGTTATATAAAGTTGTCGAAATTAGTTAGGCTGTGAATGAAAAATAAAAAATACTTGAGCAAAGTGAAAAAACTTTCATCGTAATAACATGTTCTTTAACAGTTTAGACGGCTTGACAGGTACAAAAGAAGGAATGAGAGTGACCGGTTTTTAAACTTATCATGGTCACGAGAAAAATAAGAAGTTTTACTTGACACGATTAAAAAATTATCGTTCTGTTGTTCCAGGATTAATAGTTGGCGGCGTGTAATTTTACATGCAATTCATTATCGTCATCGTGACGCGACGTAATTAATCGTCTCTGACGGTAAAGACTGTTGATGCCGACGAAGGTGCAGCGGTTTTCACTTTATTTATTTTTTGTTTTGTTCTGAAAAATAAATCAGGATCATGTAAGCTGACGAATTAATAGCTTCCTGCAGTTTACTCTTAGATACTGGGAATTTTTGAAGATTAAGAGTAAGACAGTTGGTCATTTTTCACTGGATTACATTTTATGAATATGAAAATCAACTCAAGGTTTCAATTTGTTAAATTTAAAAACAATAACTTTTAATTGCTTCTCTTTCATCACTCAAAAATATCAAATTATACAATCTTCCATGCTTTTAATCAAACATTGTTCAGTTTTTAATGTTTCTATTTAGACTTTTTTAATTCTGAATGCTAAAGAGTTTATTTTTCAGATAGGTCAATTTCAACTCATTTTGTTAATATTTGAAGTGTAAAGATTTAGAATTTCATATCGTTTATTTGAAAATTTCTATAATTTTCAAGCTATTAACTATCGTTTCTATAAAACTTTGATTATCAATTTTGGAATCTACAACTTAAATTTCTGCGTTTAATATATGTTTCAATGCAGCAAATGAATTCATAAGGATTTTTATTTAAGACTATAATTTTTGTTTTTGAACAATTTCGATATCTCCAACCTCGAACTGCTTTAATTATAAATCGAAATTGAATTGATACAAAATAAAACAACTAAATAAAAATATATTTCCTTTGAAACTAAATTTTTAGGCCTAATATCTTCAATATAAAGTGTCTTTTTTCTTATTTGTAAAATGTAATTTTTTAGTATTTTTGAATTAAAATTCATGAATTTGAACAGGAATTATAATTATTATAGTTAATATGTTTTAAGATTTTAGTTTTCACTATGAAACCAATAAAGTCCAGAAAAACAATGGTAGATTTTTGGAACCCATTCATAGGTATATATTGTTCGTCTCATCATAAGCAAATCAAATATGCTTAAAATTGATTATTAATCACAATAATTCTCAAATATTTCTTATTGTCAACATTAAAAATTATAGAGAAATTCCAAAATCATTTACTTTCTCTCAGAAAGAAATTCTTTTTTCTACTAGACAATATTTATCAATACAAATTTAGTTTTGCATTTTTTTGCATAGAAGACACTGTTTTTCTTATAAAGTTAGTTGAATATAGGTTCAAATTAGGTTATGAATAATCACAGAACATTATAAAAGATAAATCCTTTTTATTGTTAATAATATAAATATTATAAATAAATTCCAAAACTTTTCATTTTTGCACAGAAAAAAAAATTATTTTGTCCACTATGCCATGTTCTACATAATTAAATAGTCATTTTCTATTAGCAAAATTTTTTTTCGACGCCTAATTTGTTGTGGTTACAAACAAATTATCATTCAACAAGAATTCCATTGTAAATATTTTTCACAGAAATAAGCTGTTTTTCCCCCTAATGCGAATTTAAAAATAATTATGAAGTAATTCGAACTGTTTAATGAATTCCAAAATTTTAGAATCCATTTCAAGTTCATATTTTATCCTTCCTTTTATAAATAACAGATCTAATATGATGGTCACAATTTAAAAAATTTTCCAGCTTTGCTTGAAAGTTGAGACAATTTCTTAATGGAAAATGACGATTGACTCGTGTAGAACCTGAAATCGTAGATGGAATAATTTTTTCTGCGTGAAAATTACTACTTTTGGAAATTGTATGTAATTTATATGACTAAAAATGATTAAAATATTTATCCATGCAGAAAAGAAATATGTATTTAATAATTTTTTAACATCAATTAGGTGTCAATGTCACATTTTCTTAATAGAATATGTTGATTCAGTTTTCTGAAATACTATTGAGTCAAAAAAGTACTTTTTTAGCGTTAAAGCCACTAATTTTGGAATTTGTTCGTAATTTTTATCATTAGAAATGATAAACATTTGATATTTTAAATTTAGGTGATTATTAATTAACTAAAAACATACTTGGAGGTTTTAAGATGAGAGAAACAATATACACCTACGGAAACTATGCAAAAATGTACTATTTATTTAGTAAAATGTTTATAGCAATAGTGATTTTTAATATTTATTAATTACGGGTATTATTTCTCTAATGTTTTGGAACAGTTTTAGATGAAAAAACATTTTTTCAAGCGGTCAAGCTCTTCATTAAAGTATTTATTTATATAATTTGTTCATAGCAATATTAGCTTCAATCTTAAACTAATAACACAGGCTAACAAACATTGACTTTTTTTTGTATCCAAAGACTGAACAATTTTTTTCTCCAAGGTATGGTGCATTAACCATTTCAGTTTCACACTGAAAAACTAGTCAAGTTGCGCCATCTCGAATTTTGATAATCTGAGCTGCATTCGGATTCAGCAAACTAAAAAACTTTTAGACACCTTCAGCATGCAAATAACGTAATTTTGTTTGCTTCTTTCGCCGTTTTTGATAGTTTTCAGTGTGAAACTGAAATGTTTAATGTGCTATCTATCGTTGAAAAGGAATCGGTTTGGGATAAAAGAAAGTGGATACGAAAGTCAATAAAAGTACAAAACGATGGCCTAAGCAGTTTTGAAAACGAGAATCGCTGCTCTTGTTAATATGGCTGAAAATGGTTATTTTTCATTTGTGAGTTAGGATATCTCGAAATCCTGACGTTTATCAGAATGGGTAATTGGTTCTAAATTTTGGGGGAGCACTGTTGAATATTGTTGTCTAATTTTTTGCATAAGTCATCTACATTGTAATATCTCGAAGTACACAGAGCCGGTTTTCCGAAAAAATGTTTATATTTTGTTTATTAATCGAAAACAAAAGTACCATAGCAGTGACGCTCAGTGTTAGCTGTCTCTGTATTTTCGAATCGTGCTCTTGGACCCTTGCAAAAGAATGGAGGCAGATACCCCATTGCGTGTCGAATGATCTGGAACTCAGGACCCCTTCATTGTTGTGAGATTAAAGACAGTTAGAAGAACTGAAATTATAAAAGCATGGATTAATTTAATTTCAATCAGCTGAATTAATTAATTTATACATAATTAGGAGAAAGTGAAAAAAGATTCATAAAATCATTGAAATCAGGTTAAATAAGTTCAAATAAAGTTGATCAAAAAGTCACTAGGGATTGTTGTGTTTGCTCGTTCATATCCCAAAATTATAAAAAAAAAATTATTGAATGAAAAAGATTGTTCAGACATAATTTTGAATATAGTTGTAAAGAATCAGCTTATTCGTTCTACAGTCCATTAAGAAATCCCTTTTTGCCCATGCTCTTCTTAATTGTTCATTAACATTAATCCAATCCTTCGTTGTAATTAGAGCTTCATGTCTGTAATGTAATAGAATTCATTTTAATGAATATAATCAATTGAATTACACAATAAATTACACTATTTTTGTCTGGAAGCAGTCGGTTTTGACTTTTGTCACCACTTTCATCTAATACATTCACAGACGTTAAACACAAGAAGAATTTAATATCACCTAATTTCTTCAATATTCCTAATTACATACGCATTGACTAGGATTGCTAAATATCTTTAACAAAAAGTAGTACATTTAACATTCGTTAGTTGCTTCATTCATTCCAGAAAATAATAGCTTTTCACGCCTTAAAGGGTATAGAATTGTTCAAACAAATGAAAATTGTTTAAGTAGTAACCAAATATCCTTAGATATATATTACTTACCACATTCGTTAATTGTGTCATTAATTTCGATAAATAATGAATTTTTACGATTTTAGGAAATAAGAATAGTTTAAACACATAAAAAATGTTTAAAAAATTACATATACTTTATATCTTTTATTCCAAAAGATAATAATTTTTCACGACTTGCAGGGGGAAAAATTATTTAAACAAATAATAATTGTTCAAACCATTCGAAATTATTCAGAAAATTATCAAAAAAATACTTTAAAATTCTTCATTTATAGATTCAAAATTAATCATGTTAAAAAAATTTCAAAAAATATCGTCTTTAGCATGAATTTGATAGAAAGCTGATATTTTTCATTTTCTGGGAAATTTTCCGGGCACTATAAAAGAGGATTGTGGGGTCTCAATCGAAAGTTATTGGGTGGAAATCATTCTGTGAACATTCTTTAAGAGGTGACTATACTTTAATTAACAATACGTTTATAAAAAGTACTCATTTTCCCCATTTTTTCAATTCAGTACTGATATATATCTTCAAAATATTTATTTATTTTGATCCTAATTAAAAATTTCATTTTAGAGAACGTTTTTGTTTCTCCTACAACATTTTAAGAATCGTGTTTACATCCTTTTGGAAATCCATCCTTTAAATATTCAGATTAGGGAAAAAGTAGTTATCTTTACAGTTTGTTTTCCATGTATGGAATTTCCTACCATGTCAATTAATTCAAAAAAATTTAATCACATTGATTGAATATTGTAGGCTCCAGGTTGATTGAACTGCTAAAAATGATACATTTTTAATGTTTTCTGAATCTTCTGCGTCCTTTTATTAAAAATTGAACAGTGTATATGCACAGAAATTATTTATTAGCTAAAGATTTCCAATATTACTGAAAATAATAACCGATTTTCATACATCTTTTTTTCACATTCTCCTAATTATATAAATTAAATAATTCTGATAATTAAAATTAAATTAATCCATGCTTTCATAATGTCAGTTCTCCTAGCTGGCCCTAATGTCATAACAATGAAAGGGTAATTCGTTTCAGATCATTTGACTCATTGCGGGGTATCTGCGCAATGAGACAGCTAACACTGAGCGTCACTGATATTGTACTTTTGTTTACGATTATTAAACAAAATATTAACAAGTTTCGAAAAACCGGCTCTGTATGCTTCGAGACATTACTATGTAGATGACACATGTAAAAAATTAGACAACAATATTCAACCATGTGGCCTCAAAATGCAGAAGCGATTACCAATTCTGATGAAGGGCCTTAATCTGGCCGTCCCTCTCCACGGCCTAGCTAGGATGGCTGACGGATGGCAGACTAGGTGAGACTCATTTTGTTCTGCAAATAGTTCCGCGTCATTTAATGCGCGATGGGTTACGCCTAGCACTTGAGAGGTATATTAAAGAAATTTTGAAAACAACTAAATAATCGGTGAACGTGGCAAGATTCGGTGCACTGCCTTGAGAATAAACAAGGGTGTGGCACAATAGGCTTTATAGCTTGAATGCCAGGAGAAGACATCAAGGGCTCCCCCACCCACAATAAAAAACTAACTAACTAACTAACTAACTAATTATTTTTTTTCTTCAAGTGTACATACATTGATTCTAATGCACAAAAACCTTATTGAAGTCCTTTTATCGGCGACAAAAAAATAATATCCTTAAACTGTCTCACTTTTCTAAGTAGCGTTTCTAAGCAATAATTCGAAATCTGTTAAGAATTGTAAGCTCTAGCCGATTTTCAACCGAAAATTCCGGATTTGGACCACTGTGTCAGCGGTATGCTTTACGCTGATTCAGTTTTAGAGATATGAACAAAACGTATTTACTTTATTGCATAAATTATTTTCGATTGTATGATATACATAAGGAGAAGACCAAAATAGTGTGAACTTAAAGACCCTAAGAAATAGATGGGCGTCATTTGTAATGAGATCGAATACTCGAATTTCACCAATTTCTTTGTCGAAGCAGTAATTTGGAGAAACGTCTCTGGCAGGCTCGAATTGCTTTTGAAGGGTAGGAATACTTAGTGGCGTAAGTCGCAAGTACAGAGTGGTAAACGCGGATATTGGCGGTGAGGCAAGCAGTTTAGTGGTTTTAGTATTTCAAAGGGACCGGGATGTTTTGTAGCGGGAAAGCGGCAAAGGGCGGAGGTATGGGGTGAAGCTGGATCGGCGAGACGAAATGGTTGAAGCAGTAAACTCCGAGTCTTAGCGCGAAATGTCTTAATGGCTTAATCGCTGGCAAATATATACGAATCACTTAGTGGCAAAGACACTGTGAGTGCTTCAATTAAAGTGCGTTCTAAGGTCCTATACTGCACCAGCAAAGAGAAACCAAGGTTTCTATAAGTCCTTCAATAAGGAAATGTATCCAGTCCTCGTATACGAGGATTATTGTTTTAACGTCAGATACTAAACAACATGTATTGCGTTCTCGAAAATCAATTAGAGAGATAAAGACATCATTTCTCGAAATTTAGGTAACACACAAGAATTCAAGAATTCAAAGAAATATATATAATAATCTTGAACTTCAATCAGTTTCTACCCAGTAAGAAGGCTTGCATTTATTGGGATTTAAAAATTTGATTAATTTGATTACCTGATTTTTCCGCTCGTCTTCTAAACCATCGGGGAAATAGATATGAAAAAAAGCAATCCCCTTCAATGCACCTCGGAAAATTTTACAGAACAGTACTGAAAGGAATTGAAAGATATGAAAATCCGTAGTCAGGATCAATAAAATTGAATCCCTGTCAATGAACGTCGAAAATTGCACGGAACGGTACTGAAGGGGATTGCAAAGTTCGAATGCACGAAAGAAGGAATAGAATGGATTTGAATAAATTCAATTTTGAAATGCTTGGTTGAATTAAAATAGAAATTAATTTTTAGCGAATATTACAAAAAATGTATATAATAAGTGGCAATTGGGTAGTGAAATAAAGAATTGTAATAATATTTTAACTTTTTTTCATTGGTAGTACTATATTTTAAACATATTGTGCGAAAATTCCTACAGTAATGAGTCATATTCTATTGTATAGAAAAATGTGTACTACTTAAATTCAATAAAATGGATCTGTTAATTGCATAAGGGCTGATCGAAAATAATTGAAAAAATACAAAACAGCCTAGCAAGGCACAGTTTAGTTGAAGGCACTTACATGATTAAACCCAAAGTTCCTTGCAATTCAATTTTTCTTCTCGATTTTTAATGTAAATCCTATTTAAAGCAAATTCTATCCTGGTGATAAATACAGTTACGCACATACACATTTTAATATGAAAATGAATGTTTTGAGGATAATCAAAAATGGTACAAAATCTTAAACTTTTTGTTGTTTAATTATCCTTTTAAGGGGTCTTTTAAGATCTCAAATATATATGTATATGACGCTCATTGCAGGTATATTAGTCAAAGACGAATAAAATACTATTTTCCGCATGTAGGTTTCGGTATGGTATTCGATGTTAATCAAAAACATTTTCGGCTTATCAGAACTGTTGCACTTATAAGTTGGATGTTGACTGAAGTTAATTTTGAAATGAAAAATAATACAATCAATTGATTAACGGGTCTACATTAATTTGTTACATTGAAATACATAAATTCGTACAAGGAAAACTGATTCTATAAAGAAATGGTGACATAACATAGGAATATATAGAAAAATCACTGTTTTCAAAGTTTCAAACTTCAGAAAGTTTCCGCTAACTGGAGAAATCATTTTAAAAATCTGAAAAAAAATCACGGAGACTGATTTTGATATGTAGAAAAAATTGTTACTAGCCACAATCGATATAAAAGAAAAATTTCTTTTCGCCCTATTAGGCATTCTTGTATAAATATATACGCGATTTAGAAAAAAAAGTCAAATCTGTGAATTTTTTATTTATTTTACGTGAGAATGAAACAAATTTTCGAATGTTTTTTGTCAATGTGCGAGTATACGTTTGAAATACATAGTATTATCAATTAAAACTAATTGATATGATTTCAATTTTTTGCACTACCCTAATTTCCCACTGATATACTAAAAATGATTGTAGAATATTTGATGACAATTTAACTTATATGCAACCTAGAAGTTTTTCATTGATATAAATAAATAATATTATTTCTTGTGATATAACGCAATTATTATCCATTAATTATCTACTCAATTATTTATCCATTTACTATTATCAATTCATTTTCGTTTTGTTTTTATCTTGACTTTCACTTTATTGTTAATTTATTATTATTATTACATTATATGTATATATTTTCAATTTATTAATTATTCATTTACTATTTAAAATTTTTTATTCATTTAACGGTAAACATTTATTACAATATTCGATCAGTTACAGATTTATGTAATTATAATTACAATCTTTGAAATTATTAAGTTCAACCACCTTTTTCACTTTATTTATAGCTTGTATATTTAAAGAGTATGTTATATTTATTTAAATTTTTATTTATTTAAAGATATCAAAAATCTTATTCATAACATTCACGAAAATTGAAACTATTAAACTTAGATTAAGGAAAAAAGGATTTAAAATATTTTTAAACCGATATTTTCTGAAGGTGCCCGTGCGAATTAAATTCATTAAAAATATATGTTACATTTTTTAATTTCGAACAATTTGATAAAGATTTATTCTCATGGTATTAGAGGGAACTAAATATATTTAAAACAAATTCTACTTTACGGAATTAAAAACCATTCAATATACATATTTTCCGAAAGAAATGGAAGGAATTAAATAAATTTGAAATGTATCCTGCTTTAGGAAATTTAAAACAAGTCATTCTAGATATTTTTGGAAGGTTCTGGAAGAAATTAAATAAATGTGAATTTTGTCCAGTTTCTGGAACACAAAATAATTCCGAGAGTCGTTGCTGCCGCTATGAGAACTGCAGGGAATTAAATTTCTGAAAAATGTATTATTCTCTTGCGGATTGGAGGCCCGTGGAAGAATCAGGTTTTAAATAGAATAGAAAAATGTCCATTTTTACGCTGAATTCGGGATATCACAATTCTTTTCAATTCGACCCTTCTTACTGGGTAGATAGGATAGATCATTTTATTTTCTTTGTCAAATTTTTCGCAGTACAATGCCATTAAATCTGTATTATAACGTAAAAGGTGCTTCATTAACTTCTAAAATATTCGAAGTAAGTCGCGGCAGAAGATGAGTTTTGTACAAAAAGTTTTTTTTAGCAAAAAAGGTTCCTTCATGTTGCAGCTTCCATGGAACCAAAAACCAGTTCTAATAAAAACCCTAGTTTTTTCGTTTTTTTTTCTATCGGCTTTCTCTATCGCTTTTTTCTACCACCCTATTTGAAAGTTTATTAGTATGCGATACATCAGTTTGACATGTTATAAAATTCTATTTCCACTTCAAGTTGTTGCGATTTAATTGAAATTCTTTAGTTTTGATTGAAATATCAAATTCTCATAGTGCAAAATCGACTTAACAATCGTTTCTATCTAATTTGATACATTTCCAGAAGTGCCTTTTTTGATATACAGGAACGTAATTAAATAAAAATAAATAATAAATATTATATTATTATATAAAATAATAAAACATTACCTCAATAAGAGCATCAAATAAATGAATAAGCTCTGTGATCTTTAGTATTCACAATTAAAGAATTTGCAATTGCAAATCGTTAAAATTGAAGGATATTAAATGTTAAATCTATAAATGGAACTACTAAAAAAAACTTGAAAATTACACACATTAAAAATATTAATCTTGAAAATTAAATAATTTGCAATTCAATATTTCACACTCTTCAAAATTGTAGAAATTACAATGATAAATCTTTGAAATTGAAGAGTTTTTAATTTTGACAATTAAAAAATAAAAATTTCTCTAATTTTTATGATTTTAATTTAAAAGTTTATAAATTTTGAAGGTTAGGGATTGAAAAATTTACTTTTGGTTTCCAAACAAATCAAAATTTGAGACTTTGTATTTGTGTATCTTTAAAATTAAAGAGTTTTCACTCTTAAATCTTCTAAATTGAATAATTTCAAATTGCAAATCGTAAAAACTGAAAATTTTCCAATGGTAAATCTTCGAAGTTAAACTATTCCATAATAACATTTCAATTTATATACCCCTGAAATATAAGTATTAAAAATAAAATAATTCGTAATTCCATATTTTCAAAATTCAAGGATTTTCAACCGCAACGGTTGAAAACTGCAAGAATTCAAATTGTCAATCTTTAGAATTAAAGACTTTTTGATTTGGACAATTTATAATTTAAATTTAAGTCAAATTTAAAGTTTTACAAATTGAAATTCCATAGTTTTTATGATTTACAACAAAAATTTCTTCAATTCGAAAAATTCAGCATTAAAATCTGAAATTTTGATCTTAAAAATCATCCAAATTTCAAAGTTTATATTTATTCATCTTTAAAATGAAACAGGTTTTAATTTTGAACGTGGATTGTGGAAATCCCGATACAAGTAGATATATTTTCAGCTCTGTATTTAAAATTGCTTTTTGTTTCAATTTTTATACAAAAATATAAGTTTTTCTTTTCATATAAATCATTCAACTTTTCTATAAGTATTATCTTACTATTTTTTAGCAATTACAACATAAGTTCACATAAATTTTCAAAATAGTACCTAGGTTAATAAGTTTATTATCTTGAATGTCTGCCACGATACAAACATTTCTTTAAGTGCCAAACACATAAAAAATGCATCCATTTGTGACACGAAATGTATCAATTATTACTTCATAAGCATATATATTATAATTTAATAATTAGGCAATTAAATCAAGCGATTTGGCGAGATTCCAATAAAAACAAGGCAAATCTGCTAGGTTGTTTGAATAAAAATATGTTTCTTTTATATTTGTAAAAAAATGTTGTTCGAAGCTGTTGAACGAAATACGAGGAAAAATGCTGTAGTTAAGGCCGCTGCTCATAAACCTGTACTTTCACACGATCCCGGGGTAAAAATATGGTAGAAAAAATGGAAAAACTTCTGGAATGTTCTAGAACATTTCTGGAATGCAGAAAAGTTTTAAAATTTGTTTTTTCAAGCATTTTTGTTGAAGATCCTTATTCATAATTTGAATGGAGCTGTCACGTCATTTAATGGTTTAAATGTAGGAAAATGCAGGTACACTAATTGCTATGTTATAAATGAAAACTGAATTAAAATTATCTTTTGGAGATAAAAGTCGGTCGGAATAATCTTGAGCGAAGTATTAGAAAAAGTTTAGAAAAAAAATGGTCGATTCTATTTCCATTGTTGTGAAAATAGAAGCTTCATTTGATTTATAACTAAGGACCTTCAACAAAAATGGTCGCAAAAACGATATTTTTAAATATTTCGAAATTCTTCAAATTCTATTGTATTCCAAAAATGTTCTAGAATATACCATATTCTTTCAAATACAAGTTTTATGAGTTTCATACAAGTACAGGTTTTATATTTGTCAGAGTCTGCTGAGACGTTTTACTGCGGAACTGCTACCTTCCAAAGTCAAGGGTCGCTGATTTTTCGCGACGTTAGTTGAAAATAATTCAAAATATTGTACAAGACTTCAGAAGCAGCTGTACATCTGAATTCATCAATGTTTAACCCCTCACCTTGCTAATTAATTACAATTCCAAAATCTTTTAAGCACCTCTCTGGTATCCAATCGCCCAAAGTGGCTAGAGTTTCCAATAAGCTCCATGGCTTCAGAGATACGTGTCACTGGCTCGAGGGAAAGGTGTCAGAAGACGAAAGGGGCGACTTCCGGTTGGGTGAGGTTGATAATTAGAGGAGCAGGGGTCGAAATGATGAAGCATTATGGAGTGTTGTAATTCAATGCCGGACACGCAAGGCGTGACGCGTTACTCAGACGCACACGAACACCTGTTCACTGAAAGACACCTATATATATATATATATGTAGAGCTTCAGCCTGAGTCGGATACGCACTTCTGAACCTACGGTTAATCTGGCTAAGACCACGCCACGCTGATTGCAAGATGGTAGTACTTCCGCATCCAAAAATGAGTATACGATACGCACTCGGGCACGCTTCCTGTATGCACCTTATACAACTTATGAGGCTTGCGCGTGCGCATGATTGTATGCGAATATTTAATTAAAGCACCAGTGGAAGCAGAAACAGCATATGTGCTGGGAAGGTGGTGGAGAATCGCTTGGGGTGGGTCACCACTGTAAATATATGATTATGCATGAGCTTTGGTGCTGAGTGCACTCCCCACCTCCAATTTACCAGCTTCTTCTAATCTCTTTCAGAGAGAGATTATTTGAGGCATAAACGAACAAAATGTGATAAATCCACTTGAGATAATTCCTCAATCTTTAAGGATTTGAGGTAATCGGTATAATCCCCCCCCCCCCAATTCTCGGCTACCTCATTTAAATATGCCTGTATAAAAGAAAACTCACAAAGAAAACTACTATCTAATAGTTCAGGGTAAAGAGCAGATAATTCTGCAGAGTATTTGATAAGATAGGTTAGTGCAGTGTAGTGCGTCTAAATGCCAGACTAAGTAAAATCGCTGATGCTAAATGAGTAAGGAATTTAAACGAAAAGCTGTTAAGGTAAGAGGTGTCCACTTGTTGGAAATTATTATTTTTATAATAGTTACGATAGATGTAACTAAACATTTTTGGGTTTTCATTCAATTTGGTGATTGAAGATACACGATAGTAGTATGCTAACCTTGAAATGATGTCTGTATATTGACGAATAAGTGGCCAATCATTGTCCTCGTGAATTATGCGGAAACACAGTGATTGGTCACAATATGTGCAAAGAAAATGACTAATCTCTTTGCGAACATTCATTCAAAATTGTTTAGACTTTTTATAGACTGCGTATATAATTTGTTGTTCTTTGTCTTTCGAATAACGAGTGCAAATCATGTCAAAAACAGTTATAAGCACCGGCCAATCATTATACAATTTGGAAGCTGAACAACGTGCTTTGAAATCACTAATCCGTATAACCTGAAGTGGTTAATGCATGTAATTCACCACATTTCGGTGGCCAATCATACAAGCATTGACCTATTCTAATCACTATGTCATCGTGGCCAATCATTAGGTTTTTTGACATAATTCTCAATTTATTCAAATACTACTTTTAACGCTTAACTTAATATGGTAATTTGAATCTTTATCAAATTCATTATCCATCTGTGTACTTTAGAGTTTCGTTCGACGCCTATAGAATTTGTTATAAAATGTCAGGCTGGAAAAATATTTTCAGCGTTCAATTATTGTACTGATCACCCTACTGTAGCTAAATAAAAATTGATTTATTTACATTTATTTCGTTAAAAGCATATTTCATTGATTATTCATTAGGGTGCACAGGAGGGTGGTCCTTTTTTTTTAAATTTTCATGCATACCCCTCCAAATTTTGTTCAAATCAACAGAAATATGCGTTTTTTTTAATTATATTTAGAGGTTCCGCAAACCACTTGAAGTGTTATACGTATTTCGCATAAGTAAAAAGTCATTTTTATTGATTTTATTCAGATTCGGTTAAAATGTTGTTTTAATTTACAGGTATACGTGCATATTTTTAAACTCTCTTTGCTCAGTTTAGTGTGTCCATGGGCCATGGAAGATTGAAAAATTGTTTATAATTTGAGAATCTGTTTGTTAATTTTTAATTTATGACAAATCATTGGTAACTATATCTCATTTTAATGATAAATCTGAACGATTTTAGTACAAAATAATTTTTCTCTACAATGAATTGATACGCTGGATTATTTGCTCAAATAAAATGGGTAACAATTAAGCAATTTTGTTTAAATTTTGACTTCAGACTTGGAATCAGCGCCCTCAAAAAATCCTAGGTACCACGTTTTAAGTAAATCCAATAATTTTTTTAAATGCTTGTCAAAACCCATAATGAGCAATAATGTATTAACAAAGTGACAAAGTTAACTATTTCAAGAATACGATTTTTTCAAAAAAAGATGGAACCCGCAAGAAACTATTATATGGAAGATTAGGAAGGGGCTCTGGTTTGATAATATTGTGTTATTAGAAAATTAAACGTCTATATTTGTTCGAGAGCGGAATTTAAGGGTGAGTCTTCTCCAAATTTGGTTGTCTTCCAAAAGTCAAAAATGTTGACTGTAATTTTTTCTTTCTCTACTTAGTAGATATAAATAACCGATGAGAAAAATCTTAACTGTGAAAAAATATTTGTCTAATTTAAGAATTATGATTGAAATGAACGTGTTTATAAACATATGAAGGGTGGATAAACATATGGAGGCAAAGGCCAACATTTTAAAACAAGGTTCATTTGCTACAGAATCAAGAAAAATACAAACGCACATTCCTGACAAAGGATTTTTTTGGGGCTGCATTTTTCAAAAAGAAAAAAATTCTCTTATTATCATAAATCAATAATTATCTTAATATATTAATCTAACACAATGTGACATAGGATAAAATAATAAATTCATCATTTATAATTTCAACAGAAATAATGATATTATTATATAATTCAAAGTAAGAACTACCACGTCAACTTCCTCGAGACAGTATAATTATTTTTAATTAGTTTCCTCTCCCCTGCATTCAATATTAAATAAAGTACAAAGAAATTTTTCATTTCTTTGACAAATGCCAAACTATCATTTTTACGTCATTCAAAGTTGAAATATCATTTTACACAATTTCCAAGTCATAATTTCATTTTTAATTTTCTCGAAACTGAATAAATTTTTACAAATAATTTTCTTAGTTCAATTTGTCAATTCAATCCCTAGAATTCAAGTTCTCAGTTTACTTTGTAATCTGCAAATTAACTTTACGATGAATGCTGAAAGTCGATACGGGCATGAAACCTTACTTTGGAACATCACCTGTTTAATTAATTTCCTCGAAACCTGGTATCCTTTGTATGCCAACTTTCTTTTACTTCGATAGAGCTTGAATATATTTCGAAAGTACTTGTGTCTCTTATTTTCAAATTGCCTTGTTGAATTTACAACACGTTTTTAGTCTCTCCTAAAAAAGAGGAAAATGGCGCTTGAATCCTTATGCATTTCCACCCTTTATATGATCAATTGTTTTATTTTTTTCTTGGTCTGATTATTTTTTTTAGACAGAACTATTTGCAATGGTCTTCAAGAATATTTTAAAACTCAAAGCACTATCAAAAGTAAATCTTTTTTATTTTTGATAATAGTTTTAATAATAAAAAAAGAAAATTTTTAGTTAATTTTTTATAGTAATCACATATGTTAGTTTTTGATTAAGTTCAACAATATTTAAAGCAAAAAAACTTTTTTTTTATATTACGAGAAAATAACTGATCAAGATATTTAGGTATAAAAAAATTGGCACCATTGCTTGGTACAAACTGTTCATAACAAAAAGATTGATTTGTTCTTAATAAAGCTTTCAGTTTGAATAAGCCTTTGTAGAGACAGCCTTAATCAGTCCTCGCTATAAATGAATCTAGTTATGATGAAAATAACTAAGAATTTGTGTATAAAAAATCTCATAACAATACAATTTTTAACATAAACGAAGCTAATGTCAGTAAATAGGCTTTCGTGATAAATCTAAGCAATTGTACTAAATAAAAAAGTTCTTTTTTGAGAAAATAACACATTTAAGAATTTTGTTATAAAATCTATTTACACTAATTGGTTTATATATGTTCTATAAGTGCAGTTGCAATAATTCTAGTTAATATTGAGTTTATTAAAAAAAAATTCATGTGAAACGTTATATTGTGGAAGCTGCTAATTTTTAATTTTATGTGTTTGTATATTATTGCTTACAGAAAGATATTAAAAAGTCGATACTCGTCAAGTTTCACAGGAAAAGAGACTAAAGGATTATTTATAGTGGATTCTAATTATTGTTAAAAGAGAAAGTAGATTATTAAGTTCGAATAATCTACTCGAAAAAAATGACGATTCATGGAACAAACCCTCTAAAGGACCATAAGAGTTAAAAGTGAGTAGTACTACAGCCTATGGAAATGATAAATATTCATTCAAGAGTGAATTTTTATGCTACTGAATGAATATGAAAATAAAAGTCAATTATGTGACGTAACGGGGATGCAAAAATCAATAGGAGAGCTCGAGTGAAAAAAGCTACCCTTAAAAATAACAAACTAAATTCGACTCGGTTCGCTCAATTTTTGCAGATTCATTCTAAATAATGAATCATAGAATTACATGTGTCACCACGATCGAAAAAAACGACCTTGGTAATAACAGGAAGACACGCAATATTTTATAACGTTCTCTAAAATGCATTGTTCGTAAGAAGGACTAAAATTTAGGTTCGCGGTAACAAATCGTCTCCAAGTATAAAAAAATCTACTAAGAATCCTTATCTGCAATAATCATATATTTTGAACCTTTTGTGGATTGTCGATGCAATTCTCAACTAATTTCATTCTAACTTGACAGCTGACTGACAAACCATTAAAAAACAAGTGCAGGCGTGATTTTATATTAATATCGTAGAAGATGTGATAATAAAACGAGAAAAATAAAAACAACCAATTTCAAACCTGTTCTCATTTCTGCGTCCTAATTTATCCAACAAGAAGTCAAGAACTTCAATAGTATTTAAAATTTTACTTATTTCGTGTACAAATAAAAACTTAGAGATTACATCAATGGTCAAAGTTTAAAAACTATTCAAGATATCGGTAATTCTTGCAATATGTATCGAGGATATGTTACTATAGACTTCTGAACAATTTAATTTTTTTACAAAAATTCACTTTTTATACAAACGGAAAAGCGGTTAACCTTGGTTAGGGCAAAGCTAATGTATAAATCTAGATATAAGATATTTTACCATTACATTATCGATTATCGCCGTTTGTCAGCGTTTATACGATTTCCCCACTGTGGAATTTACGTAATTTACAAAGTACCTTACACATTTCTTTCTAAATTAATTTTCATTTAGGTGACTCAATACAATTTTAATTTTGTACTAGAACAAAGTGCGAGGTTAAAATTGACGTTTGTACGTCGTCTGTGAGGTGAGAACCGTAACTGATTATCATTAGACAACAGAGGGGGTATTTATATTAAGAAGCTTGTGCTTACAGGCACTAATCTCTTATCACGTATGAAAATAAATTACGTAAGAAGGAATCATGATTTTAAGTTGAGAATTACTGAATTGTACATGTGATTCAAATGATAAATATCCTCTTTCCTGTTAATGCTATTATTATTGCTCTTATTATATATCATTTCGGAAATTATACGTTTTTCCAGTTTGACTCAAAATTAAGTATTTTGGTATTCACCCAATCAAACTCATGGTTGTGTATGTTACGATGTACATTATTAAAAAATTCGTTTTCATTGTTCTTTTTGTGTTCATTTATACGCATTTTTAACATTCCTTTAGATTCGTTTAAATGACAAGAAAGGTTTTATTGAAGGAATTGTAGCGATGTTAAATTTTTTGACAAAGTGGGAAGTTTTATCAAAGAATTTTTTTGTGAATGGTAAACTGACTTTTGGTTGACGGACCAATAATTGTGCTTTGGGGCA
The DNA here is from genome assembly GCA_011634705.1 of Andricus grossulariae. Classification (NCBI taxonomy): domain Eukaryota; kingdom Metazoa; phylum Arthropoda; class Insecta; order Hymenoptera; family Cynipidae; genus Andricus; species Andricus grossulariae. The sequence continues at coordinate 27,025,386 of JAABKJ010000755.1, forward strand.
GAGTTATTTTGGATAGGACAATATTTCAGTTTTAATTTACAAATTTTAATTTGTCGGTTAATAAAACTGATTGGGTAATCATTATCCAGCAATAGTTGGTTAATAATTTTAAAATATTTTGCATGCAATTTTGTGTGCGATAAAATCATTCCGATATCAACAAAGTTGAATGCAATATTGTTTTTTACTTGGGTTGGACGACCTAAGTGCCGTCTACGTATCTGTAATAAAAGTGAAGCTGTACATTATATTTTTGAAAATAATGAATATAATGAAATCTTTTATCAAGACTATCCAACACCAAAGAGCAAGGAACATTAGTAAATAACAAATGGATGTCTGAGGACATTAATATATGATTACTATCTATTGTTATATTATTTAATTTTTCTTTTGAATCAAGGATATTTTCAATGTTTCAATTAGGAGATTTTCTACCCTTCTTTAAATCATTATACATAACTTTGGCTAAAACATTACTTGGACTATCAATGAAATTATAGGACGAAGTGGTATGTCTTTCTTGTGGATTTTGGGCAAACCATAACCTTTAGCTAGTGTAGTGTTGGTCAAAGTTAACTCATTGTTATGATATTATTATTGAAACCTTTAACTACATTCAGAGTCAAACTGAGATATAGGTGTTAATGTACGTCTAATTAAGAAAAAAGTGTATCTTTAAACAAATGACGATGCACTGTACAATATGGTGGTCCAAAAAACGTTTTTTTCTAATTCTTATTTTTTTGAAATTCCAATATCAACCCGTGCCACCTGGTACTTGAAAATCCCATATATTTAACACAGGAAAATTTGGGGGTTTTGCGAATTTGGAATGATACTTTAGAGTTTCATCGATAGTTGCTAAATGTTTGAGCGATTGAAGGAGAGTGTCTATGGAATGAAACCATAATAATAATTTTTATTTTCACTCCCCCCCCCCCTCCATTATCACCACGACGCAACGCCCCAAATATGACCCAAAAATGAGAAAACTACATTTTTATGTCTTAATCCTAATTTTCAGCATTTTCTGCCGTATGTTTTGAAAGAAATAAATACTAATAAACAATGTGTATATCCCTCATAACTTTTTCAACAATTTTTAATCAATTCAATATCTATTTGAACAAATGAAAATTATTCAAACAATAAAATGACATTTTTACAGAATTTACTACTCCTCGAAGTCATTCAATATTATTTTCAATTCAGAAAATACGATTCTTAAAATATTTTATGGGTAAAACAATTGTTTAAATAAATTCCGTTTATTTGTGTGTTAAAAAATGGTTAATATATATTGTTTCCATACACTATATGCATACAAATAGAAATTTGATAAGCATCAGAAGAAAAATATTAAAGTTATGTAAGTAACTAGATTTTCAGAAATTTTGAATACAACAATAATCAATTGTTTAAAAATTACTACTTCCAACAATGAACAACAATTACATTTAATTCAGAAAATACAATGATTTTTTACATGTTTTGGGGAAAAAAATTTTGTTTAAATAAGTTACATTTATTTAAACAATTTAAAATTATTTAAAAAGTCATGAAGGATATTTAAATTGTCCACTAGTAATTATTTGTATCGAAAAAGACGGTAGAAAGTGCTAAAAGTTAACATAAATACGTAGAAAATGTAGTTTTTTGATTGTTGTGTAATATTTGGGGCGTTGTTGTTTGGGGTAAGGATGGGTTAGAAATGAAAGTTATTGGAAAATAGCTTGCAGTGCAGTTTTGGACCACCCTACTGTATAAGCTCACGTTATAGGTTTTTGTTTTTCTGTATTTTCAGTAGCATATCTCTTATTTCATATGAATAGAAAATTTGCACATGCGGGCGAATTAAAATTGTTAATTAAATCCCCATTTGCTTTTTTTTTATTAAAAAGTTCAAGGCTTTCATCAATCGGCACCAAATCAAATAATTAATTATACTTTTTCAGGATCCTGATACACTACTTTTCCATATAATTCCAATTCTGAATTCCATAATTTAGTTTTTTTGACCCACCTACTATACATGTGACCAAAGAAATTTCAGCAAAGAAGTAGACAAAGAAGTAGTTGAGAAAAGTAAGAGAAATTTATATTTATTAGATTTGTGCAAAAAAATCCAATTTCTCAAGAGTCAAGTTCAATTTTTTAGACTTTGTGCACAGTTCACTTTGGGTTAGGTTTGATCCTTTGAAAAGCTCAAAAATTTAGACCATAATATGTTTTGGGTAGCTCAAATACTTGAAAGTTTTAAAAAACTCGAAATTTTTTTGGAGTAAAAGAAGATTTTGAGTGATTTTCAGTTCAAAATAAAAATATTTATTACGTACTTTGCACTTTCTAGTTTAATCCTATTTTAGTTTCTATAATGAAGCATTATTTTTCAATTTTATTATCAGCTTACTCAATTTCAAATTATTTTGCTTTTGTTGACCGGAATGAATCATAAAGAAGCACTTCTGTAAATAAAATGAAACAAAAATTGCATTTGAGTAATTCGTATATCGTTTATATTTCTGTTAGCAATTTACAATTTCCTTATATAAAATTTTTACTAATTTAGTTTGAATTGATTTTGTTTCCAAATTTTAATCATTTCTTGTATTATACATATAAAGCATATAGCATCGAAGTACATGAAATTTCAAATCGCACAAACTGGTATTTTAACTATAAAAATAAATAAAAACAACATAATAGTCTCTATCACTTGAACTCGGCACAATACTATTGTGGCCAATAAGCATTGCGGATAGCCAACAACAATGAAGTATCGAAATTGCGAGTTTTCTGGATCATTAATTTTATAGAGAAGGATAAGAAAATATTGGGAAGCTTGTATAGTGGTATATGAAGTTAAAAAGTTAATATGTGTGATCCAAGAATACACATTTCCATGAATTATGACTTGTGAGATTACTCTCTGGTTATCGCTTATACCAAAAGCCGACGAGGCAGCAAAAGGTCCAAGGTAGGAATTAACTTGACTTCAATTTCGAAAACAAGTGGGGTCGAGTGTTACTCTTTTGGGTCATTTTATATGCATTTTAATTAATTCTGGGCACCGAAGCAGTCGGGCAAGAGCAGAGTCTCATTGTAGTCCACTTTATGGTGTATCGTCCAATCTCTGCAACATCCTCTCTTCCCCACTTTCTGTCTCTGCTTTTCCTGTTCCACTATACCTCTTTTGTAGCATTTCCTGTTTCTCATTTTCCATCTTCTTCTGCAGTTTCCCTCTTTCACTCTTTTAGTGGTCGTATTATACAGCCAACGGTGTACATCTGCTTCTCCTTCCTCGTCTCCTTTGGCGCTCTGATTTATGGCCCGTGCTTTTAACTACAGGATCTGGTAATAGTGGAGCTAGGAGTTGTATTCTTTTCCTTCTATAAGAGACCATTCACAAATTATTTGCGATTTTTGCGAGACAGGGAAAAATTTTGAAACAAAATTAGGTCGCTAATGAAACTTAATAACATTACATGTTCAATCAGCGGAGAGTGGACATTTTCAATTATTTAAAAAACCAGCATCGTCATTTGTATTAAATTTTAGAGGTGAATAGAATATGTACGAAAACACTAGGTCTGAATGCTTAAGCCATCTAAGGGGCCGTACTTACCTTAAGTAACGGATTATAGGCCCTCACCAAGACCCCACCCCCTGTAATGAACCGTAACAAAATATGTCTGCCCCTTCCACACACCCTTGCTATACGTAATTTATGGCTTCCAAAAATAATAAAATATGGGACTTGAAACTGATGAAAATTTTTTGTATTTAGCATAATACGTGCTTTGCAGGGTGAAAACTTCTTATTCAAAATTCCCTGATTTTTCCTTGAACAATTTTTTATTTTCCCTGACCATTATTACTCACAGACCAGAATTTTGAACATATAACATTTTTAACCTTGAATCTTTTATAAACAGAATGAAGAAATATTTCAGATACGAATTAAAATTTTATTTATTTATTTTAAACAAAAAATAACTTTCCTACGATAAAAGATAAGTTTTAAACAAAAAGCTTCAATTTTAAACAAAATAATTACATTTTGAACAGCATAATTAAATTTTTAACAAAATAATTAAATTTTCTACCTAAAAAGATGAATTCTTCACAAAAAATGTATGATGGTTGATATTTCAACCAGAAAATATAAATTTACAGCACAAAAGAATTAATTTTTAACATAATTTAGTTAAATTTCAAATCAAAGAGATGAATTCTCAACTAAAAATATGAATCTCAAACAAATAAATGATTTCTTGACAAAGTGGTTGCATTTTCATCCAAGAAAGATGAAACTTCCACTAAACTAGATGAATTTTTTAATCAAAAAGACAAATTTTCCAAAAAATATTTGAAATTTTATCCAAAAAAGATTTTAGTTTGACTTTTCAACATCAAAATATGAATTTGAAATAATTAGTAAATTTTCTACAAAGATACTTGAATTCTCAGTCCAAAACGACGAATTTCCAATGAAATAGTTGAATATTCTTCCAGAAAGGATGACTTTTTAACAAGAATGTTGAATTTTCAACCAAATAGGTGTATTTTTATCCAAGAAAGATGCAATTTCTACTAAAATAGATGAATTTTTCAATTGCAAAGACAAATGTTTTCAAAAATAGTTGAATTTTCATCCGAAGAAGATTTAAGTTGACTTTTCTGCACCAAAATATGAATTTTGAATGACATTTTTTTTAATGAAGTTGAACTTTCAACCAAAAGATGACCTTTCAAGAATATTGTTAAATCTTCTAAAAAATTATAAAATTTATAACTGAAAAGATAGTCTTTACGAGTAAGCAACTGCGAAAAAAGAAATATAAATATAAGACAAATAAATTACAAACAAGAATATTATATCAAGATTATCGCAAAAATCAATTTTAAAAATTCTCTAATTTTTCCCTGACCTATTTTTTCACTTTCCCTGACCACTAATATTCAAAGACCAGAATTTTTAACTTGTAACATTTTTACCTAAATTTAGGTACGATACCTGAATCTATTAGAAAAGTAGAATAATGAAAAAAAACTGCTTTCAGATTATGCTGGAAAAATGTACCATGACTTTACCAGAAATAAATTGAAAACCAAAATTTCCTTCTTTTCAATTAAATAAAAGTATTAGGAATAAAAAAATTTTGTTTTCTGATTATGAAGAACATGGCAAATAAAAAATTCTTCCCATTTATCGCGTGAAAATGTTGAAAATAAAGAATCTGCCTCGTTTAAACTGAATCAAAATGTTTCAAATAAAAGAATACCCTTGTTCAATGCAGAAAATGAATAAAAAGTTAAATTAATGGTGAAAGCAGTCATAAATCACAAAAGTAGATGATAGTTAAGAAAAACTTCCCCATACATTAAAGGTCTTCTAATTTTCGATTTCTCATTATTAAAATTCTCATAAATTTTTTAAATTAAAATTGTTGTATTTTAATTTTAAATATTTCGAATCCAGAAAAGTTAGGATTCTTTGATTTTGTAGCTAAGTATTCAGTTCTTGAATTAAAAAATTTTGTACGTTAAAAATGTTTTTTTTTTTAATTTTAATGGTATGAATAATTTTTGTTCACCGGAAAAAGGCCAAAAACTTGCATATCATTTCTTATGGAGTAAAACTCTTGAAAACCCTAATGACATAAAAATTATGGTTTTTTCGTTTGAAGAACGTAAACTGTGCATTGAATTAGTCATTTATTAACGTATTTCTATAAATAAACGATTCTGAATACTTTTTCTTATAATTCCATGAAAAATAAAATATGGTGATCGACCCACTGTCACTAGACGAATTTCGAAAAAATTATATTATGACTTCGAATATTACCCGATCCTTTGATCGCCACTCTCTCCTACATGTCCTTGTTTTGGGTACATTTTGTTAAAAAAAAAAGTGAAAAAGTGAATTTTTATCAATTTTTATGTCAGATTTTTATCAATTGTAAGTAATTTTAAAGTATTAAATCGCGCTTAAGTCAAAATTAAGGGGTAGAAGTAATTTTCATTCAGCCATAATGGTTGCAGGGCATTTTAATTCAGGTGTAACGGTTGTCAAGTAGTATATCGCATCTAAGTCAGGCATAAGGGGTAGAAGTGATTTAAAGTCAGCCATAAGAGATATCAGTAGTATAAGTAATTTTCAGTAATACGTAAGGGTTACAAGTCCTTTTGGGCCAGGTCTAAGTGCTGGCAAGTAATATACTTAAAGCTTCTTTCTATATTTCTTATTTCTTGTTTTTCTTTAACTCAATCGTTAACTTTGTATTTATCAAATTATAAAAACTTTTCAATTATAAACTAGGATTCTCAAAAGGAGACATAAGAGCCTCATGACACGTGATATATCTTTTACATATACCAATACTCTAATCATCTGAGCCTACCTAAGATGTTAATTATAATTGAAGGAATCTATGCTTATTTCGTTATTTTTGATTCCTAACTTTGGTCTTTAAATTATAGATGAAAAGCACCTTTCTGATTATTGCGATTATTGCTACACCAACTATCGCATTCGTGGAAAAAGATTCTTTATCATAATAGGGGATTCTCAATAAAAATTTTCTTTATTCTCATGTAACTTATGCTTGCGCGTCGTCAGATTGGTTCATTTCATAACATACGAGACTCGTATATAAGAGTGAACTCTTCGCTCTTCGCACTCTCTCTACGAATTGAATTTTCTCTGGAAATTCCAAAAACTCGTAATTCTTGCCACTGAACAAGTCTCGGAATGTGCACGAGACTTGGATTCGAAAGTAAAATCTCTAACCTACCCACTGCACCACGCCGAAGAAGAGAATGAGGATTCGCAGTCAAGAATGGTCTCTATCACCTGCCCTGAGAACTGCTCCGAGTTGTCGGTCCGCTAGCGAGTCCCCAAATGCTGCAAATCAATGCGGTATCGAACCTAATCGATTTCCTCGCGGACTCAGCGCTCCCACTTTTATCATACGTGCGGGTGGGAGATGCCGAGCCTGCGCATACCTTGTTGAACTATGCTGGGCTCTATCTTCATACATCACTGCATGGTATGTTGCCAATGTATAAGGGGCACTGCGTAGCCAGCTTACAATACTGAATTCAAGTCAGGCATTATGAGTAGAGGTAATTTAAAGTCAGTCTTAGAAGATTTTGAGTAGTGTATGCATGCTTTAGTCAGGAATACGGCTTACAATTAATTTTAAACTGCATTGAGGGATGACAAGTGGTATACTGAATTTAAGCCAGACTTTATGTGTAAAGTAACTTCATGTAAGCTATAAGAGATTTTAAGCTTTCAATGCATTTTAAGCCGGATATAAGGATTGACAAATGATATACTGTATTTAAGTCATACATTAGGGGTAGACGAAATTTAAAATCAGCAATAAGATATGATAAGTAGTATAGGTCATTTCCAGTCAGCCATATGTGTTTAAATGAATTTTGAGACAGAACTAAGGGGTGGAAAGTAGTATACTGCATTTCAGTCAGGTATAAGAAGCCGTTTATAAGTTATGTTACCAATTTTACGGGGGAAGGAATCACGCCAAAAACAGTTGTTTGCGAATTTTGCGAAAGATGGCCTTGTAATAATGCAGATCAATAATCACTTAATAAGTTTCAAAATCACTTTCTTATTTTAGACTATACCCTTTTTTTTTTTATTCCTCTTTTTCCTCTTTCTTCAACAATTCATATAATTGCATTCCCCCCCCCCTTCCGTTTTCAAGGAACTTCTTCTTTTTCCAATTTTTCTCTTAAATTCGAACTAAATTAAGACAACCCAATAAGATAAGCCAATTATTTTTGGTTGAAAATACTACTATTATATTTTTGGTTGAAAAGTCTTGTATTATATTTTTGATTCCGAATTTATCTCGTTTGATTAAAAATTCGACTATTTAGCTAAAATTTTAATCATTTGGTTAAAAACGCAACTGTTTTGTTAAAAAGTCACTTTTTTGTCCAAAATTCAAATACTTGCTTAAAGATTCGTCGCTTTGACACAAAATTCAATGGTGAATATCTTTAACTAAGAATGTAATTATTCCATTTCGAGTTGAAAAATTATATTTTAAATTGAAAATTGATCTTTTCCAGTTCAAAATTTCAAAATTCAACAATTTGGTATGAAATTAATCTATTGGCCTTATATTTAACTTCTCTGTTAAACATTCATATTTCTGGTTGAAAATTCAACTATTTGGTGAAAAATGAACTTTTTTGTTGAAATTTTTATCTTTTGTGGTAGAACTTCAACCTTTTTTGTAAAAAATCCATCTTTTTGGTTGAAAATTGAACTGTTTCGTTAAAATCTATCTTTATCGGTTAAAAATGCAACTACTTAATTGAAAATTCAACTACTTTGTTGAATAATTAGTTTTTAAAGATTTTATCAAACAACCGCAATCAATAAATTTTCAAAGCCATCTTAATAGGACAGCAATTCAGATTGTTCACGCAAAGAAACAGTTTTGACGAAAAAAATCAATGCTGCACATCTTCAGAATGTAAATTTTTCAAATTCGTTTTCAAGGAGATTTTTTCGATTCCAGGATGACTGCACATCAAATTGATTTTCATAATTTAAAAAAAAAATCCGCAAGGAAATTAAATTTTTCTCTCGTGTTGAAGATTCAACTGTCTTGAAACAATTGTCCGTTTTGGATTAAAAATTCGAATATATTGATAAATGTATCTTTCTTGGTCCAAAATTAAACTCTCTCGTTAAAAATTCTCCCTTTTGAATTGAAAGTTCATCTGTTTTAGCAGGAAAGTCTGGGTTGAAAATGAGCTTTTGTGTTGAAAATTCAACTGTCCTCGAAATTTTTTTCTTTGGCTTGAACATTTAGCTAGTTGGTTCAATGTTCAAGGATTTTGCTAAACATTCTTTCTTTCTTTTGCTTGAAAATTCAAGCTATTTTATTATTACTGCAACTGCTTTGTTAAAAATTAATTTCGTTGTTGCTGAAAATTCATTTATTTCGGTAAAAAGTCTTTTTTCGTTCAAAATGTAAGTATTTTGTAGAAAAATATGTTGAAAATAGGTAATACAAAACCACGCTTGTCAATTTATACGATCGTTAATTATATAAATCATTTTTAATAAAACATAAATTATTTATTGAGATCATATGTCGATCCTTCAATTTACTTTGAACAGAGAAATTTGTCTCCTAGGTGAAAATGTTCATGAGAGTTTTTTGCGGACAAAAATAATGGAACCATATGGGTTTTTTATATGAGAAAATGGGTAGAATAGAGATGAGAGTAAAAGAAGTTAACGAGTGAGAGCAGACTCTTTTCGTCTTCTAACATTGAATTCTCAGTTTCATCGTTACAAGGAAAGACCCCACTCTTGTTGAAGTAATGAGAGACACCTTTAGCTTTGAGATTTTGAGGAGAGCTCACTGTCAAAGCCTAACGAGACCAATTATTTGGCTACCTTTTCAAGTGTTGCTGTTTTTCAATATTTAAAGGAATCGTTGTTGATATTTTGACAAGGAAGAGCTATGTCTTTTAAACACAGGATTTGATTACGTCTTCAATTTCGAAGTGGATGTGTTTTATTTATAACTACAGGATACCCTTGTGATTTCCATTTTTGTCATCCTTGCAAAATGGTCCGCAAACTAATTTATTTTCAATATAATGAAAAAGAACTAGTTTTATTCAATCTAATTTCTTAATACTATATGAATTTTTATTCTCAAATATTTGAAGACAGAAAGGGTCTGAAATTGAAGAAAGGACCGTAATTTAATCATGTTAAAATATTACAGGTCAATAATTTCTCTTATTGTATGCGAAGATGGAATCCAAATACCCCAGTTTGAATCCAGAGAGATGAAGGTGCAAATTCAATTTGAATTTCAGTATAGTTGTCCTTAGAATGAGGAATTCCGAGGTAGCAGAATAGAAAATCTCAATCCGCCGGACATATAATATTTTTAATTTATTCAAAAAAAGTATTATTCAACAATAACAAGAAACGGATTTTCGAGAAAGGATCGCAAAATCAGTTCTTAATTCCTTGAACGGTGTTTGCCCAAAATCAGGGTCGAATTACTCCACGTCTTTAGGGAATTTATACACAAGAGAAATTCTCAGTCTGATTCGTATGGTAAATTCAAAAGGGTCGCTCTTCTATTAGCTAGGAATAGTCTCTCGAAATGCAGTAGCTTGAATAACTTGAATTTGGCACAAGATCGAATTATGGGATGTCCATGAAGTCACTGAGTACAAACAGCAGTCGACTGGCTTTCCGTCCAAATCGAAATCGGAAAGGATCGTAAACCGCGAGATGTATTCATGGATGTGAGATCCGTCGGCAGACCTTCTGAGAAAGCTTCGGCAGAGAGGAATTTATAGGTAGTTTATGGAATGCCTGAGGTGAATGCGGTGTACGTGGACAAGGAGCGCAGGAAACACATTCTGTCGTAGTTACACGACGGCGCATAGTCAGTTGCATTGTGCTTTAACTCGCAAACTAGAACGTAGTTTAATTTGCTTCGAATCCAAGTGGTAGCACCTCCATTTCAGTTAGTTTCAATTAGAGATGTTGCAGTATCAATTCTTAGCAAATAGAATATGTTAATATTCGCGTTGGAAACTGTAATCAGAACTGTATACTTTCAAATTTAAGCACCATTTCATCTGGTGCGACTAAAACTCTGTAGGATTTAGTTTCTTCAATGTTTTTCATTTGAATGAGAATGGTGCGATGTAAGCGTTTCTAGGCTATTCAGAAAGAAATTCGATTTTTTCTTTCGGAGGAAATTAAAGTCCAAGTAATTTTAAGTCAGCTGTAAGCATTTTCAAGTATAATACTGCATTCTAAGCTAGCCGCCAGACGTGCCAAGGAGTGTAAGTAATTTTAAGCTAGTCAGAGTAGTATAGTAGGCGAAAAGTAGTAGCATAATTAACTTTGAGACAGCTATTATAGATGTCAAGTAGTATATGTAATCTCAAGACAAACAATATCATAATTGGTCTCGAGTTATATAATTATTTTAAGTTTAGACAGTAAAATTGGAAAAAATTTGTCGCAAATTCATTTTTGTTGCGGTTTTTTTAAAGTAAAAATTGTTTCAACAAATAAGATATTACTTTTCAATGATAATCAGATGTTTCCAACAAATATTCAAATAATTTATTATTCCTTATACTAATTTTCTCTTAGAGTAGTACTAGAAAGTTTCGGTTTTATCTATCTTAAATTTCCAACTTTTTGTCAACTTTTCACTCACAGCTAGGTAATAATAATTCAGAGTTAACCAAAATATTTGAGTATAACTATCTTCTCTCAGAATAACACTGGAAACTTTCGGTTTTTTTCTGCAATTTCTAAACCCTGTTCCAATTTTTCAGTTAGAGCGAGAAAATACTCAATTCAAGTTGATTAAAATAATTGTTTAAGCAATTTTATATTATTTATAATGATATTCTCTTAGAATAATGTTGAGAGGTTACGGTTTTTTCTGAAATTTTCAACTTTTTGTTAATTTTTCAGGTGGAGTGAGATAGTAATCAATGCAGGTTAACAAAGTATATGTTTGAAGAATTTATTATCATTCATAAATATCTTTTCTCAGGTTGATGCTAGAAAGTAGCGTTTTTAAAATTTTCAACTTTTGTTTTGTTTTTGAGTAATTAACTAATAACAAATATACATCAAAGAGAATGATTTTTAAATGCTGGCATATTTTATTTTGAAAACATATTTTTACTTGTCCTAAAGTTTTAAGAATATTATTTGAAAGATAAAGGTTATGTTATACTAGAGATTAAAACGAAGGATGGAATAAGTAGGAGTAGGTCGACAAATTAGTCAGTAAATACTCGTGACTTATAAAAATTATGTTTTGAATTAAAACACGAAGTTTAGTGCAGAGCTCAAAATAAGAATTTAAAACAGCACATCACAGTTTTTATTCCCCGCCCTCTAATTTTCTTCATTCCCGGTAGAAAATAAGTTATCATCGATGATCACATTCATATATACATGAACTAAAAAGGTTACAATCAAATAATTAAATGCTATGAAGTCTAGTGTGAAATAAACCGCAACTTTCCACCATTATTCTGAAAGAAGATAGTTCTAAACAATAATGAAACGTTTGAATAAATACTTTATAAATTGAATTAATTGTTACCTTATTTTTTGGGTCCCGACGAAACAGGCTCGTCGAGAAGTGTTGGGAGACAACTTGATTTACTCAATATTGACGATTCTGTGAAAAAATTATAAAACCGTCTTTTTTTCTTATGGGAAATATGTATAAAACTTCATGCAGTTTGCGCCAACGCTGAATATCAATCCTTTTCAGAACAAAAAAAAGAACTCACTCATTTGTTTTGGATTCGAAAAAATTTTGGGGGTGACACCATGAAAATTTAACAACCAAAATTTCAATGCGTTCTTGCATCACCCTAGTGTGCAGTAGCATACGTAATTTTATGTCAGATAATTGTAGAGTGAAAGGCTGCAAGTAGTATAATTAACTTTAAGTCAACCATTAAAGGCTTTAAGTAGATTACTGCATTTTAAGTTAGTCGGTAGGGTCAAGTAGTATAAGTAATTTCAAATCAGACATAGCAGTATAAACCATAACAAGTAGTATAATTAATTTTAAGTCAGCAGTATAAGTAATTTTTATTCAGTCATAGTGGTATACATAAAATAACATCAACCTAGTTTGCCGTAGCATAAATAATTTTAAGTCAGTTATAGTAGTATAAGAGGTTGAATGAAGTACAATGAACCTTGAGTCAGCCGTGAGAGGCGTCAAGTAGATTACTGCATTTTAAGTCAGTCAATAGAGATCAAGTAGTAAAAGTAATTTTAAATCAAATATTGTATTATCGCCGGTAAGAAGAAATATAATTATCTTTATGTCAGCCGTGAGAGGTGTCAGGTATATTATTGCATTTTAAGTCAGTCAGTAGGGGTCAAATAGTATAAGTAATTTTAAATGAGACATAGTAGCATACGCGATATAAGATCAATCATAAGAAGTTGCAAGTAGTACAAGTAATTGTAGGTAAAGAATAATATGTGTCAAGTATTATAAGTATATTCAGGGCAGAAAATTCTTAACATAAAACTTAGATCTAGAATAAATCTTCTGGAGAAGAAGAATATTCTTTGCAACAATAGTTACGAGTGACAAATTAACAATAAAAGTACAGAATATGCTGTGCATCAAGTGAAAATTAATCATCTTCATATGGAGCACTTGGATGCAATTTTCTAAAGACGGCTTTTTTCTAGGTTGTACGGAAATCTTGTATCTGCTCGGTAAATATTAATATTTACTACTCTCATAGTAGTTGTAGCACTCGTTTACGGTGCGCCGGACCCAAAAGGGACTGCTGTGACAACATAAACCTAGTCTCGACGTTCCGGAAAATACGCTGGGGCAAAAGTTTCCTTGTAAATGCGAAAGCACTGTGGATGAATGCAAAGCAGGTGACGACAAGGTTTGCTACCAACTATTCCATTTTCTTCGCCCTGTCCTCTATTCCCCTCTCACAGAGAGCACGCTCTACCCAGTTTCTCTTTTTTTGTAGCTCTGAGAGACCCAAGACCAACATTGCCCTGAATTAAGCACCTCCCAACATTTCAATTTCCTCTGTAAACTGCTTCGTTTGTTGCACTAAGTTGCAGTCATTACTTTCGATTAGCTGCCTCTTATGCCAAGAAGGAAGCAGGAAATCGGTCGAATATTTCACTTGAATTAGTTATTGTTAACCTTAAGAAAGGCTGATTCAAATTGAACTATATTTCTGTCTTTATACTTTTCTTCCCTTATCCTTTCGGATGAAGGGTAAATATTGCTAATCGAAAAAGCCATTTCGCAAGGTATAGCAACATTCTTTGAGTACCAAGGAAGGTACATTAAGGGCGGAAACCTATTCAGGAGGCTTATTTTTATATTTTTTTAAGAATCTGTTTTAAGGGGAAGAAATGATTGGAATTTATTTAAACTGCGTGGTCATTTTATTGATATTTCACACTACACCTCAGAATTGTTTCAAGTATTTTTCGTCTAATATTTCAAAGTAATAAGCTGCCGTTCATAAGGGTCCGTCGTCACAGTCCACCTTTCACGTGCAATTCGCAGGTCGCCTAATTCCACTTGAAAGCAATGAATCAATTTTTTTTAAAATTATTTAAATGTTATTTTATTAGTTGAACCAACTTCTAGCTCGAAATATTGAAGCTTGAAAAATTCAGAGGCTTTTTCTATCATGTCAATGTGAAAGTTTATTTATTAATATTAATATACGTCAGTGTGAAGTCTTATAAAATTCACTATCTTCAACATGTAGTTATTGTCCTTGCATAGAAAAGTTTTAATTAATGTTTCAACGACTTAGTTCCAGGATCCTAATTCAGGAATGCTTTAATTTTTAAAGGAAGTTATACATTGTTTGGTTTGTAACGCTTCAAGTTTCAATTTATAATTTGGAAAATTTTCAATTATAAAGCATATAATTAATTTTTCTTCAGAACACTTTAACTTTAAAGGTTCATAATATTCAAAATTCATCAATTTTATTCGTTAAAAACAACAGAAGTTTTTTTTACAGAAATCACCTCTTTTGGTAAAAAAATCTGTCCCATCACTTTTAATGTCACTTGATACTACGTCATATGATACTTATTGATAATACATTTATTATTTTTGAAATTTCTGTAATTTCAATTTGAAATTATAGTTTTAAATACGTACAATGTTTTATTTTCAAATATTAAGAACAACAGGACAATTCTTTTAATATTAAATCTATCAAAATTGCAAAACTTTGTATTGAAAGCCTTGATAGTCGGATTTAAATTCAATAATTTCTGTTTTATGTTGTCCAAATTGTTCATTTTCAATTATAGTTATTTGTTAACCCTTAAAGCGCACTGTGGGTCAACTGGTACCACAAGCATGTTTTTAACTTCATGCTTTTTTCTAAAGCAAAAATCCTAATTTTTGGTCAATGTAACCATCATTTTTCATGAGGTTACGCTAAAAGAGTTCTTCAAAATTTTTCCAAGTAGAAATTTCAAACCGCTCTTACTGCTGGAAGCATTTTTTAAGTGCGATCTCCAAAGAACCCATATGCACTTGTTGATATTCTGAAATAAGTGTGCGCTTTAAGGGGTAATTAAATAATTTCAGATTTACATATTATAATTTTTTATTCTGAATTTAAACGTATAGAATTTTCTATTTTTTCAAATTATTTCAAATCGTATAATATCAATATGAAAAAATTGCTAGATGAACCATTCTCAGCTTGAAGGATTTGTGATTACACAATTTTTAATAAAATTTCTCTAGAATGCATTCGAACTAATGAAAAATTAGGACCATATTATTAAATTGAAGCCTTTAAATAATAGGATTTCAGAAGTCGGCTGTGAAAACTGAATTAAGTTTCATTCAAGTATGTTCCAAAATATTAGAAATTTTAAACACTGCTAAAAAAATGTCGAATTGAAAATCTTATTTATATATTAAAATCTCGAGATTTTCATAAATAATCATTCAAAATTAGGAAATATTTGAATAAAAAATGTTAAGAATGAAGAATAAAATATTAATTCGAAAATTGTGCTGTTTGAAATAAAAATTGATAAAAAGTAAACTGTCTGAAATTGATAACTCAGTAGTTGAATTATTTCTTTAATTTTGCATGGTTAGAATTTTACAGTTTCGAATTTTCATGTAGGAAGCTAAATTTTTAATTTTTCTCTTTTTTGAATTTTAATTCTGCAATGAAAGTTAATATGCTTCGGTTTTGAAAAGGATAATGACAAATTGGGAACTTAAAAATTTTTTTAAAGAATTAAATTTACTTAAAATAATTAAAATTTCCTTCGTCAAAAACAATTTTTTGATTTTCAAATTCAATGCGTATTTGTTCAATTTTCATAATTCTGTAGTAAAATATTTTATATTTTATAGTTTCCAATTAAAAATTAATTTTTATTTCAAACATTTTTTGTTTATAATTTAATTTTAAATGTTTGTAATTGAAATTTTTTTCATTTTAACGGTGAGATTGACGGTGAACTTATTTTCTGATCTGAGAAACATTGTATAATCAATTTTAATGTTAATGTATAATTTTTTTATGTGATAGTTGTTTGAAATTCTGATAATTCAGAAGGTTTTACTTTGAAACATTCACTTTAGTTTTCAATTTCGAATCATAAAATTTTATTCGCCTTAAATTAAAACGTCATCAAATTGAAAAGTTTTCAATCATGAACACTTTCAATTAGAAATGATACAATTTCAATTTCTTTGAATTTGAAATGATTCATTTTTCAAAATTCTAATCTGAAAATATTCAATTCTTAGCATGTCAAAATTGACCTGTTTTCAAAATTATTCAATTTTAAACGATTTTGTTTAGAAATTATATAGATGTAATTCCTTCTTATTTCATTAGAAATATTGTCATTTCATTTCAAATCCAAGCTAATCTAAAATAGTTTGATTTGGAACTTTTTCTGTTCCAAATCATTTAATATGTTTTTCAAACTTTGAAAAATTGTTCAAATTTTTTCAATTTAATACAATTTTTAAACTTTTTTATATTTTTAATGTTAGAATATAAAAATCCAAAGTTCAATTTTTAAATTAGAGGAGAGTGAAGCTAAGCCGACAGTGGGTCTAAGCCGAAATTCTCTTTTTTAAGAAAAAATATAAACCGTGTCAACTTGGTTTTTTTATAATAGTGGGCCCTAATGCTCTGAATTTATCGACAGAGTTTCGTGGCATTCTGCATAACATGGCATTCATAATTCGTACAAAAGTTGTTGAACGTGAATGTGTTGCTAAATTTTTATTTTCCGTTAATTTGTAATGTTTTTTGGATACCAATATACAAAATTGACGCATGCGGCTAATTCGACATCGAGTACGTCATCGTGCCTACAGGATACAGACAGATATACGTACATACATATAGATATACATACAGACAGAAGGATATGCACGTTTGTAAAAATTGTTGTTTCTGACTCAGTGGGTCTCAAAACGTGAAGATTTGATCAAAACCAACGAAGTCCAATTTTACGTAAAATTAATACCTTCTCTTTATAGGACGAGAATGTAAAAAAATTTCGTTTGACAACGTATTAGGTATTGTTGGATCGAGAATTCAGTTGACTACAATAATAAAATTTGAAAAATGTCTCCTTTTCTTTCTTCAAACAGTATAGTCAAGTGGCGCCTTAGCCCCAAGAAGTGTCGGCTTAGTCCCACGACTTTTCGCTCGACAAATTTACCATCACTTCACTTTTTTTTCTAATAATTGATAAACAAAGCATCGTTGTTCAAAATCATCAGTCACGTTTTGTAGCCAACTAAATTCTCGATCCAACCATATCTGATAAGTTGCAAAAAAAAATTTGTTCTCAACTCAAAAACGACTTTAAAAAAAAGTGTCGGTTTAGCCCCACTCTCACCTGCTTTTTCATTTAGATCTTCCAGCATAGATTTACATTTCTTGAAGTAATAAAATCGACTGCGCTAGCAAAAAAAACTAGAGTGTCTCTAAAAATAATTTTGATTAGTAGGTGACAATTCGAAGGTGCTAATCCCAGAACATTGCGATGGTTGAATTTTCCAACTAATAGGCTGTGGCACCTGGGATTTCTGAAAGTTCGACAGGCGCTGTGTAATTTAGCTGGCTGGGGGAAAGAGAAGGGGTGATAGCTTCCTTGTTGTTCTCAAAGTTATTATGCGGGTTATGAAGATAGCGGAGAAGGGTAATTAAATACAAAGTTATTTCCATCATACCTGAATTGCTCGGAAGCATACAGATCTACTTAAATAATAACAAATAAAATATTTTGAAAATTAGAAGCGCTACCCACTAAATTTTCTTTTATTAAAAAAAATTGTTCAAAAGGTTCCGTTAGCCAGTTTCAAGTCCGAAAATAAGTTTTCTTCGCATTCGATTTTATTTTTCGAATACAGATTTAAGGGTAAACGATACCTTTACCCATAGAAAGCACTTTCAATTTAATAAAGAGTAAGCCTTAAATTAGATAAACCATGATAAACCATCCTGCTTAGGATGCAAAAAATTGTAATTTAATTACAATTCATGAACTGAAGTGGCTTCTCAATATTTTTTTCTTGAAATAATATGCACAGGATTTCTTCTAAAATATATAGAAAATATTTTTCATCGTGAATCGATTAAAAATATTTCTACCGGGTGACAGAAAAGATTTTTAATTTCAGAATGCAAATTTTTTATAGAATAAAGATTACTATAGTGCTATAGTATCCTAAATACTTTTAAATTCTTCTAAATTCTATCATTATTAATTAACTCAATGGACTTATATTTGTTTACTCTTTTATTCACTCCTAAGTTTTTTAAACTCACTTTGAATTATTAAGAACTTTATCAAATTCTTTTGAATTCCCTTGAATTTTCCTGAATTCACACCAAACTTAACGAATACAATGATTGTTGTTAATACTTTTTTTATTTGGTCATAATTTAATTACATTTTTTGAAAATTTACATTGAATTTTTATAAATTTCATCGAATTCTTCTCATTTTCCTTATATTCTTTTAAATTCATTTTAATTCCGTTGAATTTGAATTTAATTCTTTTTTCTTTCGGATTTTTATAATTTTTTGTATTTTAATCGACGAAAACAGCGATTTTTCTTGTATATTCTTGCAAAAAAAATGTTTACATGCCCGGTAAACTAAACAAGCATATCTATATGTTTTTGGGGCCGCTGAATCCAAATCCGGGATCCAAATAACCGAGTTGGCTCGTATTTTTCCGAAAAACGCAAAAATAGACGTAAAATCGACGAAAACAGCGATTTTCCTGGTATATTTTCGCAAAAAAAAAGTCTTCATGCTCGGTAAACTAAACAAGCATATCTATATGTTTTTGGGGACGCTGAATCCGAATCCGGGGTCCAAATAACCCAGTTGGCTCTTATTTTTCCGAAAAACGCAAAAATAGACGTAAAATCGGAAGATCTAGGATGAAGACTTCGATGGATTGTCATCATCTTGCGTGTGCTTCGGTCAAGTTGCTTCAACTCATCGGCGTTCCATTTTACTGCACCAAACGTGTAGAGCAGTATAGGAATGGCCAGCATAGAAGTCGCCTGGACCTTATTCTTTCCAGATAATTCGGAAGCCCAAATTTTTCTGAGAATTTGGCGATACCTTTTAACACATGCACATTTTGGGTTTCCGCTCACGGTATTTGAAGATATGCATATGTGTCTCCATTAACAAGATTTCGAATGGTATTTCCGCCTATGAGTTGAACATCCTGATCGTCACTCGATGATGTAGTTTGTAGTCTTCCTTGGTGTAGGTGGATATTCACAAAGTATGTGATGTACTGTCTCCTCACAAAAATCACACTTTCGACAACGTGGGTTGTCTCCAATCCTCATATTGGTCAAGCGTTTTCTCAGTCGGCAATGTCCAGTAAGCATTCCTACTACGGCATTAATCTGTGTTTTTTCGATGTTTAAGAGTACATTAGGCATCTTAGTACATCTACCAAATATTAAATATTTAGAATGTACCATTCTTTTGATTCCCTTCGAATATCTCGCATACCAATGACTCTTTTCGCCAGTGTATTTGCTTTCTCATCACCTTGAATTCCTTCATGGCCGTGAATTCAGATCAGATTGAACTTGGCTGTCAGAACAAAATGTAAATGTGCTGGCCTACATTAGCTTGCTTACAAATTTCCTTGAGGCAAGCTTTAATAGCCATGATTTTGGCCTTGAAAAATATGGGGAATGTGCCCAGTTTTTTTCTTATATCAGCTCTGGTTTTCTTCCCAGAGATTCCAGTCCCTGTTCACCTTTGCCATTCTTCCCTTTTATGGAAGATGAATTTGAAGGATAATTTCCTCAACGTAACATCATATTGCATAGCGAGAATATTATCCCTACATAGCATCCGCTTACTGATATCATATAAATCTGACACCTCGAAATCACTAAGTTTGCTCGGCACTGGGAGTCTATAGACTTCCGCTGCCACGATCTTCCTTACGAAAAGATTCATCGGCGGGATGTCCAGAATGATCTCGAGAGCTGCTGTTGGTATTGTTTTCATAACACCAGTGATCGCTAAACACTAAACCGTTTGGAGGCTTTCCAGTTATTTTAGAGTGCTGATCAAATTAGACCTTGTCAACCAGATTATTCATGCATACGCTATTATGTATCTGATTAACATTGTATATAACCAGTAAGTTCTGCGAAATTTTTGCCGAATATTTTTAATTCATTTTCACGTATTTGAAGTGTGAAAGGAATGGTTAACAATTTTTTATCGGTATTAACCTTGGATGGTTGGTTCAATACATGATAGAGTTTGAATTGCAATATGAACATAGTATGTATTATAAATACTTTCTGAAAAACTCATGATTATATGTCACATGTGTGTTATTGTACCTTAAGAAATAAGGCTTATATTACTTTTCATAAGATTATTATTTATAAGATATGTAGGTTAAGCAATCGCTTAATTTGAATCCAGAATATTATCTTAAATATACAAACTTTATAAATAATCTTTTCCACTGAAGAGTTAACGCAATAAAGATATGTGCAAGGCTATACGTTTATTCAGCACTTCTTTGAAGGTAATCAAAAGTGTCAGATGGATTAGAAAAATCAAGAAACCTTTTTTGCGCATTTTTCCTTAGCATTTTTTATTTAACTTCATAATCTATTATAAAAATATAATATAAAACATAATAATTGAGACTGTTCTGAACATTTTTTAACATATAATTTTATGTGATAACGTAGATGAGAAACAATACAAATGCAGATACAATATCATAAAATTTAAGTGCCTTAGTGCCGCTTGTGATGTACTATTTCTAGATAACGATGCTGAACTGCTAATAAATTCAAGAAATTAAAATGATGCAAATGAACAAAAATATAAAATCGTGGATAAATTCTATGCCCTAAACTTTCATGATGTGAATGTTTCAAAAATTAAATAGGATGGGCCAGAATTGTGCCAAGTTCGGACCAATATTTTGTAATTCATTAAAAAGTTCCTGGGGCTAAGTAGCCCTCCAAGGAACAGAAATTATATGATACATATTCACTTAAATCTAAAATCTAATTTCCTTAAACGTAGACTGATGACATGAAAGAAAAAAAAAATACATGTATAAACGAAAGGAGTAGTGAGTAATAAACTCAGAAATTGAAGAAACCAACCAAAAACATAAATAAAAGCTTAAGGTAGTTTCACAAAAATGTACTAAATCTATCAAAATCTACTTAAGCTTAAGCGTCAGTTTGTAACTAAGAAAGTATCAAAGCACAGTAACTTGACAATTCAAATTATAGTGAAATAGCAAGAGGAGCAAAAGTAGCCAGCCATAAATGTATAGAATGTTCTGAAAATCCACTACAAATGTGTGATTTTTTGTAGTGAGTTCGTATTATCTGATACAAATTTAAAGAAACTTTTCCTAAAGTGATACTGTGAGGGAGCCTCTCTAATACAGGGCGGAAGTTTGTTCCACAGGCGGGCACCCCTAATCATGAACGACCTCTGCATTTTTCAAGTTCTATGAGCTGGAATTTTTAGAAGTAAACCTCTATCACGAAGTCTTGCCTGGTTAGGATTTTCATAAATAAAGGTGAATAATTCAAATATGTATTGGGGGGTCTCATCTGCCAATAAGGAGTATAATAAGTTACCCATAAAAAATTGCCTTCTTTTAGCCACTGTCAAGAACCCAGCTCTTTGACGATATGAAGAGATGTGTTCACTTTTAGGTAAATTATAAATAAAACGGATACATGCATTCTGGGCTTGTTTCAATTTTCAGTTTAAGTTATTCGTGATGTCATCAAATGCAATGCAACCATAATAAAAAAACGGTAAAATTAAGCTTTTTACTAATAGATTCCTGGTTGAAGTAGGAAGGGAGTCTTTTTTTTTATTTAGCTGCTGTAGAATTCTAAAGGTGTTTTTCGATATGGTCATTACGTGTTCCTTCCAAGACATGGTTCGGTTCGTTAGAAATCCTAAATCTTTGCCCATACCAAGGAAGGAAATCGGTACGTTGCCGACCCTAAGAGGGAGATATGATTGTAGCACTTCCAGAGAAGGGGAGGCAGACGGCCCAATCACAATCGCGTGGGTCTTGATAGGATTAATCATGAGCCCGTTCACCACAGCCCAATATGCCACGAAGTCTATAGCGATCTGAACCTTGCCCAGCATATTTTCAAGATCGGACGCCCGATAGGTAAAGCTTGATACCATCTGCATATTTATGATATCTGCAGAATTGCAACTCGCCACCTAGATCAGAAGTGTAAATGTTGAATAGAGTAGGAGCAAGAGAAGACCCCTGGGGATCACCCCTCTTAACCTTAACCCAGTTAGATAAGTCACCTTACGATTCCTGATCCATTCATACCTATTGCTAAGGTAAGACTCAAACCGTTTAATAGCTGAAGTAGATAATTTAATAGATTTCAATTTTCCAAGTAAAAGAGTATGGTTTACCGAGTCGAATGCCTTAGAGAAATAAAATAGCATCACCACTGTGACTTCTTTCCTATCCATTGCCAATTTAATATCGGTGGTGAATTTAAGCGACGCTGTTAAGGTGCTGTGCTTAGCTCTAAAGCCAGATTGCAAAGGGTCCATTAATTTATTCGTACCTAGAAAATCTGTCAGCTGACGATGAACAATCCGTTCAAGCGGCTTAGACAAAGCGTTCAAAATAGAGATGGGACGGAAGTCATTGGGTGAAGAAGGCTTTGAGATCTTCGGAATAAGGCGGATAACTGCCATTTTCTAGTTATCTGGGAAAATTCCACTTTGTAGCGAAAAGTTGTAAATTTGCAACAGAATCGGAAAAATAACAGGCAGGGCAAGTCTGATCATTTCAATAGAAATACCATCTGGGCCAATAGCATTTGAGCAGACTGCAGAAATTGTGTCCAATAAGGACACAGGGGAGATGTGCAAGAAGAAGAAGTTACTATCATCAAAAGGATTTCCGCGCGGGGCTAGATTTCGAGCCATTGGCCATATTGGGTCAAATTTGGGACAAGCCTGGACCAGCATCAGTTCTTCCTTTCATACACTTTATTTTCGAAATGAATGGTACACAAGTGTGTTCAAATTTGAGAAAATTCTTTTTTATTTTATTTTTCAAATGGGCTACCCTGCCGCCAGTACGACGTATACTCCTAAGTTGTATTATTTGTCTCTGTCAATTACCTGAACCACACGAATATTATAATGTAGCCCAAATTTCTTCCCAAGCCGACCATTCAGAGGATCCTAATTCGATCTTGCTATAATCTCATTGGTATTGTTGCCATTTGAGAGTACCTCAACTTTTCTAAAGTTATCATGAAGATCCGCTCTACGAGCGATTTATAGACGCAAATATCCAGCCATAATGAGTCCAATGATGTACCCTGATAATTTTCCTTCTCAGTTCCTACATTCTAAATGTCTGCTCTTAGATTAAAAATTATATTTAAGCCTTCTAAAATTTTGTAATAATTAACATAAAGTTTAATTGAAGAAGGAGAAATTGCAGTATATTTATGTTGGTGCATGTTAAGTAGCCTATTTATGAAGTCTTCACAATATTAATTATACTGACTTCTTATTGTTAGAAAGGAGTTGAAAATGAAATTAAATTAGTAGAAATTCACCAGCAACTCCTCAAATTTCACTAATTTATAAATTTAGAGAAATAGAATAGATAACAGGGAGAATGGAAAACAAATGGGTGATTTCGAGGAAGTTTGCCACGTTAAATTCTAGTAATTTTTCACTTTTGCTTTGAATAATAGATTTTTTACAATTATCTCACGACGCATCGTCGTATTCAAATGGGAAGGTTCTATCTTAAAAATAAAATAAAAAGTTGCTAACTCGCGTGGCGAATTATAAAAGCTTCTAAATCTTATATAAATTGTGTTGGGAAAATCAGCGCCCTCAAGTATGTAGCACCTTTTTATTTTGTATCGACGAGTTAGCTTTCTTCATTTGGTTTCTCCGAAATGGAAACTTTTCCCGTTGATATAGAAGCACAATTTAGTGAAGTTTCCAAAATTTAGGACCACTTCGCTTAGAAGTTATAAAGAAAAATGTAGGCAACATGCCTTATTACGCACCTGTACCAAACTACAAATTTAAAATGAATAATTGAAAAATCATAATGACACAAGTTCCCAAATATTTGGAGTTCACAGATATTCCTCATATTAAGATAAAGATGATCAAACTCAAGTGTAGAGTTCAAGATTTTAGAGTTGAGGCTTTTAAAAATTATTTTAACGTCTGCCCCATAAGTTGTTTGTCTGGTAATGCTATGTTGCTATTTTACCTTAAAACTTGAAAATAATTATTAAAAATATACACAATGCGGGCTAAAATTTCTAATTTTAAACTTTCGAAGATTTTAATACTGCTATGAATCGGTGTATTAACATAGATTACAAATAAAAGTAAATAATGATCACTATTTTTACGTCATAAAATGTGAGGATGTATTGAAACGCTGAAATGATTTTGAATAAATCGTGATAATAATCATTTTTTCCATTTTTTCAGCTTTTTGCATCTATTTTTATATATTTTTTAATCATTTGTTTTATAATAGTCACATATCTATTTACTCTACATTTATCAACGTTTGAAATGCGTATACATCACAAAATAGGCCAACGAAACCCTCGTGCGTTTTGAGGACACAAAGCGACCCAAGGATGACGTTACGAACCAGTGATAGTTTACCACCTCCGAGAGCACCGATTACAGGGACAATTACTTTAACCCAATAATTGAGATACAGTCGTCCCAGCTCCCTTTCAAGGTATTGATACCTCTCCTCCTTTTCTTTCTCCTTGGCAGTGATGTTGTATTCGGACGGAGCCCAGAATTTGATCACGAATATAGTTCGTTTCTCGAAGTCTTGGAGAACAATGCCAGGCCTCGAGTGTACAATGGAGACTGCTGTCCAGAAATCGTAGTTCCAGAAAATTTGCCACTTCTCGTTTTGGACAATTGACTCCATCTCCCTTTGAACTCCCGGCAGGCCAGGGTCGCGAGCAACACTGTGAGAGCGACAAACATGGTAATAAAACCCTCTTGGGGCCGCATTATGTGTGTAGATATACGTCATTCCCGCGTGAGTGGAACACCCGGATAGTATGTTTTCTAGGTACTCAGCGTATTCATGACACGCTCTGCACCTATCGCTGGGAACTTCTTCACGTAAAAGACGGTCGCGATATACTAAGGTAGAAATGGCACCATCCTGGCATGCGAAAATGAAACCCTCTGTACCTGAATAAAGTTCTGATGATCTGAGGAGAGCAAAAGTTTGCTCCTTAGACAAGGACAGATTTTCTACATTTCTGTAAAAGTTTCCTTTCATTTTCTTGTCGAGCAGCTGTTGGAGGAATTTTTTAACCTCAGCCTTCTTTACTTCGGCTTTTAGAGATGAGGCTTCTAGATGGTGTAATGCATTCGTATTTTTGAAAAAAAAGTATTCCTTGGTTCAAATTTTAAATAGAACATTTATTTTTAAAAAGTGAAATCAACTAATGATTTCAACTTTAATTTAATAACTTTATTTTGTGATGAAAAAATTATTATAAATACATATTTAGTCATTTTAAATAAGCGCGCCAACGGTAACCAATCCGGAAGCTCAATACCATTTACGGAGCGACAAGCGAGTGTTTCCATACTTGAAACGAGGCGATCAGTGTGTTTTCGAAGTGACGTTCTCGATGAAAACTGACTCAAAATTTCGTCATATTTATACGGGAACACAAGTAGCAATGACGTCGAGTCTTCAGCTTCTCATGCCTAAATGATATATTTTCAAATTGCACTGTTCGCGAATATCCAATCATGTTTCATGCAACTCATTCTTCATAAATAATAGAAAGAACGGTTTCAGATTTGATGAATTTTGCATAATATAAAAAAGAACTTTCTAAAAATAAAATGGCGCGGAATCGATCATAAACTAGAGTCAAGCCTGGGCAAGGCTCTGCGATCTAGCCTGGCCAATAAGGCAGGTTTTGGTCAGATTTAGCGTTTCATTCTAGCTTGACCCAGGTATAATCACCAGGTCAGGGCCTAGTTTTTCCAAGCTCTGGCCCGGTTAGACCCACGACGAAATTTCCACACGGGTACCATTATTACCGCATCAAAAAACTGGATCAACTCATTATTCAGATAAAAGGTGCAATCTTATATTTTTATGAATATAAATTCCAATAATAATTTATATAATGATCATGAAAAGAAAAATCTAGTGAATTTCTTCACATTTTACTCAATTTAGAAATTGCAAAAAATATTATATTATGTTGGCGCGATCATTATTCTGGATCCCTAATTATGTATTTCAGGTCTGCAATATCATCATCCAGAACACCGCTTGTACTTATTTCATATTCTCTTTTTATTCTTCAACTATAATTAAGCTTTATATAATATAGCCATACTTACCTCATACTTTAGGCATACTCTATTCATACTTTTGACGTACGTGAGCTATACTTTACAGATATACTTTAGACATACTTCACACTGAAATAAATGAGGTTTCAAGAAATAACTAAATTGCATGGTCTAATTAATTCCTAGTTTGTCCTATTATCTTTTTTGTAGAGATAACTTCGATTTCAGGTAAGATTTTCTGTTCAAAACTAGTAAAGTTCATTCTGTAAAAGAAATTTGGTCTACTGTTGCAACAACTATCGACTCATGGTCAACTGAACTATAATATCCTAGTTTGAAGAATCCAGTAAAAGTAACATTATGCTCACAGTTAAAATAACTATTTCTTAACATGTAAAAATGATCTCTATTTTTATAGTACTTTTTACTTACTTAAGTTAAATACATTTTAAATTAAAACACAATGATGAAATTATTGACGTAGATATATTAAAAAGTAATGTATGTGTAGTGTGCTGAACAAGGAAATATTTCTTTGCAATAAATGTGAAAATTATTGTCAAAGAAATGATTTCTTGGGAGCTAAGAACCTCGTTTCTTTGCATCTGCTTTTTACACCCTGAGAAATATTTCCTGCTTTCAATGAAATTAGTTCTTTCAAGTAGATAAATGTCCATGGAATTGCAGCAAATATCCTTCCGATGTTATAAGTTGACATGATTATTGTAAGCAAATTATTATATACATTTGAAAAATATTTTTTTAAATTAGATATTGATCTATTTCCATGGAAGAAATCGACGTTCGAATAAAAGATCTGCAAATAATTAATTCCAATGAAGGAAATACTTTTTTGAAATAATTAAATTTACATTCTGTCGGAACAAGTATTTTGTTAATTTAACATTTTGGCATATCTATTTCTATTGTACATTTCTTTTAGTGCAAGTCGAATTTGTTTTGAGATATAAGGAAAAATTAAAACAAAAATCTATCATCTTTGATTAAATTTAATAGTCTAAATACACCATACATGATTTGAACGATACTTTGAATTTGAATGTTCAATTTTGTTGCGTATAGTTCTAAAATAATTTCATTATCAAGGCGTGAATTAGGAAAATTGAATTTTTAATTTTTCAAGTCAAAAAGCGTGCAAGTACAGTTTCCAACGTTAATGCATTTTTTAAATATTTCAATTTTGCCGCTTCTAATTTAAGGCTATCCATTAGTGAAAAATGTTGTATTTTGAACAACTATATGATATAATATAATTATCAAAAAAACGAATGCGAAAGTTTTAAATTTAAAAAGTGTTTGTAAAATTTGTAAAGCTTGGTTTTAAAATAAAAATTGCTTAATGTCGATGGCATTCTATTCATTCGAGTGCAAATTCTATTGTTCCTTACTTACAGAGGGTCTAATGTTGAAGGGTAAATCTCACGCGTTCCTACATGCACAGGTTCTTTCGCCAGTTTCCTGCATGAGTACTTCAAGACGATCGTGTACAGTAGAGTGGCTCGAAAAACCCAAATCTTTGAAAGATGAAACGTAATAGTGGCGCGGAAAATTTTTGTTTGTTTTGCTAAGCACGAAAATTAGAATTTTCAGGAGAAGGAGACCTGCCACGAAAATGAGGTCTACCAGAAGAATGCAAAAAAAAACCCTATGCAATAAACACCCTGAGTAAAAAAGTGAAATATTCGACCAGCCTGACCATCACCGAAAATTAACATTACGTGGACTCAATATTTTTTGTTTGAATTGTGCTAATTTTTTAATCATCTTCCAGTCCGAAAACTACAACAGTCATATTTAACGAACCACATCTCATATTCCCTTAACTAAACCAGCCAAAAAGTTTAAAATCGAATTTAATTACACCAGTCACCTTTAAAAAACTCTATAGACTAGATCTTCAAGCTTGCAATAATAATAACCAACCCAAAAAAAACCACCCTTGGCATATGTGATGAACCCCATCTTAGCTGTCTTCAACGACAAGAGGGCAACAAATTTTGAAATTTTAAATAATCACAACACTCGCCTTAACAAGACTCTAAGCTATATCTTCAACCACCCAATAATATTTAACAGCCGAAAAAACCACCCCTGGTACATTTAACAAACCCGATCTCAGCTGCCTTCAACTACAAAAGGCCAAAAGTTTCCAAGTTGAAAATCATAACACCAGTCACCTTGGAAAGACACTAAACTATATCCCGAACCTCACAATAATATTCAAGAACAAAAAAAAACTACCCCTAGAACTTTTAACGAAACCCATCACAGCTAAATTTAAATAAGGCAGCCAACCAAATTTAAAATTAAATATAATTATACCAGTCGCCCTCACAAGTCACTGAGCTATATTTTTAAACCCACAATAATACTCAAAACCCGAAAAAATGAAACCTTGAACATTTAACGAACCTGATGTCAGCTGCCTTCTACTAGAAAACAATAACATGCATCAAAATAAAAAATAATCACAGCACACGCCTTTACAAGACTCTAAGCTATATCTTCAACCAGACAATAATATTTAAGAGCCGGAACAACCATCCCTGGTATATTTAACGAATCCCGTCTCAGCTGCCTTCAACTACAAAAGGCCAAAAGTTTCCAATTAAAAAATAATAACACTAGTCACCTTGAAAAGACACTAAACTATACCTAGAACCCCAAAATAATATTGAAAACCCAAAAAACTATCCCTAGACCATTTGACGAAGCCGATCACAGCTACATTTAAGTAAGGCAGCCAACTAAATTTGAAATCAAATATAAAAACACCAGTCGCCTTCACAAGTCACTGAACTATATTTATAAATCCACAATAATAATCAACACTTGAAAAAAAATCACCCTTGAACATTTAACGAAACTTATTTCAGCTCCCTTCAACTCAAAGAAAATAACTTCAAAGTTAAAAATAATTACACCACTCGCCTTGACAAGACTCGAAGCTATATCTTCAACCACCCAATAATATTTAACAGCCGAAAAAACCACCCCTGGTACATTGAACAAACCCGATCTCAGCTGCCTTCAACTACAAAAGCCCAAAAGTTTCCAAGTTGAAAATCATAACACCAGTCACCCTGGAAAGACACTAAACTATACCTCAAACCCCACTATATTATTCAAAACCCAAAAAAACTACTCCTAGAACACGTAACAAAGCACATCACGGCTACATTAAAGTCATGCAGCCAACAAAATTCAAAATAAATATAATTACACTAGTTGCCCTCACAAGTCACTGAGCTATATTGGTGAACCCACAATAATAATCAAAAGCCAAAAAAATCACCCTTAAACATTTAACAAACCTCATTTCAGCTGCCTTCAACGAGAAAAAAATAACATTATTATAAATCAAAAATAATCATACGAGCCACCTTTGAAAGATTCTTGGCTATATTTCGAACCCCATAATAATAATCAGTAACCTAAAAAAACTACCTCCTATGCAGAAAACGTCCTGACAGAGCCAGATAAATATTTCAACAACTCGTCCATATTGGCTCGATGCAGAAAACACCCTGACCGGGCCAGAAAAAAATATCGCGAGCCAGGCCATTATCCAAATTCAGCTTTATATGAATTTGCCTCGAGTGGTGTAAGGAATTTTTTTTCATGTAGCCTTCAGTATGGTTGGTTTATATGGTTTTTAATCCATCTTATCGACCCAGGAGGATAATGTTCTTACAATCGCCGGAAGCGACTCCGCCAGTGATATCGTATCATTGGGAATTTCCCTTCAGTAAATTTAAAATCTTTTTTCCTATCTCGTCTTAAGAGAAATCTAAAATTTCCTGCTGTAACTAATATGGTTAGCTCCATAATATTCTTCAATGTCCCTGAGTAGAGAATGTCAAAAATGTGTAAAACTCCTTAAAATAAGTGAGATCGGTGTTACTTCGAGGGTGGAAAAAAATTTCTGACACTCTTTGAGGTAAATTCGGATCAATGTAAATGTCGAGGATGGATTCTTTGGAAAGTAGAAATATCATTCACTGGGTCACTGAGATGATAAAAAGTCCTTGAGGAAATTTGAGGCACAATCAGGGTGTTTTTGGCATAGATGTTGGTTTTGAGGGTTGAATACGATAGCACAATATTTGTCAAATCAATACGAAAAAGTTGATTTTGTATCATTTTCATGCTAGCGCAATATTTTGCTCTACGGGATAGGGTGTTTTTGCCACATAGAGGGTGTCACAAATCAAGACGAAAAGAATGAACCTCTATAAAGTTGAGTTTGGATAATGTTCAAGCTGGCAAAAGATTTCGCCGGCTTAGTCAGTGTGTTTTCTGCATATCAAGTAGTTTTCTAGGGTTGAGTTTGGCTACAAAAATGTACACAAATTAATACCAAAATATTAAACCCATACAAAACTGGTTCAGGCTGTTTTTCCAAGGTAACAGATATAATTATTTTTTAGTATAAATTTTTTGGCTGTTTGAATTGCAGCTAGCTGAGATGGAACTTGCTAAATGTGCTAGAAGTTCGTTTTTTCCACAGAAGATGATTGCAAAAATTTGCAAGAGTGAAGGAGGAAATATTGATCCCATATCAGTACCTCTGTGATCAACTCTGCAACCTGGTGTTAGCAGTCTAAATTCTCCAATCTCGTTTTCTGTTGGCACCAAAAGTCGCTATCCTTACGTGGCGCTACATGCCAGCACAAAAGGAGATTGAAGAGTTTAGTCTGCAACCCCAGATTGGATAGTATAGCGTGGAGGTACCGATATAATGTTGGTTTCAGACTATGGCCGAGCTGGTGAAGTATTTTTCTGACCCGATCAGGGTTTTTTCTGCATCGGGGTAGTTTTGTGGGTTGTTTATTATTGTGGAGTTGAAGATATAGTTTAATTAGTTCGTCTGTTAAACCTGAATTGTATACTTACTTTTGTTTTAAAGTTGTTTTGCCTCTTCTAGTTGAAGGCTTTTGATATAGGGTTCGTTATATGATCCAGGACGGTAGTTCTTTGAGTTCATGGATTATTATTGTGGGGTTGGAGATATATTTTAGAGTCTTGCACATCTGGCTTGTGTGATTATTTTTGAATCAAAACTTTTTTGAGTTTTTAAGTTGAAGGCAGGTGAGATGGGGTTCTTTATATTGACTAGGGGAGGTTTTTTTGTGGTTAAAGATGGTTTCACCAATTTACAAAACCTTATAAGAGAAGGTGCCCATAAAAAATTGAACATGGATGCTGGCCTGGCTGGCGAAATATTTTCCTGGTACGTTCAGGGTGTTTTTCACATAGGTGTGTGTTTTAAGTGTTGAACTTGGTTGCACAAAGTTGCTAAAAATGTGCACAAATTAGGACGTATAGAGTAAGTACATATAAAGTTGAATTTGGATAATGGCTGGACTGTTGAAATATTTCGCTGGCCTGTTCAGGGTGTTTTCTGTGTAGTGTATGGTTTTATGTGCTATTTACCATTACCGTAAGCTTGCAGATATATTTTAGAGCTTTTACAAGTAACAGCTGTATATTGTCCAGGGGTGATTTTTCAGGGCTTCTGATTATTATTGCGGTGATGGAAATATATTTTGGATTCTTAGGAAGGTGATTGGCATAACTGCTTTTAACTTTAGGCTTTTTTGGCTAGTTTAGGTGAAGGCAGCCAAGATGTGGTTCATTAAATGTGCTAGAATTGTTTTTTTTTATTATTGGCGTGATGATTTTTAATTTGAAATCGTTTCGCCCTTTGTAGTTGAAGGCAGCTGAGATGGGGTTCGTTAAAAGTACCATTGCTGCTTCCTTGGTATCAAAAATTATTGTAAGGCTGGGTCGGTTCTCAGCTGATCACTCGACGACGAGAAATCAGCCAATTTACTTTCTGTCGCTGTCATTTACAAAATAGGTTTTTACGTAGTTATTTGAAAAAATGAATACTTCACACTTGACCGGTTGAACACTTAAAAAATTAGAATAATTTCTACGTACAACCCTTCAGGCATATAAACTGTTGAAAAGTTAATTCGGCTAAACTTCCCACTGGTTTTAATTTATTTTTTTCAACGCTAACTTCATTTGATTCCAGATTATGCTTTTTGTTTTGATTATTAACCTGAACAACTGAAATGGTTGAAGTTTGTCTAAGTAAAAAACAGAAAGTGAAAACGGTGAATAATCTTTTCTACAGGTGAGATGTTCAACCGGTTAATCAAGAAAATTATTCGAATTGCTTAAACATTTAACCGGTCAACAGCGCTGTTCTAAATAAATCTAGAAAAATGACTAAAACACTACGTGTCTTGCATGTGCAAATCGTGCTGAAGAGCAGGCTATGATGAGTCGTGTGCGTGCATCACGAGGTGCACGAAGTATGATTCTGGATCGGAAATTCGTACATATTGCAAAAATAAAGAAACACTTTTTCAAGTTAATTATTTATAACGCGTACATTCTGGATTCCCCGGGAATAAATTCATATTAAATTCGTGCTTATTTCCAAAAGAGATCAGAGTTTAGGAAAAATCTCGGTTGAGCTAGAATTCAGATTAGATCGAAAAATGTAATTGAAACTCGCGGAAAGCTTTAAAATATTTAAAAAATTATGATTATTATAGTATTATATTCACCAAGAGAATGAAAGATGACTATCATTTATGAGAACAGATCGTAAAAGATCCTCATTTGGTTAATTAGAGGAAAAACTAATTAATGCGTTTATGAAGAATTTTTTCATCAATATAACTAATAAATATCCTGCTGTTAAAGCATAAATTCGTGAAAATTGACGTGACATATATAATCTTTTACATTTCAGGAATATTCAGTTTCTCTATTTAAAATAATTAAAGTAACTACTATTTCTTTATTCCTTTATTATTTTCATGTATATATTTGTAGCTTTTACATATCCCCCATCGTCTGCAGCTAGATTTTCATTAGAAGGGCTCGCATTCACCTGATCAGACGAAGTTTGTATGTAAACATTCGATAGCATGTAGTTCCCTCATGCTTCCTTTGTCTCTAATCTTCCGCTCGACAGTAGTTAAAGGGATTTTCTTTCAAAAAGGTATGAAATTATCTACAAAATCTACAAAACATTGGTCCGAAAATTCGCTATTGGCTAAAAGGGCCACACGCAGTCGAAAAAATCTGCTTAATTGAACTACTGATGTAGATACTATAAAGTGTCGTTTTTTACAACTATTACTCTAAAATTCCATGGTAAGATTGGGCGGCGTTCGCCTACTGGACATTCCTTCCTTTCTTCTGAGGTCATATTATTAACCAGGCCGCTTGCTATGTTTATTTTTACCCTCAACCGAGTTCTACCGATGTTATAGATGCCCCTAAGAACCACAGCATTCTCCAATATTGCGAAAACTTCACCATTTAATGTTGATAACACAATTTGTTCTCCGGTTGGCATATCGACATAGACATTATCTTCTCGCACTTGAATTTTTTTATTAACAGGAAAAACATATCTTCGAAATTCGAATAATTGGCGCGGATTTGTGCGGGGAATAAGCCGAATAAGTCCAAGTTGTCTAAGTCCATATCCAGGGAAAAAAGAAGGAAGCCTGGCAAGAGGAGACCTGGTCCTGGCACGGCGAGGAGGCTTCTCAGGAGATTCAGACCTGGCTGGAGAATGATGTTTGCCAGAAGAATTAGGAGATCCGCAACGAGAAGTACCAGGATTAATTTCGTCATGATGGTAACACTCTAACTGTGAACTTACTTCTGCTAGAAGATATAGTGGATTACGTGTAGGAGAATCGGCAGTAGAAGAATACCTGCCAGTTGAATGATAACTGTCAGAAGAATAAGATGTTCCGCAAGGAGAAATACCTGGAATGCGTTCGCTATTACTGTTGCAGTCGGACTGTGAACTTAATTCTGCAAGAAGAAATAGACAGATAATTTTGTTACATGCTCGTCATTCACAATGGAGAAAGTATTAAAATCGTCTGAAGTTTCACAGCTCAGTTTTCAACGGATCTTCACGTTTTGAGATCCCCTGAAGCCGAAATAGGAAATAAAGTCTCTACAAATCTTAAAACTTAGTGTGTGCTTTATTGTTTCGGATTATTGGAGTTTCTTTCTCATTGCAGAACTTTAACGTTTATTAGTGCGGTTTTCCCAGCGGAGTCATCGATCCAGAAAACATGGTTACAGAACAGATCTGTAACTAGTCTAGAACACAAAGGAACATATTCTGGATCAAGTTAGTAATATTTAGTAACCAGCTTGTAATTATGTCATCATCCAGACTCTCTAACATTTTGTAACAGATCTAGAACGCTGTCACACATGTTCTATAACAATTCTGGAACTTCGGTGCATATTTTCTGTAGTGATTATGGGAGAATGCTATATCAGTCATAGAACTATTGTGTAACAAGTTCAAAATAGTAGTACAAAAACCAAAGCATTCTTTACCTAAAGACTGACAAATATTTCATACGTACGAATTATAATCAATTCGCCACTAATATATATGTATGGTATTCACTGGAAGGTCTAGAGGGTAACTTTGGCGTAAAATGTCGTTAAAGGCCACCTGTCTATGCATATCTAGAGTACTTGTTCGAAAAGTTGGTTTATCATGGTTCAAGGAAGATTTTAAAACTATCACACTATTTACGAAAAAAAAAAATATATTTTTTAGACATGCGTATCTTGAAAAGTCATTTAGGGTTTTTTCATAATTTTTTTCAGTACAATAGGTGCTATGAGCGGCACTCTGAAGTGAGGTTGCAGACGACATTCCGGATGACCCCGAGGATCCCCCTCTACCACCAAGGCAACCGTTGGTTAAAATCATCTTCCCAGCTTCTAAACGCTGTTCTTCTGCTTTAGAGTTCACCAGAGAGATTTTCTCCATTATCAACAGGAGGCGTCCCAGCCGGCAATCTCACTGTCGCCCCTCGGCCGCTTTACCCCACCACCACGGGGCAGAGTCAACCCAATAGGACTCTACGAGAGCACCGGATGGTCCGGGCAAAACTCTCATCGGCTCGCACACAAGGTCTTACTTTGCACCCTCAGCTGGTGATACTCTGGAACCCCAGCACATCCCCGACGAAGACAACCTATCCACCTGGAAAGCGTTGGCGGAAGTCAGGATTTGCCGGGAGCACAATGCCGTTGAACAATTCCGCCGTATGGTCAACGATGCCGCCAAAGACTTAAATTGGCTAGAAACCGAAGGAACCTGTCCGAACGTCAGTTTCTACGTACGACACAAAACAGACGGGAAGCCGCTGCTCACTTACCCTGGTAATTTTGAAGGCCCTACAGACTTTCGTCACCCGGAAAAGAGAAATTTCATCCTCTGAAATTTCTTCCAGAGCCAAGGGCAGTGAAACTATACATAAATGTTGGAAGAAAATAACATTCGGCAGCTCTTCCTCAAATTAAAGGAAAAAGGATGTTCCTGCAACCGCCTTGCAGCCAGCAGCCTACTTTGGAGAGAATAAAAGCCCTAGACGTTCGGCTACTGAAAGAGCAGGGATTCGTCTTCACCGCTCCTCTTTTTGATGAATCAATTCCTTCAAAACCTTTCCTGTAAAAACTCCTCATAATAATCTCCATCCGATATGTATCCTTATCCCCAACTCCTGAATACTTCCCTCCCCCCACAATTGAAGGCACGTATCAACCTTTTATGAATGCTATATGCCGAATATTGATAAAAAAAGTTTTAGAAATGCATATTGTGATATTTACGAAGTATAAATGGCACTTTATACTAATTCTGAAAATTTCTTTTATAAAAATTCGTATCTCATTGCAGATTAGTTTTCCATCATGACCCTCATACACAAGAGTTCAGCATGCAATGAATGG
This sequence comes from Andricus grossulariae, assembly GCA_011634705.1. Taxonomy (NCBI): domain Eukaryota; kingdom Metazoa; phylum Arthropoda; class Insecta; order Hymenoptera; family Cynipidae; genus Andricus; species Andricus grossulariae. The sequence goes on from JAABKJ010000755.1 coordinate 27,061,735, forward strand.
GAAGAAGGAGTACATTGAATTGAATTAAAATGAATTCAAATATGGCAGACGGCGACATTTGTTTGATTTCAAAGTGTTTTCAATTAGGTCGAGGAAGTAGTTTTTCGGCATTGACTCGACTACTTCTTGTGTTCCATTTTGTCTACATCATTTTATGTGCAAAGAGACCGTGGCACTTTGGCACCTAGGGGTATGAAAGTGTGCTAGCAGTCTCTCGGGAACACTGGTCACCCTCCCCGAGCAATCAGTCTTACCCTTTCACGCGGGGCTCTGCAGGGATGAACATTTTTTTCTCTAGCTGTTCGTGGGATCAAAATGAATCACGCAAAATGAATACAAACTTTAAAGAAAGGAGGAAGGGAGATGGCGGAGGGGGAGAGGTGTTGGACTCCAATGGGTCTAGCACAACCCCTTTCTCTCAATATGTCTCTCTGGCTAGCCAAACTCAAGTGGCGGCTGTTCCTCGACTCTTTAGGGAGCTAAGGGATTGACGGTCCTTCTGAAGGAGGCTATGAAGACGGGAGCGACCAATGAGCCCCCCACCCCTCCTCACCAAAAAGAAAATTATCAACGTTTCTCTGAAAATGAAACTGAAGAGGTAAGCGCAGCAGATTTGGAGAGCTGCTGAGGGGGCTGGAGCACCGGTAACTATAACGCCGACAACCAACATTGAGGCCCAGAAGAGAGCAAGTACTCGCTGCTTACTGCGGAGCAGTTTGAGCTCTTCAGCGAGGCCACCTGGGAGGGTGCGACTGAAATTTGACTACAAAATACAGTGTCTGAGATAAAGCCCTGGGAAGGTGCAAACCTCAAAGTGGTTGAGATTGAATTGCTCCAAAGGATGCTGAGGGCTACGGCGTGAGGTTTAGGTAAGCTCGAATTTCCGTCTGTACTCCTTTGGTGGTTAGAGTAATTCAACCCCTTACTAAAGATGTCGTCCTGGCAGATCGTCAGTCACGATTGGCCTCAGAAAGAGGACACAGCGGGAGGTTTCAAACAACTTCTAGTTGTGCAGGTACCTGAGTCCCAGACGAGGACTCTGCGGTCTTCAACAAAAGGCGCTTCTATCACCTTGGAGAGGTCAACTTTAGGGTTGCTGGTCAGAGACAGAAAGAGCCAGTCGGGACAAAGGAGTTCGGGGGCAGACCTAAATGGCTGTGCCCGTCCTAACCATTATCCAAATTAACTTGCATTACAGCAAAACGTATTTGTGGTTGTAGTGTACAAAGCGTAAACGGATTATTATGATAGAAGGGGATGATACACGCCTAATTAAATAAGAATTGTGCAAAAAATTAATGTCGAACTGTGTTTCATGTGGAGAATAAACTGTATATCATATACCCAGGTGAAATGTTATATATAGTCGATATTGTATAGTGGACAAAACACTGGTATCTTAAATTTGTTTTACACATAAAAATGTATGAGACCAATGAAACATATCATTGTATTGTCCACTATATATACACTACATATACCTTTTTCACCTGGGTATGTTCAAATCTAATATATTGTAACTAAATTCTCCAATAAATAAGTGGTATGAAATTGAACTACATATATAAAGTGACAGATTAAAAAGAATAATTACATCGTGCAAAATAAGAAAAGCTTAACAGGAAGAACGTTGTATCAGCGCAAGTTTTGTATCCATGGAGTTCTATAGAGTTATTCCTTTTTTATCAGTTTTTTTTTATTTTTAGAAAGCGCTGCAATCGCTACAGTGTCAACGAAAATTCCAAAATTGAATTCAGAAAGAAATGTCAAAATAGGCGAGGTTATTTATTTCACATCAATCTTAAAATCATTCTTAAACTCAATCATAAACTCATGTCTGTCGAACGTTTCTGCGATATTAAAATGTGCCACTTGGGTAATTTGAATATCCCAGAAATCTCCCGTAGACATCCCAGATATCAAAATTTCACCCTTGCAGGATATCCCGACGGGTTATCCCTGGGATAACCCCAGGCATACATAGGATCAAATGTAATATCCTAGTGCTGCGAGGGTTTAACAGGATTTAAGAGAATTCAATACAATTCAAGAAAATTCAAAACCATTGAGTGAACTATAAAAGAAATTTTTCGTTTCTCACAGGAAATTGGACAAAAGATTGTGTGAAGTTTTAGGTCACTCAGTTCAATAAAATAGCAATCACAAAAACACTTTCACGTACAGCATAAACATATTATAAATGTACTGTTTTATGAACGAAGATGTCTCTCCTTCTAGTTGTTCACTTATAAAGTTTATGAACTTAATATCAATAGTTTTGAATCCCCATGTTAAGAAATACGGCATGGGTTCAATTTGGTACACATTGTTGAAGATTTAAAAAAACGAGAACAAGGAATTTGTGTGCTTAATGGTGGAAAAGTTTGTTGTGATTTATCGACGTTAATAGGTGACAATCTTGTAGTTCATCAAATAGGTGGATTCGATTAATCATTCAGCATGGGTTGTCCTTGTAGGTACTGTATGGCTTTCTTGTTTCAAGTTCAAACAATGTTCGAAGAAGATCCAATGCTACTTCGGACACTCGAACAAGACGATACGCAAGTTGCGGAAGTAGAAGCTGCAGATGAAGCCGCGAGACAAAAATTAAGTACTGAGTATGGAATTGTTAAAAGATGCTTCTTAAAAAAATTACAGGGATTCTATGCCACAAGCTCAGTACTCCAGATCTAACACATAAAGATCTGGAAAGAATGGACATTGTTACGATAAGATGGTTTTTGAAGGAGATTAGTTTTAATTCAAATTTAATGCCCCTCGAGAAACTAAATTAAAGAATTGCAATATTTGATTACTTATATGCAGAAAAGTCTTCTAAATCTTCACCAATAAGGCGAGAACTACTATTATCAAAGAGTCAACGATTTTAACTAGCAGTATCGCAAATGTCACAATTAGTGACAATGTTATCGCTCATTGTATCAGACTCTGTACCTGAAGAATGCCCGCCTTTGGAAAATTACATCAAGATATTCGAGGTAATGGCTATCTTAAATGCTGATAAAATAGACGATTTTATCAATGAGACGATTTAAGCAGAATCCGAACACTAGTTTTTCAAGCGAATTGCCCAGAGCACACCAACTTACAAAAATTTGTCATTGACGCATAAATAACACCAGGCAGCATTAACGAAAGAAATTTTAGAACCCCCAATTCGTCAAGGACCTGTAACGATTGTTCCTGTCAACTTACTATCCTTTAAAACATTATTTCCTGATGTAAGATATTCACGAACTACAAAACGGGTACAAATAATGGCACACAGTACATTGTTTCAAAATGCTACTTCGTAGTGGGCTACAGCGAAGAAAACTGGCCACAATTCATAGCGTTACATACTATCGTTTGAAATAACGGCTATTCCATCTTTTTTTGTCGTACAGTCAACACATTGGAACATACTTATCATATCGCTTGTGACTTACGAATCAAAAATTAATTACCAATATAGCCTATCAATAAATGTCTTACCGACAGTGGATGTCTTTCACACGCATCGATTGAGAGGTCCAAATGTCATCATCATAAAGGAAGCGTTGGGAAGGCTCCATTCCAATCCATAATAAAATAAATTTTTTCAAATCGATTGTTTTTACCATACGCCCTCACAACAAAATGATATCTGTGGCATATCCCTAGGGTATCCCGAAAGGACATGGAATATCCCAGAATATCCCGAAATTTGGCGAGAATCAACATGACGAAAACGCTGTTGTTTACGATTATGCTACCTGGAGTAATGGTGAGGATGATGACAAGGATGACGTGGATAACGCGCATGATGAGGATGATGATCATAAGGCTCAAAATATGATCTGAAACTTTTCCTTCAAATTTTAGTAACACAATTGTCTTTCGCGCGCATGTTTGTGTGTTTATAAGTAGGGTAGGGCAGCGTCAAAAATACCAAAAGTTACTTTCCATGGCACTGTCTCCAAACGAAATTAGGTATTGCCTTGATTTTTGCCTTAAAACATATTCACTATTTAAAATCAACATTTCTGAAACAACACAAAACATTTTGAATAGTAAGCCATCTGCACAATAAGTATACATAATTACGCACCAAATTACACCTACTTAATGACAATGGCACGTAAAAATAAGTGTTGGTACCGAAAAGAAACGTTGACGATAAAACTATTTTTTTCACACAAAAAACAACAATTTAGACTTAGCCACGATCTCAAAAACAGCTTTTAGTGGCTTCCAACGACTATTAGACGTTTATGGTTATTCGACCGATCGACGAAAAATGTCAAGTCGAGTAAGAAATTATTTGTATTTGTGTTATCGTAGGTGGCACTTTTTCCTCGCGGAGTTTTTGATCCCACTCTACCCTATGTGTGTTTCTGAGGACGTCAGAGCTGTTTTGGGAATGCAAAAAGGCATTAAACCAACTTGCGTAAAAGAATAATGTGACCCTCATACGGGTTCCTGGTCACGCAGGGATCAAGGGCAAAGAAAAAGTGGACCACTTGGCGAAACGCGGCGCAGCAAGTGAATACATAGGACCTGAACCGGTACTAAAACTAGCGTCTTCCTGTATCGGAATGGCCATCAAAATCTGGATTCGGACGAAGCTCCGGAAATACTGGGAACAAACCCAGGGTTATACGTACAGGATAGACAGAGCCAGGGAAATCCAAGAAAGACATAAGAACAGTGGTTCAGATGCTTACAGGAAACAACCGCCTGAACTATCGCATGCACAAAATGGGGTGTAACTCCAAGACAGGCTAGAGGAAATACGGCAGTGATAATGACACATCCCTGCATGACTCATACCTGTGACCATCATTAGCTAGACACAGGTAACAAAACCTTGCAGCCCACTTCATGGGGCCTGGGGAAATTATAAAGCGATCAGTTGTCGACAAACTAGGCTTCACCAAGGGGACTGAAATCAGCTACTGAGAGTGAATGGGCAAGGGTGTGGCACAATAGGCTTCGTACCTTCAGCGCCCGGGGGCACTATTAGGGCTCCCCGCTCGCCTATTAACTAAACTAAGCTGTATCTAATTACGTAAAAAATTCAGAATTTGAGAATGCATACAAAAACTGCGATCAAGAAAAGGTATATTTCTGATGAAGTTTTATTTAAGCATTCCATGTGCAAAGAATAAACATCTGAGCGCGCAGCGAAAGATCTAACAGCAGCAAGATTAAGCATGATTGGCGATATTGAGGGAAGTTTGCCCTAGGAAACTTTTTGAAAGCTTTTTCAGCAATATTCAGGGCACAGTATTGGTGAAGGTTCCGGGAAAAATTTCATAACAATTTTTTTTTGCGGAAAATAATGTACTTTTACACATATATGAACAGGAATTCTGAGAAGCAATGGAAAAAGCGCGTCAATTCAAAACCAATTAAAGTAATATTTTAATTTTTTATTCGATGTATGTGACTCGATTTTATACGTGACGTATCCGAAATATGTGATAAATAAATTACACTGGTGACGCAATTTTAATTGTCCAATTCGTCAAAACTGCATTTTAAAGTTCTGTTAATTAAAACGTACGCTTAAAAATTAAAACCTAAAATGGAAAATTTTTTGAGTAAAAGATTTTCGAATTACGTATTCTAAACTGAATGATATCATAATTGAAAAAGATAAAAATTTAACTAATTATTTAAAAACGGACGAAATCAAAGTTGGGCAGATTTTTTGTATACAAATTTAGAAAATTGGCAGTCAAAAATAAATTCTCTGTCATTTCCCGGTTTTCCCCGATGTCATAGAATTGCCGGTCAATTCCCGGTTTACTGGTCCAGCGGCCACCCTGCACGCATGACTGAACACTGCCTCTTTTTCGGGCCCGTGGTCCCCGCATCACCAAAATGACGAGGACTCAAATTCTAGGAACGACTTAATTGGGAGTTAGGTAAATGGGATTCTCAGTGTATCTATGTATATATGTATAGAGACAGGGGCGGCGGAACAGGTCCAGACCATGTGTAGAATATAAAAGGTTGGAGAAGGGCGGAGAAGAAGGAGAAGGGGGTAGTGCATTTGAACAACTTTAAATTTAATTCGTTATTGATTTTCAACACATAGAAGAACTCATGTGTTGAATAGTCAACACACGAAACAGGTGTTTCGGCGCCTCTGTATATAAATATAGTAATATTATATTTACCAATATAATTTAGGATGGCCGCCAAGAATAAGGGCACAGTACAAGCGATTCTCATTTTTGCAATTAGAAGAAAAACTTATCAATATGTTGTGTAACTAATGAATTTTGAGGTGCTTCATTGGAGTATAAAATGTCTACTATATTCGTTATCTTATCGATTACATGCATAATAGGCATAAAGCTTGTCCTTCTGTGATATTTATACGTGATAAGACTGTTTCAAGGGGAAAATTTAGGTACGAATTTCGTCAAGACTGCTGTAAAGATGTGTATACTATTTTGTATTTCAGGGAATGTCTGTTTTTGCATGCAAAATGATTATATTATTTTAATTATATTACATTATAATAATAAGGAACATGAATATGATTCTACCACAATTTTCATCAAATGAAAAGGTGACACCTTCTTGACTTCACTTAGGATGAGATGCTTAATATAACGTATGGTCGCGGGCGCCTTCTTATGACGTAAAGCTATTACAAAGGCATGCAAGAAAGAACAAATTGCATCTCTACTGAACCAGATCACCATACCTATATGCCTCTGGAGTCGATGAATTTAAATCTGGTGTCAGATTAGCCCCATCAGGTCAGGTCTCTAAGAAAATGAGTCCTTTTGGAATTTTTCGAAAACAACATAGGACGCGAACTGTACTTTTCAGAATCTTTTTATTGCGGACCCAAATCACACGTTAAACCTTGTTTTTCAAGGCGATTATATTAAAAAAATTATTTTATTGTTCATAAAATAATGTTTTGCTCGCTTCACAATCCATTTTCGTGTATAATAATTTGGAAGACAAATATTTCTAATAATATTCAAAAAGGTATTTCCTATGAACCGAAAATAAGAAGGCAAATCAAAAACTAATTTCTCAAGTGCAAAATATTTCAAGTTCTTCATTAAAAATGTCAGCTTAAATCGAAGAAATAACAGAACCTATGAGAGTACCCAATTCTTGCTACCAAATTTTTCCAAACTTCTTGAAACTCTTTTAGACTCAATCGAATACGTACTTTCATCGTAAGTATATTTAAAATTGCTTTTGAGAAACGAATTCCAGAGGTACACTCAAAAACATTGTAGCAACATTAGAAGAAATAATTTCATAGCTAATCGGAATGATTTTGTTTAGTTGTAATCTTTTCAAATTCCCAAACATTTTTCATGTTACATTTTGAAGTTGTTAGGGCGTCTCTTGGTAACAAATTAAAGTTTCATTGTTAATCCAGTAGGAATGTTGATAGTTGAAATAACCAAATCTCGGAGGAGAGTTTTTCTTGTGAATCCTTCTCAATCCATAACATCTGGCAAGAATCGAATTTTGAGTATTAATATCTTTCGATCTTATATCCTTTCCCAGAAGCCCTTTCTTCCTTCATTTATCAGCATTCGTCCTAATTATATCCAGCTTTTTTAAAGAAACTCTTACGTTATCATGAAGTCTCTAGCAATTTTGCGACCAATACTACTTTTATATAAATGATTTTCAGCAACAAAACTTTTAGACAAATGGAAAACCTTGTTTCGGAAATCCTGTTGGTCTAATATCGGAATTTAATGTATATTTGCTACAACATTCTTCACTATCTTTATCGTTTAATGCGACTTACCTTTCACCGCTACTCAGAAATTTGGCAGTCTTCTTAACGTTTAAACCAATAATCTCTCTCTCGTTCTTAAACAATGTTGTGCAAATTTAAATTTTATGTTTGGACGTTAGTTTTTTGATCAATCAAATAAAATATTCAGTTTTCATGTTTCATATCTTCATTCAAAAATTTGTCAGTGCAGATGCAGTACCGCTCCTGTACCGAAAAAGAATTATTAAAAGTAAGTGTGGGTTTCTCGTTAGACTTTCATGTAACAGCATTTTAGGCCTCCTCCGCTTCTCTGCCTCCCCTCCTTGACAAATTTTCCTACTCTCTTATTTAATCACAGATATCTTCTTTTTCTTGATAAACTATATACTAGAGTAGGCCGAATAATACGATTTTTTTACTCCAAACGTAACACAGCGGAAAATTTGTCCCTTGCAATCAATGCCGAAAAATATTTTGGAATCGCCTAATATTTGACCCTCGCGCATCGAGGTCAAAGTTTCGCAACGTTGACGAATTTGTGCAATTTTTGTACATTTTCTTAAAATTCTATTTATTTTACAGTTCGCATTCAGAAAACAATATTTGAGTACATGAATACGTATAATAGTGTTTTCAAAAGGATGTTTCTTGACACAAATGAAAGTTCCTCTTAAACTTAAGGTTAAGAGAATTTTCACTTATCCCAAAGAAGAATCTTTTTGCAGTAAACACTATCCTTTCTCGACAAACTTTATGTAATTTTGCAGCGAGATAACTTTGTTTGTGTTAAAAAGATTTTCATCTGATTCGAAACAAAACAGGCAAGAGGATGATGCTTTTGTTTAAAGGCAACTTGTTCTCTGAGTGGTTTCTGATACCGTGTCAAAAATTGCTGCGGCGTTAATAAGCTCATTCTTGGTAGTTGGCCAAATATTCAGTTTTCATTAAAAATATCAGCTCAATGATACAAACTGGGGAGTCTAAACTCGGGAACAGTGACAAGAAATATTTTCCGAAACTGTGAAGATAATTTTCGAGATTAAAAACAATGATATTCATACCTAATATATCGAGGGGTTGAGAACTCGTTAAGTCAGGCTCACATCACATAGCTAACTACTTTTTGTTGAACCACTTAAATATATTTTTTACACAAACAGACTTAGTTGGCTGCAAGATTAGGTGAAGTTATTCGCAAAAGGATAATCTTTGCTGCAAAGAGATGCTTTTCAAGACAAATGACATTCCTTTTAACCTTACATTTAAGAGGGAAATCCATTTGTGTCAAGAAGCATCCTTCTAGCACAAGAGAAGATTTCTCTATTTGAGTGTAATGAATTTATCTCAAAAAGGTTTTTGCCAATAAGGACACTTTTAGAATTTAACTTTTAACGTATATAGCATGATTTGGAGTTGACGGAAAATTGTCTGCTACCACGACTTTAACTCCAAGTAGATTCTGGCTCTGAAGGTCGAAAAAATTCCGTCGCAACAGAACCTATTTTCGAATTCCATTTTTTATAACACAAACACGTTCCGGATTCTGTCGGAATAAATTCAGGTTGAATTCCTGATAATTTCTGAAGAACTCGTTTGGAAAAAATAGCAGTTGTGATAGAATGTTCATTAATTCGTACAAGCTGTTATTTGCGGAAAGCTTAAAAATGTATTGAAAGTAATATATTTTATTATTTTATTCAGCAGTATAATTAAGGATGAAAGATTTGAGATAAGTAGTTTGAAATGCAACTAATGTATATTCTGGTTCTCCATTACGGTAGCCAAAATAGTACTATAGTCGTTATTTCAAAGACTATAAGCGATAAGCTTGACCTTATGAAACCAATTATACACCAAGATTTTAGGAAGCGGCCTTCGCATGGCTTCGCGAGTCTTTGGCTCGCTAATTAGCACCTACTCCAAATTCGTTCCTAATGTTAAAGCTCAACCGACGTGAGGAAATCGAGTCGGAGATGCCTATGGCACCCTAAAGGCGCTTTGGTAACGCCTGGTGTACATATAATCGGTCATATTTTCACGAGTATTTCATAAATCAAGTCCAGAACAAAAATTGAGTCACTTAGAGCAAGTAAATCTAATCCTTGTCCCACATCACCACCGTATTTCTACATTCAATTTTATATCTCTATCTTACTTGTTAAATCTTATGTTCTCGATAGTTAGGTTCTAAATATAAATATTTATTTTTGAAAATTTATTCAACAAATTTTTTTCCTTTTATTTTGCACAGAAGATTTCAAATAATAACAGACGAGATCTTAAAATAAAATAATAAAATAATACTTTTTAAGTATAAAAGTATTACTTCTCATAATAGGTATTTTGCAGTATCTCTTGATACTATTTTGAATCCTGATGATTTGGAAACAACAATATAAGTTCCTCCTTGAAATAAAGCGCCTAGTATGCGCAGGATTGCTTACCCTAAAATGAACTAGACACTTCGCGCTCGCATACTTTCCAATTTTTGATAATATTTTCCCCGATTAAAAGAACAACTATGCTTCTTGTCGAAAAATGGTCCAAAGAAAAAGTATTGGCCTGTTTGAGGTGAACAATTTGGCTTCTTAATAGTTTTTTCGGTGATCATAGTTTGACCGGCAAATTGAACTTTTAATTTTGTTTGAAAAGTATTTTCGATGCATAATATCAGAACCGTTAGTTAAAAGTGCCTCTTTAACAAGCTCCTTCTTTCTTCTTAGGCGTTAAAAAATCGTGCGAAAGTTCAATATGATCTGATAATTCTTTCGAAAGTTGTCGGGCTTACAACTTACAGACTACGGAGTACAGACAGCAGACAGACTAACAGACACCTTTATAAAAATCGTTTTTCTGACTGGGGATGTTTTAAAACGTAGAGATTTGATAAAACTGAGTCCAATTTTAAAGAAAACTAATACCTTCTCAATTACTAAACATGTTGAATAATATGAATCCCGATTAAATTTGAATTAAATCAGTCACTAGGAGGGTATCGGTAATATCCCTGTTTACATATTAAGACCTAATAAATAATATAAAACTAGAATTTAAATTTATAAACAAAAAATAATTAATTAAACAAGTAATACAGATCTGACTGGAGTGCATGAAAAATGTAACCTGGAAAAAGGTTTTTTACATACATTGAAATGATCAAGTTTGATGTCAACACAGTTTCAGTGCCTAAGTAGGCAAACCTTGCGTAATTTTTCCTCTACAGTTTCGAAACGTCCCTTGAACAACGGTAACTCCGTGATCGTAAACTTATTTCTAGAATTAGAACAAATATTGTCCCAATCCCAAGATCTTGAACCGGAGAGAAAATGATAATCGTAATAATAAAAAAGTTAGACGCTATTTCTGTTCTCATTGAAGCCTCTATATTGCTCAGCCCGCTTATTGTGTTTTACCGGCTCGCAACATTTTTCTTTCAGTAAATCAGTATGTTATTTTTGAAGTCTAAAATATTACTCAATATTTCGGATTTTTTTTCGAAATTCTTGATAGATTTTATATGATTTGAATTGATTTTATGCCATTTTTATAAACGTCATTCCCTGTTCGTAGCCAGATTCGGTGTACTGCCTTGAGAATGAACACGGGTGTGGCACAATGTTCTTTATTACTTAAGAGCCTGGAGGGGACCTTGCCGGCTTTCCCGCCCACATTACAAACTAAACTAACTACTCCGGGAGAATTCAGAAGCTGTGTGTGTGTGTGTTATAAGAGATATAATTCAAAAGGTGTTTCTACTATCACAAATTTGGTACCAAGTACAAAACCAGAAAGTACTTTGAGTTAAAATGGAAACGGAAATTTGTCTGTCTCAGTCCGAAAATGAGTTCTAAATGCTCCAGTATACCCAATGACGCTTTCGCACGAGCGCCGATATTTTAAACGATTATTTTTACCAATACAAAAATGAGTTGTACTTTTATTTCTCAAGATTCTTAAAGAAATTTAAGAAATCGGTCGTTTTATGAAAAAAATTGAATTTTTATTTACCCTTCATTTTTCAAGGTCAAATATTTATATTTTCAAAAAATTTCATCAATTATGGAAAGGGCGTTGAAAAACTTATCGAAACTGTACTTGCCGACTTTTTTTTTATCAACATTAGAAGAGTTGAAATATGCAGAAATAGACGTTATACGAGAAAATCCCCAGAATCCTGCACCAAATGTACAGTAAATGGCTTCTTGTAGAAAATCGAACCCACCCCGCGCACTAAAATAATAAGAATATTGGTTTTGCGACCTTTAAGTTCTGAAGTAGAGAAATCGATACTTATTTATAACGTAAAATTGAAATCACATAGCATCTTTATATATGTACAATGAGAATGAACAGAAGTTTTCCTGTCCTTTCATGATAAAATCAAAACTTAAAATTGAAATTAGTAATTAAGCGATAAAACATTAAAGTAAGTAAGTAATCAGCAAATAAATAAGTATTACAGAAAGAGATTATATATATATATATATTATTTACATGATTTATAACATATTTACGCTATATAAAAAGTGGTAAATCAGAGTAATTCTACATCCATTAGTATTTCGGGCCCATGATTGGGATTTTGCTGCATTGTTCTCACAGCAGCGTCTCCCACTGAATTCAGTAGCATCATTGTAGGCTAGCGAATATTTTTTTCGCGTCTCGCGTAACCAAAAACCACGAAATATTCGCAATATGTTTGCACGTTCTAAGAGTCCTAGCTTCTGACTTTCAGGTATAATAGGAGTCAAGAACAGGACTTTCAGCCTTGCCAGTTCGTTCGTTTTCGGTATCCTCGGTACTAATGTAGGCTATCCATAGCTGGTGTTTGATTGCGTTACGGAAGCGTAAAAAAATGCTGACTCTGATGATACTGGGATTGTCCTAATACGTATCCAATTGAAATACTTCTCCTTCTCCATCTTCCCTTTGTAGTCTATCTTGGCTGTAGAATGGTGCTAATTGGATTTGATACTCACCGAAAGTGATATCGCGCAAATCCTGGAGCGTAAAACGTCTTTTACGTCAATCCTACAGCGTACACAAGCGTTAACATCCCGTAAAACCGGCCCTAGTCGTTGCTCCTGATGGCTATATTCTCGACTTTCAAGGCCCATAGTTTTCTGACTCGTGTAATAATGACGCAGAAATGCTGCGAAACGATTTCGAAAGGGATGTGGAGGGTTTGAGAGCATGGTTTCAGGAAAATGGTATGGTCGTATTAGATCAAGGATACCGAGATGCTTTATCAGTTGTCGGGGATCGCGGCATATTGGTTAAAATACCTTTGTGACATCGACCAGGTCAACGTCAATTCAGCACTGAAGAAGCAAATGAAATACGATTGGTCACAAAAACACGACGGATAGTGGATAACTGCTACCATGGACCTATTCAAAAAGAGGATGCGAATGCAGAGATGGCTCGAGCAATGCTGGAAAAAGCAAGAGAGGTAAATATATTACAAGCTCGAGTAGAAGCAGACGAACTGCATAGAAGAAATGGTCAATGGATTCGGTGGGATCAAAATCAGATCATTGACTTCTCACGTCTTACGCACCAGGATCTGCGCGATATCGCTTTCGGTAAGTATAAAATCCAATTAGCCCCATCCTACATCCAATATAGACTACAAGGCGAAGATGGAGAAGGAGAAGTATTTCAATTGGATACATATAGGGACAATCGGAGTTCCATGAGAATCCGCATTGTTTCACGTTTCCATAGCGCTACCAAACATCAGCTATGGATAGCCTACATTAGTCCCGAGGATGCCGAAAATGAACAAACTGACGAGGCTGAAAGTCCTGTTTTTGTCTACTGTTGTGCCTGCAAGTCTGGAGCTAGGACTCTTGGAACGTGCGCACCCGCTGCTACTAAATGCAGTGCTAGACGCGGCTAGACTGTCAGCGAGGAACAAAGTATCTGCGGCGAACATGCTTGCCGTCCTGGTAGTACTCTATTCATTTGGAGTGGTTCCATGAACGAAGGACGAGCTCAGATCCCTCGATATCGAGTCTCGAAAGGTTATGCACGTGAACAAAAGCATGCACCTTAAATCCTCTGTTCCGCGACTTTACATCTCACGCCGTCAAGGTGGTCGAGGAATACTGAATCTTAAATGTCTTCACAAAAGGATTATTCTGGGGACAGCACATATAGTCACAAGTGGACAAGACCCTCCTCTTGACATGGTCAGGAAACACGAAGAAGTGGGCAAAGGGGCGTTCCTGTACAAAGCAGCGGAGTAAGCTGCTGAAATACTCAGCCTTGACTTCAATATCAGGGGTGAGCAAAATGCATAGAATATTATCCATCTCAATTACTCCCTCCTGAAGGCCCGGATTGAGAAAGCACACGGGAAAAACTTCCGCGAACAGCTCCTCGACTAGAGGATCCACGGCGTCTTCCACAAAAATTTGGAGGATCATTCGATGTCGTATGAGCTAACGTTTGCTTTCCTTAAATCACCCGGATTGAAGTCGAGCACGGAGGGTTTTATTTTGGCATGTCAAGACGGTCTCATTTCCACTCTAGCATACCATCGGCACATTTTGAGCTAAGACATTCCCGATGATAGCCGCAGAGCGTATCATGCACAACCCAAACATCTAGGACACATACTATCTAGTTGTCCAACTCATGCGGGAACGACTCACATGCAAAAGCACAATGCGGAACTAAGAGTGCTTCATTACCATGCGCACTCGAGGCCTGACATAATTCTTCTTGACTTCGAGAAACGAACCATGTTCGTTATCGAATTTTCGGCACCAGCTGACCAAAACGTCATAGGCAAGGAGAATGAAAAGAAAGAGAGGTATAAAGACCCTACAAGGGAGTTGCGAAGGTTATACCCGGAATATTCTGTTAAGCTAATCGTCTTGATCATGGCGCTCTTGAGGTGCCAAGGCTTCACTGGTTAATAGCCTGAGAAGCATACCTGCGTGTCAACAAAATGCTGAGACACTTGCGGGGAAAATGCAGGAGGCGGTCATGAGACGTGGTTATAGCTGAAATTTTACCGCGATTTCGCCGAGCGCGGGTGCAATTTTTCAGACCACCCTGTGTGTGTCAAACATCAGCGTAGCGATAAAACGGTAATACCCTAGCCTCTCAATCATCCAAAACAAACAGAAATGGTTCATTTGGCCCTGCATGTTCACGTGCGGAGCGAGAAATTGTTGTGTTCGATTTAAGTGAAGGCCATTTAGGACCATTCCCGAATAATTATATATATTTGACTAAACACCGCGTGGCCCCTCTGGGAGCAACTGCCATCTAAAAATGACATCGGCTCCCAGTAGAACCGCGGTGAATCACACTCATGGTCACGTCTCACAACCATAAGATGGTTGGTCACAGGACACGACGAAATCACCACGACAAGCCAGCTAAACCCTCTTTTCTTTTGAAGACACGAAGCGACCCAAGGATGACAGCTTTCTCCATCCATCTCGCAAGTGCCTTGGCATATTTTTTGCACGCGGGTATGGTTTTAAGGTCACGAACCAGTGCTGGTTTCGCACCTTCGAGAGCACCTATTATAATGACAATTACTTTAACCGAATATTTTAGGTACGGCCGTTGCAACTCCCTTTTAAGATCTTGATACCTCTCCAACTTTTCCTTCTCCTTGGCAGTGATGTTGTAGTCGGCCGAAGCCTAGAATTCGATTACGAATATGGTTCGTTTCTCGAAGTCTTGACGAACGATGTCAGGCCTCAAGTGAGCAACGGACACTGCTGTCCGAAAATCGTAGTTCCAGAAAATTTGGCACTTCTCGTTTTGGACAATTGACTCTATCTCCCTCAGAGCGTACGGCATGGCAGGGTCGCGGCCAGAACAGTAAGAGCGACAACGATTGTAATAAAGTACTCTCAGGGCCGCATTGTGTCTGTAGATATACGTTGTTCCTGCATGGTCGAGAAACCCAAATAGTATGTGTTCTAGGTAATCTGCGTGTGCATGACATGCTCTGCACCTATCGCTGGGAACTTCTTGGCATGAAATGCGGCCACCTTATACCTGATGATCTGAGAAATGAAAAAGTTTGCTCCTTCTACAAGGACAATTTTTCTACGTTCCTGTAAAAATTTGCGTGCATTTTCATGTCAAGTAGCTGTTGGTAAAAATGTTCAACTTATGCTTTCTTCACTTTGGCTGTCAGAATTGAAGCATCTAGTTGAAGTTGTGCACTTTCTTCGCTTCTAATGTTAAAATTGAGGCCAAGGGTCTTAATCGCCTGCTCCACGACTTTGTGAAGAAAAGCTCCTTTGCCAATCATCTTGTGATTCCTCGCTATTTTTAGGAGATGATCTTTTCCATTTGCAACGTTCCTTGGGAACGCCAACAATCTTTCCTTTTTTCAGACGAATTTGGGCACACTTATCCAATTCAAAGTCCTTCCCAATGTTTTTTGTGTACAAAAAATCAAAGGGTTCATGATATCGCCCTGAAAGACGCACCTGTGGAATGTGACGTCTTTCGCTGTCACACGATAATTTCCAGATGAGATAGTAAATCTAGTTTTCCACAGGGGCATCAATCTCTCTATGCATCTCACTATGTGTTGTTCGTACATCTCTCGCCACACTGGCTTACTTCTTCGGACAATCCTGTTGTTCAGGATAGCTGTAAAGATCTTATACAGTGTGTTCAAACAAGTTATTGGGTTGGACAAGTTGACATTTTCGGTAGGAGTATAGTGCCTCCTAATAGCAGCCACTGCGGAATGGGCGTTTCTGACTTTAAATATGAAGTGATTATGCGGGCCAAATTTTAGTGTGTAGAAGTAAACTTCTGGCACCAGAAGTTCTTAATACCGTCTGGTCCTGCAGCGGAAAAGTTTTTCGTGTCTTTAAGTGCTTTTTTCACCTCTTTGACAGTGATTGATGGACATTTCTCCCCAGATGTTATGAGGTTGTCGCAAAACTCCTTGAAGCGGATGATATTATCAGTGTCTTCTTTCTAATTCAGTGTTTTTGGGATCTTGTGAACCTCTCTTCAAAAAGTCTCTACTTCGTTGGGTGAGTGAATTTTTGACATAAACAGAGTGATGACTGAAGAGGCAAGATGGGTCAGCGACAAACTGTTGGTTCTCCCTGATTTATGTATCCCTCTTCTGTATTCTCGTTCTTGAGTCAGATAATACACGCACTTTTGAACCCTTTCCACAAACGGCCTGTCAGATGTTATGTAGTCAATCACACACTGAATACGAGACGCATTCTGTCTTCCCCATTCAATCTTCTTGATCGGTTGATACAAACGTCTTTCGGTCTTTTGATCCATCGTCGGTTTTAGCCTTCGAATTGAATCAGCCAATGTTCTCGCAGCACTACAAACTGAACAATTGATGGTCCAGAGGTCGGACTTCTGCGACATATCCTCAGAAAGGGAGGTATTCATTTCAGCCACATATTGGGGCTTAGGAGGAACTTGTATATCAATGTTGCTCCTTGTCCTGAAACCGCTATCATCGCTCAGAAAGTGTCTGCTTTCCGCGGTTGGTCTTAATGTCGCTTCCTTATTTCCGTCTGCAGCTTGTTCAAGCAGCGGTTGGGGAAGTTGCCCGCGTACATAACTATTTTTCGAAAGGTAGGCATGTTGATTTCGCAAAGACTGATGCGAATCGTGCTAAATCTCTGGATTCTTCTGGCTCCACGGAGTGCATACGCGCCATAAAGCCTCCTTGAACAGGGATAATGCTGGCATCGTAACAATCTAGCTCGTCATATTTGAGTTGATTCTTTTACTCAATGTGGACATTTCGCCGGTTCGCTGCCGTGTTTCCATTTTAATTATTATTTGCAGCACCCGGAACTCTAGGGTGATCCGCACTGTTTGCCGGCCGATTGTCGGGCGCTCTGCGCGTTCGACCGTTTTGAACTGCATCTACAACTTTTTGGTGGTTTGATGGTGTCCTTGTTGTTCCCATGAGCAGCTAGGAAAAGGGTTTTTCCGTCCTTGTAGAAACCCGCATGCAAGGATAAGGCTGCATACTCTGAGAGGTCGCCCGGTATCTCAGAGACACCGTTCGAGAAACCTTTTCAAGGTGCCATTCAGCTTTCGGCACTGTTGTTACGCCTTTGCTTAAGGGCTATTCCTTCGGGACTATCATTGGACAATTGTCTGCGACTGCTCATTAATAATTCTAACCATATTCAGCAGAAACCCATGGTACAGGGATCCGCAACCCAAGGACGCGTTCGGCGGCTTCGTCATAGGTCCTTCGGTCCGATTCTAAAGGACTAATTACTTACTTTAATTTTTTATCGCCTGAATACTAGTTTCAATTTTAAGCTTTAATTTAATCATGAAATGACAGTGGAACTTCTGCTCATCCTCATTATATATAAAAGTACTATGAGATTCCAAATTCAAGTTATGAATAATTATCGATTTCCCTGCTTCAGTACTTCGCGGTTACAGAACCAATATTCGTATTCATTTAGAGCGCGGCGTGCATCTGGTTCGTATTTTTAAGTGATTGCATTTGCCTATAATACAATAAAAAAATCTCTCGTGACTACATTTACCTAGAAATAACGATTTCCTTCCGTCAGTATTCAAACGATGTAAAACAAACAATTAATTCACATTCCCATAGCTTCTTATCCTTATTATACTATCTATAACTGAGGGATGATTAAACTACACTGACAATAAAGTCGAATGCAAATCCTGCTGAAAGATGCTTCCTGTGTATGGTTTAAAGTGATTTCGTTGATCAATGTATCAATAAAAAAATCTCTGCTGCTTTGTTCCGTATAAGATATCGATTTCCTTGTTCTGATAATTGAGTGATGTTTAAACTACCCTGATCATAAATCAAAACGCCAATCTTGGAAAGAATCGTTTCCTCCTAGGTGCGAATTCACATCGACACCCAGAGCATGAACGTCGCCCCAAGTAGGACCGACTTTGGCCCGCCGTAGATCGGCAGTCAACTTTGGGCCATCTTTTGTATTTATAAGAACGTTACGTCGGCCCAACTTAAACAGCTAACGTTGGCAGTCTAAGCGGGACCGACTATTGGCCCAACTTTGGCCCGAACATGGCCCGACCATAGGAGGAACTATGGGAAATTTTTGAATAACAAGTGACGTTGACTACCAGCATAACTCCGGACCAAAGTCGGCCCAAAAATTGGCCCAAAAGTCGACAATTTCTACTTTTCCCGCACTCTGTTTTAGTTTATCCGAAATGAGTATCAATTATTTATTCCGAGAGACTCTACAATGTTTAATTAACGTGGTGCACCAAATTATATCCGAGAAGTGATTCTGTTATCACGAAGTTCTTACGAATTTTAGAAGCAAAAAGTACTTTGAGCAAGTGAAAGCGGAAATTTGTTCTCCTTGTTTCGAATCATGCTTACATACAAAGTGATATTTAATTATATGGTGTTTTTATTCACGCAAAACCTAGTACGAAACCTAAATGAGTCCGTATCGCTACAATTTCACAACCAAATCTTCCTATGTTTCAAGTTTTTGAGATAATTTAGAAAAAACATAAAACTCTCAATAAATATTGTTAAATAAACTATTTTAGCTTGAAGTACGTTTTTACAATGTTGGCCTTTAGTACTCTTCCAAAATTAGTTATAATTATCAACGGAAATATTTTCCTCGATTTTATAAATCATTGCATGAAATTAGACAAAGAAAATTTGCCACGCGTTTTTGCACAACACTAAAGAGCACTTTGCTGCTTAATTACTATTTTTTGACAAATATATTTGCTTCCTCATAGAAGAAGCGAAAATACAAGAATACAAAATGATCAATCAATTCTACTGGAATCAAAGAATCCTTCCTATTCGAGGAGCTACTCAGTAAGAAATCTTAGATTGCTGCGCAGGAAATCTTGAGAGAACTCTTGGCGGAACTCTTGGAAATCTCTCAGTAATCTAGCATTCGTGAGAAATCTTGAAAATCTTTGGCTAAGTTTAGATAGAGGTGAGGTGGTGTGGAGCATTCCGACATATGCTCCTATGCGCGGAACGAACAGCCGACTGAACTCGAAAGCCGCCGAGTTTACCCGAGTGTATAGAATCCCTCGTGAGTTCTGATGGCGAGCATCTTCGGAAATTTTGGACCTTCCGGCAATCTCAACGAAACCTTGGGAATCTACATAAGAATTCAATAGATTGCCGCATTCACAGTTTTAGGATTTCCAGATTTCCTAGTGAGTAGCCCCTCGTTCCTATTCTTGTATTAACTTTAAATTATGTTGGTTTGAAAAGTTTTACTGAAAAAAAAAACAGACATTTCAAATATTATACATAACTATAAATTCCTTACTCGGTTATAACTAGTTATAATCAGTTGTAACCAATTGCATTTTAAGTCGGTTATGACATGCGGAGAACCGTCGGCCCGGTAGAGAGGAAGTTACGAAGCAACGCGTACGGTCCATCCATGTGCTGATATAGGAACGAGCATACATGCTCAAACACAAAACTGAACTCAAAATAATTTTTTTTCAGTTCAAATAATATGTCTTTCTTTTTATTTATAAATGAAACAAGGTTGCTCAATTTGAAATGAGGCCTACACTATGTCTCTGTTCATAGGAAATTTCTGTGCATTGATAAACTTTACAGGTTTTACCCCTTTATAGCCCACGCCATTCTCCGAGGATGCTGAGCTAGGTGGAGAACGAGGGACGAGCTGTCGAATCCATTGGACCTGTGTGGCTCCAAGATTTCACGGCGGTGTAAATCACACCTCGCGCCAGCCGAGAAGTTTTGTTTTACTTTATTAGGGTAAAGCCCTGAACGAAAAGCCAGACAGATCCAGAGGAAAATATGACGCTGAATTTTCCGGTTAAATTTTTCCGGTCATAACCAGAAAACGGCATTATAATCGGATCAGAATTCCTAAAGTCCAACTAGCACTTATAAACTAGTCCTACTAGTCACTTCTGAATTCTCAATCTCAAAAACTCTCGAGGTTAAAATCCTCCTTCCTGATTCCAATGGTTTACTTTCCCTTACAACACATCGGAAGACTATGCACCTGATATTAGCATGTGAATCTTAACATCATCAAAATACAAGAGATGGTAACAAAGTAGGTTGGGCAAAAGATCATTTATATAAATCATGAAAAGAAGAGGACCTAAATTGGAGCCTTGAGGAACTTGAGAAGAGAGAGCGAATGGACAAGCGAAGTGAGCACTATATTTCACTATATTGGGTCTATTAAGCAAGTAGAATTGAAGAAGCTATAACAGTCAATGCGGAAGAAGAAAATTGAATACTTTCTTTATGAGAATATGGTGAACAATCTTGACATCGAGAAAATGATAGAATTCGAAGTAATATCGAATAAACACCTACCAGAGACCATCGAGAAGTTATTACTTATGATTGAGACAGGGTGGTAATTCTCAACCTGAGTTTCATCCTTTTTTTAAATGGGACAAACCTTTGTCTAATTCCAGACATCTCGAAAAGATCCAACACACAGGGCTGAGTTAATCAAGTCTGTTAACAAAGTAATCAATGTTGCTGAAAGGTCATAGTTTCCTTCAATTCTCAACACAGTATGTGACATCTGTGAGCTGGTGTCCCGAACTCCTGAAGCCGAGTAGAATTTCTAAGGTGGATTTCAGTTTACGTTTAAAAACAATTTACTGAAATTCTTTATAGTTTAAAATAAGTAGTGAATCAAAAAATTAAATATTTATCAGAAAATAAGCGTTGCCTATAGAGTTTTTATCGTATACAGTCGAAAAAAGAATAATTGAGGAAAGTGCATTACTTTATCTAGATGCCTCAATTTTAAAAATCCAAGTCAAAAAAGCAGAGGTAAAAAAATTCCTTAAACAGCTCCTCGACAAGAAAATGCACGGAAACTTTTACAGAAATGTAAAAGATCAGTCCTTGTTGATGGAGCTAACGTTTACTTTCCTCTAATCATCCGAATCTAATTCAGGCCATGAGTGTTTCATTTTCTCTTACCATGAAGGTGTCATTTCCACAGACACGATGCGACTCTAAAAATGTTTTACTACCATCTTTGACGCACTAACGGTGTTGCCCGCGACCCTACCCCACCGAAAGCTCCAAGGAAGATACAGTCAGTGGTCGAGAACGAGAAGTGCCGAATTTACTGGAACTACAAGTTAATTAAAACAGTCTTTATTGCACACATGAGGCCTGACATACTTCTTCTTGACTTGGAGAAACGAATTATATTCGTGATCGAATTCTCGGCTCTGGACGACAAGAATAGTAAATTCTAAGGCATTTGGTAGATGGATGCAGAGGGCGGTCGTTCGTGGCTCGCTCCATGTCCTTAAGACACTTGAGGGTTTCGCTGGCCTGTCGTTGTGATTTCGTCGTTCCCTCTAATCACTCAACTCAAGGACAATTATATTTGTTTAAACAAATTTTAAATCCTTCAATCAAAGAGGTAAAAAAATCATATTCGCGTTTCTAATTCTTATAATATATTTTGTAGAATTTAGTTAATTTTTTCAAAGATCTGATTTATTCAATTGGCCATTATAGAGGACACTATATTAATTTTTCAGGAATAAACCGACTTTCCGCAAAATGTAAAATATTACATGAATTATGACATCAGTTTTAACAAATTTTATTACTGAGTTTTTTTCCTTGAAGCTGACTTATGAAATGTCAATATCTCAGAAAAACAAACTTGATGCCCATAATCTATAAGATAACAACTATAGTACATGTATATATATATATATATATATATATATAGTCACAATCACCAAATTACAGTTGTCGATGATTTGACCTTTAATTTTAAAAGGTCTGGGCGCAAATGTGCGGGAAATACAAAGACCGAGCGCGTAGCGCGAGGTGAACACATTATCGAGCGCGAAGCGCGAGAACCAACAGTTGCGCGCCCTAGGCGCGTTCAAACTTACGAGCGAAGCGCGCGATGAGAATGTGCCCTCGCAGCGGGCATTTTGTTTACATTATAATTCTCACAAAAATATAAAAAAAGACAACCACTGTGAATTTTTAAAAAATGGAAGTGGAAATAAAAGTGAAAATGTTACATACAGTCGCCACCCTGAATTCACTAGAATTAACCTCAATCTTCCAGAATGCATTTGAATCCACTAGAATTTACTAGAATCTGATGTAATTAATTAAATTCACTAGAATTTATTAAAATGCAAGGGCAATCTACTAAATTAATTTTTGTTAATTATTATCCATTAGCATTCACTCAAATACACCAAAAGTTACTCCAATCCACCAGAATTTACTAGAATATACTAGAATTTATTAATGTTCATTCAGAATTCATTATATATACTACTATAATTTATAAGTATTCATTGAAATTCACTTGAATACACTAGAATTGATTAAAATTTAGAGAAGTTCATTAGAATCTACCACGATGTAATAGAATTCATCATAATCCACTCGAATTCATCTGAATTAACTGAAATTGACTATGATCCACTTGAATTCATTTGAATTAATTTTAATACACTAGAATGCACTTAAATCCACCCGAATTCACTCGAATCCACTTCAGTTAATTAGTTTCGTTGAGTTTGATTTACTAGATTTAAGCTAAATTAAAGAAAAACAAAATTGATTTATTTTCTGCTTGATTCAATCTAAACAATGTAAAATAACTTCAAACTTACTTCAATTAATTTCAAAATAACATGAATTGATCAAAATTTATTATGTATATATATATAATTTTAGTTTCATTCACTAGAAATATCTGTAAATTGAATAAATTTGTACGTGTTTTTTTCATAAGTATACTGCAATTTACTTGAAAATAGATTAATTACATTTAATATATAGTTCACTGGCTTCAAATTTATCCTTAAATTTATATTCTTATCACTTGAATTCAGTAAAATTAATTTTTTTGAATTTACCTTAAATTTCCTTAAATGTGCCTAAAATTCACCCAAAATTTGAATATAATTCAGGTTTACATCATAACGTCAAGTAGTCGAACTCTCGAGCATTCTATAGCTTCTACTTCCTGATGAAATAAAAACTAAATAACAAAATAAAAATAAAACAAAGATAACTGGAAGAAGATACCAAACTTTGAACTTTTCGACGAGACAAAATAAATGTTTCATCAACCAACGAAGAAAGTTGTCACTCGACATTTGTCTCGAACTATCCTCTATGAAGACAAGTTAGATGTTAATTAACATGAAGGAAATTCTCTTGGGAAGTAGTTGAGATGCTTCTTTGATGCCTCAAGGGAAGTCTTTAACGTCTTCCAAATTGCTCATCATTATAGATCTTACAATAACGTTAGCAAGACTAATGATATTTGCCTAAAAGTTCACTCTAGAATAAACAGAGTGACTGCAGGTCAAGGAAAACCTAGAGATCAGGGAAATGTCACGGATTCTTGATAAGAATTTCGAAAATCGGGGAATAGATAAGAGGCAATATAAGTAACTATCAAGAATAATCGGGCCTCTCACACAGTCACTTTTAGTCACTTTTTTTCTCAAATCACATTTTTGTCACTTTTTCAAGATAAAGTCACTACGGTCACTTTTTTAAATTGAAATATCACTTTGATAATATTTTTTTCGATAAATTAACCATGGGGTCAATTGCCGTTGAATTCAGGTCTATACCTATTTCTGAATTTCCTTGAATTCTTTTGAAATCATCCGGGACATTTTTAAATTTTTTAACTGTAAAGGATTTTAAAGATTTTAGGGCATTTTCAAAAATTTCTATGAATTTTCGCGAACTTTGAAGAGTTTGAAAGCAATTCCAAAGATTTCATAGAATTCTACAAATATTTTAGTAAATTTTGAAAGATTCTACGGAATCTTCAATTGATTTCAGTAATTTAAAGAGATATCATAGATTGTTAAAGATTTTAGGGTTTAAAAAATTCAAAAGAATTTTCAAGAGTTTAAAAAAGTTGCAAGGTATTCCAAAGGATTTCAAAGAATTTTAAGGTATTTTCAAACATTCTAGGAATTTTCAAGAGCTTTAAAATGATCCAAGGTATTTTCAAAGTGTCTCAAGAATTCAACAAATATTTTCGGATATTTTGAAAGAGATTATATCATATTTTGAGATTTCATCAAATTTTGAAAAATTCCAAGGAATTTTCAATTGATTTCAATGATTTTCAGAGATTTCAAAGAATTTAAAACAATTTATGGTATTTTTTTAAATTTCAAGGAATTTTAAAGAGATTTACAAATTTTCAAGGGATTTCCAAGGATTTTAATTATTTTATTATATTTTTGAAATATTCAAGGAATTTTCAAGAGTCTTATAGGACGTATAAGATTTCACAATACTTTTGAATATTTCAAGGGATATTATCATATTCCCGAGAGTTTTAATAATTTAAAGGGATTTTAAAAGTTCTCAATGTATTTTAATGAATTTTTCAAGATTTAAGAAGATATCAGATTTTATGTAATTTGACGGAATTTAATTATATTTTAACGCAGTACAATGAATATATTCGAAAGAATTGAAAGATTTCGTATCATTTTAAAGATTTTCAAGTATTTCAAGGTATATCCAAAGATTTTAGGATATTTCAAAAGATTCAAAACGTTTTCAAATTATTTTATAATTCTTAAATATTTCCAAATATTTTGAAGTATTTTAGGACATTCTAAAGATTCCAAAGAATTTTTAATTGATTTTAATAATTTGAAGGGATTTGAAGCAATTTAAATGTCAAACATTTAAGGGTATTTTGAAGAATTCTAAAAAAAATTTAAATTATTACAATGATTTGTAAGGATTTTAAAGGATTTGAAATATTTTATGGTATTTTGAAAGATTGTAATAAGTTTGTAATTTATTTAAATAATTTGAACGGATTTAAGAGGATTGGAAATTGTTTTAGGGTATTTTAAAAGATTCCAAGGTATTTTTAAGAGATTGAAACAATTTAAAGCATTCCTAAAGATTTTAATGACTTTGAGGGATTAAAAAAAATATTAAAGCGATTGTTAAAAATTTTATAGAATTTCGGTATGCAACGATTTCACAGGACCAGGAAATATCAGATTTGATCAAATGTTACGTGATTTTGTAATAGCTTAATGGATTTTAAAGAATTTGTTCATAACAAGTGAGATATTTCGTAGGGTTTTGAATATATCACGATCTTTTCAACTATTTTTTGCAATTCATTTGAGTCTATATGAAATTCATCCTGAATTCGTAATTATTTATCCTGAATTAGTTTCATTTACTTTCAATTATCTTACATTTTTTGTATTCACTTAAATTCTTCTATAATCACACAATTCTTTTCAATTCAATGCATTTTTTTTAATTTATCAAAGTTTTTGTTTAATTCATCCTGAAGTCTTTAAACTCACCTTGAATTCTTAAGAATTTCATCGACCTTGACTGAATTCCCTTTACTTTTTCTAAACTCATTTTAAACTTAATGAATTCAATACATTTTTTTACATTCTTAAATTATTTTAATTTCACTTGATTTTTTTCAATCACCGTGAATTTTCATGAATATCACTGATTGATTTATAATGCCCTTAAATTTCTCTAAATTCACTCAAATTTTACTAAAATCAATGGATCTTCTTGGATGTCTATTTTTTGTAATGTTTTTGAATTCTTCTGAATTTAACTTGAATTCTTTTGAAATCTGATGAATTTATTCAGAATTCGTTAAAATTTACGTGGAATCTTCATAAATTTCATCGGATTCTTTCAAATTATTTTCGATTTAAATGAACATTGGTTGCATTATTGATGCATATAAGTCACTTTTAGTCACATTTGTATTATAAAGTAGTCACTTTTGGTAACTTATTCGGTTTGAATTAATATATCATTTTCGCAATTTGACTTTTCTCAAGAAAATTAGAATGTGGAAATCCTGACAATAATTAATTGAAAATTCATAAATTTGGATTTAAAGTTATTTTATTCCACTTATAAAAGATTCTATGCTAAAAATGCTTCAAGATTAAAATTTTGATCTGCAAGTATTAATGGTCAGGGAAAATAAAAAATTACTCAGGCAAGAATCAGGGGAAAGTCAAGAAATTTTGAAAACGAATTTTTGCGGCCACCAAGGTAATAAATCTAACTCTTAATTGCGGACTTTCAGGATGAAAAACTGGAATTAACCCAATCCAATTTACAACCTTGAGATGAGTTTTGTACTATGATTGATGAATTACAACATCCTGAAGAAGCTTCAGAATTAGAGTCTTCTTTTAACCGTGAGATTGAAATCTCGTTTCGAACAACAAAGTAATAAGAGCACTCGTCTTATAGAATTGGATGATAGAAGATACCTCCTCAGGTAGGGTTGCTCTGTCTGTAAAGAAAGATGAGAAGTCATCGTCATCTTTCTCCGGCAGGAAAAGTTAGAGGGAAACTTTGTACAACCAGATAGGAAGATGGATGATGATGCGATTCAATGAAACTGACGGAAATGGGCAAGGAAAAAAAAGAAACAAAAAGCGAGGAAAATACTAGGGTCGGAAGAAATTGCGCTTCTTTATGGCTCTGCCCTTTCTTTCGACTTGTGCGAGTTCACTAACAAGTTACTCGGATCTCAAGGCAGATAAAATTATATACCTGCCTGAAACGTGAGTACGAGCCAACTTCAATGAAGAATTGCAGACCGAATAAAAGAAAATACATTTGATAATATTTTATTCAGGGACGGAAAAGAAAAAAAGAATGCGAGGTTTTGAATAAATTTTAGTATTTTTAGGTTCCAAACATCCTTTTTAGACATTTAACATCTAGCGAGTTCAACCTTACTAAGTGTACCTAAATTCTGCCTTCAACAGGAGATAGACAGACACTCACCCTTTAACTTAACTCCAAATACTCAAACTACTCCAAATATTCCAACTCTTAATAAGCCTCGAGGTAATGCCTGACGTACTTAATCCTGAAAAGTCTGTAAGTCGCCTGAACATTTGATAAAAAAAGTGGAAAACTGCAGAAAACCAAAAATTCTGAGCACAGCCGATTATCGACACACAAGTTTGAATGCAGACCTTCGATAGAATTTTTTTCGGACATGGATGCTCGTCTTCAGTCCTCTCGCTCGAAAGTATTTAAATGCATTGAAAACACAATTAAGTGAAAATGTAGAACAGTCACCTATCCGAGCGCCAACTACGCGCGTCCGTACTTAACATTCGAGATCTTATTCAAAATCTTAACATTTAGATCGCAGCTCTTATATTTATTAATTTTTAAACCATTAATTATTGATTTAAAAATATTTTTTGATTTGAGGAAGATTCTAAATCTTGAAATTGCTTCATATCTAGAGAACGAATTAGCGCAACTGTGAAGTTATCTGAAAGCGCAGCTGGGCTCTCACATACGGAGAACAACCAACTTCACAGTTGCGCTAGTCCGCTCTCTAACCATTACATTGCTTTTTACTGCCAAACATGTTGTTTGGTGTTTTGTTTACTCAAAAAAGTCTGATATAATTTATAAAAACAAAGTATTCATGTGAATAAACAATTTATTATATCTATTTGATTTTTATGATATGTAGATGTATTAGGAATATTTATAATACATATGTGTATATCAGGACGTAGCGTGGAATACGGGTTTCAGAGAGTGAAACAATCTGGGATAGGTCGGAGTGAAAATGTTTAAATTAGTCAAGTAGTTTTAGCCATTGGAAAAAAATTTGCGGGCTGGTATCCAAAAAAAGTGAAGAAAAGAATTTTTTTAATTTTCGGGTTATACCTTCTGTACACTTCTTGCATTTGAAAATTCATACTTTTGAAAAATAAAAATTTTCATTTGTTCTAAAACTATGGCGACTTTTTTTATACATATGTTTTTATTATTGTGCAATAATAATAATTTATAAATAAAAAAATTCTCGCCTCATTTCGAATTTTTTAACTATCAGCGAAAAACCTGTTTTCTTGGTTTGGGTCAATTCAACACTTTTTTGAAAAAAGTTTGAATATTTTGATCTGAAAATAAAAATTAAAACTCAAGAAACCTGATAAGGCCCCCGCACCAAATACGTGGTAAAAAAGGTCACGGTGGAATTTTCAAAGGTTCTGATATTTTTTAGTTTATGCTCTCCTGATCGAAAAATCATAATGGTAAAATCGCAAATTACGAACAGTTTTCGCGCTACGACGATTTAAATGTCAGATTTTAGTACATATTTTTACCTGTGAAGTGGATTATATCAAAGTTTTTTTTCCCACTCTTTGCATTGCTATCGTGTAAGTGTATGTAGAAAAATAATTGCACGGACGAACAATGCGATGTGATCGCATTGAAAATGATAAGCGCTAAGCGTTTGGGCGATGCGCTAAGCATTCGGGGGATGCGCTAAGCGATCAGGCAACGCACAAAGCGTTCATATCATTGCATGTTATCGACCTTCAAACGCGAAATTCGATTTCTATTATCAAGATGCGTTTGGTTGTCTGAATCGTTGATACAAATAGTGAGTTCACAATCGCATGACAAATGCTACCTGCGATTGAAAGATTGCATCCCAAGTTCGTCGCAAAGCGCTTAAGTTGAATGGCCAGACAGCGTTGCAATTTGGCACTGATCAACTAGTTTATGTCAACCACTCTGAAGTACCTTCTACGGAATTTTCTTTTTGTGCAAACGCTTCCATCATACCTCCAACGCTAAGCGTTTGAGAAAGCATCCAGACAAAAAATGAACTCCCAGCGTTGCTGTTTGGCTTTCATTCGCTAGTTTAAGTCAAGCAATCTAAAAACCTGATAAGGAATGCTTATCTCATTGCAACACTCCGACTTTAACTTCAACGCTAAGCGTAAAAGATAAGTATGTACGTAGATCACAAAATCAACTCCCAGCGGTGCTGTTTTCGTAATCAATCAAATGATTATTGCGGACTTGAACTGGCTGATTAGCGCCAAACAGCAACACTGGGAGTTGATTTTGTTGTCTGGGTGATTTCTTAAACGCTTAGTGTTGAAGTTGAAGTGGAACCGTAAGAACGAGATAAGTATTCCTAATAAAGTGTTTTAGATTACTTGATTAAAACTGGCGAATTAAAGCCAAAAGGCAACGCTGGCAGTTTATTTTTTTGTCTGAGTTCTTCTATTAAACGCTTAGCGTTGAAAGCGTTGGCACAAGAGGAGAATTATGAGAAAGGTGATTTAGAGTGCTTGACATAAATTTATTGATCAGTGCCAAATTGCAACGCTGGGTATCGATTATTTTGTATGGCCACTCAACTCAAGCGCTTTGCGACGAACTTAGGATGCAATATTTCAAACGAAAGTAGCGTTTGTCATGCTTTTGAGAATTAGCTATTTTTATTACCGATTCAGACAACCAAACTCCTCTTGATAATAGAAATCGAATTTCGCGTTTGAAGCTCGATAACATATAATTATAATAACGCTTTGCGCGTTGCCTGAACGCCCAGCGCATCGCCCGAACGCTTAGCGCTTATCACTTTCAACGCAATTACATCGCATTGTTCGTCCGTGCAAATGTTTTTCTGCGTAAACTTACAAGAGAGCAATGCAAAGGGTGGGAAAAAGTCTGTGATAAATTCCATTCCACAGGTAAAAATATGTACCAAAATCTAAAATTTAAATCGTCGTAGTGCCAAAACTGTTCCTAATTTGAGTTTTTTCAATTAGGATTTTTTGATCAGGAAATCGTAAACTAAAAAACATCAAAATTTTTCGAAATTCCACCTGGACCTTCTTTACCATGTATTTGGTGCGGGGTCCTTTTTCGATTCAAGTATTACATACTCAACTACAAAATAAAAGTATCAAAACTCTCCTAAAAGTAAACTATTTTTTATTAGAATCGAAGAATTTCATATTTATTTTATCATTCTTTCAACACTGTAAAATTAAAAATCAGAAGCCGCTTAATGTATGGAGCACTATTTCTCAACTACCATCTGTTTTGGTGACTAATAACACTAAATGTAAGTTTTAAAGTAACCCATTGAATATGACATAAAATTATTAAACTTTTAATGTGTTTGATTGAAAATTCTTCCAAATTTGAAAATTGCAATTTTCAATTTTTTTATATTAACGTTTTTAATATCATTGTATTTTAGACATTTAATGTTTAACGAGTTTGATTTAAAATTCTTCCGAATTTGAAAATTGTATTTTTAAATTTTTTCATATCAACGTTTTTAATATTATTGTATTTCATACAGTTGGATAAGAGGAAATTTTGGTTTTTATTTTTTTTTCTAGATTGCAGACGGGGGTTTTTTCATTATAAACGTTTTCATTACTATTTTAATTGACTTGGAGCGGGCCAGATTTTTTGTTTTCAATTTATTTTTAAATTATATTTTTGAATTTTATATTTTCGACATTTTAATTGAGTTGAAGGGGGAAGAATTCCACAATTTTCACATTTTTCTGAAAAAAGGGGCATACGTTTTCATTTTTTATTTTTTCTGAATTGGAAGTGGAATCTGTTTATTTTCAACATTTTTAGTGAGTTGTGCTGTAGCAAATTTTATATTTTCAACACTTGACTTGTAATGAAAGGGGGGGGGGGAGTTTTTTAGTACAATATTTGTTTTCAAGTTGCAAGTGTGCAATGTTTAATTTGTGTAATTTTCCTGTTTAATACTGTGCCGTTTTTAGTACTTAATTTCAAAGCAGTTTCATTTTAGGGACTCTAAAATTATTCAGTTTTCAAAGCTTGAAATTGGACGTTTTGAGTCTTAAATCTATTAGTTTTTAATTGTTTATTCTAAAACGCTCTGAATCTGAATTTATTTTAAATGAATATTCTTTAATTTGAAATTAAATGTCTGAAAAATTGAACAGCTGTTTATCATATACCGTCAAATTTGAAGAATTTCAGAAAAAAGTATTTTATAAACTGTATACACTTTCCTTTTCTTTTTATTCGAACAAAGTCCCTCATTAAAAAAAATCAATTTTCTTTTCCCTTTACTTTTTACTGTCGAAATTTGAATCAGTGAGATTTTACTACTCATCAGTGAAAAACTTACTAATTTAACTCAGTGGTCCATTTCTAACTGTTTGTGTCAGTGAGATTGCATTGTGAATCAGTCAAAATTCCCACTTTTCTTTAGAAATAATCCCCCGTCTACAAGTTAATTATTGAAAGACTTCAAAATTATACACTATATAAAAAAAACATTCAAACTTGTAAAAGTTTTAAGTAGTAGCCTACAACATATACAAGTACCCGTAAAAATGCAATACTCCTGAAAAAACATTTGAAAATGTATCTTTTAAAATATTTTTATCTGTTTAACAACACTCATATAGCAAAATGAAAGATTCAGAAAATCGTAACATTGCTGATTACTAAGGACCATTAAGATTTGAAATTTTGAACCCTTAAATATTTTACATTAGGCTTTTTAAAATTCACTGATTTTAATCTGAAGTGCAAAATGATCAACTTAAAAAACAATGATATAGCATTTTCATTCAAGGGGAAAACTGCACATTACAAACAATAAATGTTATAGAATTTGAAACTGATTCAAGCTCGAAACTGTCACATTTACATGATACAAAATGTCGCAAGACAAAAAAAAAGAAACGTGAAAAGCGAGCTGAAACATAGGATATGGCTCAAGAAGTGTGAATGTTTTCTTTTTCCTAAAGTTTCATGGATTTAATTCTGTAATTTTTTAATGAAATAGTTTTATGAAAAAAAATCATGAAAATTAAAAAATTCCTATATGACTAATCAATTTTTGTGTTTTCCAGTTAGAGGTAATTATTTTATGCTGATACTAGCTGGAAAAGACTCATTTTCTTCAACAGGTGTTTGCCTTTATAATGCCTTCTTAACCTCTGTACATATGTGTATTTAACAACCAATATTAGCTCTCTTAGTTTGCAGTCCACTTGTTACTCAATCAGATTTAAATTATTTATCAGGAAATATTGGATACTAGCAGGAAATGTATGCGCCCGAAGCGCGCATTTCCCTCTCTAGATTTCAATTTTATAACATTAAAAATATAAACAATTCAGAAATTTATTATTAACGACATTTTTAAAAATCAGGATTAATTTTTTTTAATAAATAGTGATAATTATTAATTCTGAATTGAAAGCAATTTAGATTAGGTAATATTTTGAAAAAGAACAATATTTTGAATGGAATGAAAAGGAATTGAACTTGTATCATTTCTAAATAAAAGCGTTTAAAATCGCATACTTTGAATATTCATACTAAAATTTTATTAATTGCACAATTTCATTAGTACGAAGTTGAAATTGTATAATTCTTAATTCGAAGCGTTCAAAATTGAAAAGTTTTATTTTGAATTGAAGAATGTCGAAATTGCATCACTTCAGATTAAAATTTTAAAAATACAACAATTACAAAACGTTAAACGTTTGAAATTGAAGTATTAAAAAAAAAGTTGAAAATAAATACTAATTTGAAATGTCAAACATTGAAAGTGTAAAAATTTATCATACGAAACGTTGAAAATGAAATGAATCTGAATTTGATATAAGACTATACAAAATTTTAGTCACCAAGAATTGTGATATTCAAACTTTTTTACAAACAACCTTCTTAAAATTTCAACTATTCTAATTAAATTCAAATAGTTGAAAATATAACAATAGATTCAACCATTTCAATTTTAATTGCATAATGTTGCACAGTCGTCTTTTTAGTTTAAGAAATCATATCTTTTTGCAGAAGTTTTTTTTTTCAACTATTTGGTGAAAAATTATTCTCTTTTGATTGAATATGAACTATTATGTTGAAAATTCATGTTTTTTGTTAGAACTGTGACTTATTGGTTGAAAATTCGTTTCTTTTAAATAATTTTTTAACTAAAAATTCAATCATTCCAATTTTTGTTGAAAATTAATCTTTTTCACCTGAAAATTCAACTAATTATTGAATAATGTACGTGTTTTGTTGGAAATGCCTCTTGTCGGTTTAATTTAAGTCATTTTTATTCAATATAAAAATCTTGTTGAAATATCAAATATCGCATTTTTTGGTGAAAATTCATTTTTTAGCTTGAAGATTCAACTCCTTGATTGAATGTTGAATTAACATTTTAAATTTTTATTTCTTTTTATTTTAAAATGCATAATTTTAGTTGAAAATAGAACTACTTTGTTGAAAGTTGGTTTTTTGGTTTGAAATTAATTCTTTCAACTGAAAAATGTATCTATTTGGTTGAAAACTCTAATATCTGGTTGAAACTGTATATAATCTGTTGAAAATTTGTCTTTTATGGTAGGAAATTAATCTTCTTGGTTATTAGTTCAACTATTTGGTTTAAAAGTGTATGTATACTGTTGAAATATGTAAATATCGAATATTACCCTTTTGCTAAAAATTCACCTTTTCAGGTAAATACTATCTTAAAAAATAATCTTTTCGTTTTAAGATGTATAATTTGAGTTAAAATGCATCTCTTTAGTTGAAAACTAAACTTCTTAGTTTTTAATTTATTTTTTGGTTTAAAATTGATTTTTCAAACTGAAAATCAAACTATTTGATTGAAAATTCCACTACTTGATAGAAAATGGATATCGTTTTTGATTAAAAATGAGTCCTTTTTAGTATAAAAATTCGACTATTTGGTTGAAAATCGGTCTTTTTCGTAGAAAATGAACCATCTTGGTTGACAAGTTAACTATATAGTAAAAATTTATGTAATTTATTGAAAATTCGTCTGTGTGGTAGAGAATAACCCTTCTTGGTTGAAAATTCAACTCTTTTATAGAAAAGTTGCATGTTTATATTGCCAATTCAACATTTTGGATGTATTCTTTTCTCTATTGACACAAAAGTCTTTCTTGGTTAAGATTTCTCTTTTATTGAAAATTCTTCTTTTTTATTTGAAAATTCATCCCTTTTGGTAAAAATGTAATCTTTTTCGTTAAAAATGCAACTGCTTTCTCGAAAATGAATCTATTTTCGTTCAGAGTTCCACTATTTTTTGAAAATTGAACTACTTTATTAATTGATAAGAAAGTTGGCCAAATTATGTAAGATAGGGGGGTTGGGCGGGGGTTCAAAACTGACGAACCGTAACAAAGGGCGGAACATGGTTCAAAATTACAGAAACAAAATTGACATGGACATGAATTTTTCCGTATCTACTGCTAAAACCGTAAGACAGCGATGGCTTTCCGCGACTCTGAAGGTCCATTTGCTCGACAACGTTTACGAGGAGCGTTGAAGCATCATCGATAGTGGGCTTGCACCCTCGAGAAGCGATATTTGCAACTTTCTTGAAACTCGAAAAGGCACTCGATTGCTTTCAACCAAAGCTATCTCGGCCAACCATCTCTGCCATTGAAGACCCATTAATTTTAATGACGTCTGCGGTTAGTTTAGCACGTTCCGTACCCACCGCAACAATGGGCACTTGGTTTGAGACAATTTCACAATGATAAACGCGTCATGCTGTAACATGACTATTATTGCATTGCATTTGCTGATTGTTCCTCTACCAGAAAACAATTGCTATCTAATCTGCATTGAATAGACCTTATTCAAAGTATACATTATGGGAGAAAACGAGGGTAAACAACTGAAGAGTAAGCGAACAATACATGATAAATTCATTAGAGTTAATTTCTCAATAAATAGGAACACGTATCTCAAAGACGTTTGTAGCTTACAAAGTTAAAATTGATTTTCACAGTTTTGTTTTAGTACACTGGATTTATCAACTTTTGCTTGCTTGGTTGGATAGATTTTTTTTTTTTTGTTTCCTCTTGAATTCTGAGATTCTATCAACTTTTCTGTATATTGCTTCTAATGATTTTATATTTTGAAAGTACCACTGCTCTCCTGAAGGGGTTTTACAGTACCAAAATAAGCACACATTTTTTTTCGTACTCTCTTACAACGGTTATTATCAGATGCTTACGTAACTTTTTTTCGACTCTGGCGAGCACGGTATCCGGAGGTAGAAAGCGATGTCACAAACTGGGAATTTAATCGTTATATAATAATAATAAATCTTTATTGAGTTCGTAACAAGAAGGAAATGTACATGGCAGGCAGAGATAACGTAAGAAACCAGAGGGCGAGGTACAACTTAAAGCTGCTTTGAAACCTATCCTTCTATCAGATATATGAGCAGGTGAATGACATCATCACATAATCACAGGAAGACGAAGTTGAATTATTTTGTCTGAATCAAGTGACCGGAGTTCGTTAAAAAGTCGATCCTAATTCAACAGAACAGGTCTTCCTGCTTGACTTTCGTTCCAAGTGTAAAACATCGGATCTTTAGTATTTGTGGATACGCTTGATTTTGCTTGATATGCTTGATTTTTTCCGACATTCAGGCGATTTTAAAATTTATTTCAGATGACAAATATTATGCGGAAAAATATAATTTGGATGACTTCAATTATGCTGGAAATCAGCTTCGCTATAGACATGTGTGTTGGCGAATAAATTCAATTTGTTTTATACCTAGAATAATGTGTGTCAGTAGCACGCAAGTTACCAATAAATTTCTTTAATGCTGCTTTTCTACTTGCAAATTCGAGCGCCTGGCGATCACAAACCCTCCCTTTTCTCCTTTGGAATAGCTCCCTTGTATAGACTATAGAGTATTAGCTAATACACCAACGTGAGTCATCTTCAGACCAAGAACCCGCTGAAAGAATTTTTGACACACTTGTTTTTGCAATCCATTTTTGTTCTTCAAAAATAAACATATGAAGATCGCTCTTTTTCTTGTCGATAATGTTTCTTAATCTTTTCTTCTCCTCGATGGTCCATTTACATCTATAATGTAACATAGTTTCTAATCTCGGATGGTGTTTTTTCTGATCTTCGTAGAACTTTATCTGATCCTGCTGAACTCAGAGAGCTTAATTTTTGCACATTCAAATACTTTTGTTTTATTTCTAGATCGTCGTATATATTTCCTAAGATCCGGATCAGGATCAGAATATCTAAAAGGAAGGATATAATCGTTATTGTTCATCTTCGACGTAAAAATTGATATAAATAAAATTGGTAAAAACTGCTAAATAGATAATCAATATACAGTTTCGCAAAGTTAAGTTATTTTTGAAAATATATTTTCGAAGTTTATTTTGATTAATTAAAAATAGCTATCTTTTTTTCTTTGCATCACTTTGCATCACGAACATACAACAATAAACATCTGTTTAGACCCTTCCTCCCTCTCAAAATGCTTACGCAATACTTGAATAGCCCCTTACAGAAGATTCTATTGGTATTTACATTTAAACCTGGATTTGAACCTCTTTTGAGGAAATTTGAAAAATATTCAATCTGCTTGAAAACAGTTTAATTTTTATTTGGAATACATGCGTTGTGAATAGCTTCATAAAGCGAATAATTTTCATTTATACGATTTTTAAACAACTTGTAACACACAAGAGAGCACATAAAACTTTACAATTTTTGTGGAATTTTAAAATCTAATACATGGTGTCCTATTTCCATTTTCCCAATCGCTTGGATATACGAAAATAATTAATGTAATTGAATTTTATAAAATTACAATTATAGATTTTTCACGTTCTGTTTCAATATGGTCAAGTACTTGAACTTCTCACATTGGATTTATACAGTTTTGTCAGCATATTTAACTCTTCTGACAAACTAAATAAATTTAAATTTATATAATTTTTAAAGCAATATAACGTTTTCAAACGTAGATTTTTATGGGATAGAATTTTTTTGTGAACGAGAGTTGAATAATCATATTCTTTGAGTTCTCAATATGCATACACTATCTGTAACTAATATTTTTCAAAAAATGAATTTATCATGTTTTGTTCGCTCACTTCTCAACTCTGGTATTTCGCTTGAACGCCCAGTAATCCAAAATGATAATGCGGTGTAATTCGAGTAATCCAGCGAAAACCGGAGTAATGCAGATTAATCCACTTGCAGTTCATATGATTTACAGTAATCCACTTGTAAAATGGAGTAATTCACTTGTGATGCGGGATACTACTCAGTAATTCACTTGTAATCTATATAATTCAGAGTAATCTACTTGCAATTCACTTGTAAGCCAAAATTATGCAGAGCAATCTCCTTGTTATCCATATAAGTTGGAGATATTTATCTGCAAGATGGAGTACTCAACTTTGAATCCAGTATCGTCCATGTTTATTCTCTTGCAATCCAGAATAACATAGAGTAATATACTTGTAATATGGAGTAATCCAGGTCAATCCACTTTCTATCCGTGTAATTATGAGTAATCCACTTGTAAGGTAGAGTAATTCACTTCTTATCCTACGTAATCCACTTATAATATGGGGAAATCCAATTGTAATCCGACGTAGTCCACTGATATTCTGGCGTGATCCACTTGTAATCCTGGAAGTTCAAAGCGATTTATGTAATATTTTTAAATTAAAAATTCACGTATTTTGTTGAGATCTATTCTGTTTAGGTTGAAAGTTCAATGATCTTGATAGAAAATCATTTTGTTGTTGTTGAAACTGAACTTTTTAAACTGGAAATTGAACTATTCCATTCATAGTTAAAAATGTATCTTTTTTAATTCAATTACTGTGTTAAAAAATTATTTTTGTAGTGAAGGATTGTTGATTTTTGTTGAAAAAAGTTTGGTTGAAAATTTTTAATTTTTCGTTGAAAATTTTCTCTTTCTGTTTAAAAATTGATTTTCTTCAATTAAAAATTAAACTATTTTATTTTTTGTATAAATGTATATTTCTTTGCTAAAAATTAATGTTAATATTCTTAGTTGAAATGTCGACAATATTATTGAACATATGTTCAGGGGGGTGGGGCGTTAAAATTATTTTTTTTCATCTGAAAATTTTATGATTTTTCTTGGTTCAAAAACCAACTGTTTGGTTTCAAGTTTATCTACATTGTTAAAAGTTCGTTGTTTGGTTGGAGATGCATAATTTTATTCAAAAATTCATTACTTTGGTTGAAAATGTAACTGTTTTGTCATGAATTCGTTTATTTTTTGTTAAAAATTACCTTTTTATTATTAAAAATTTACTTATTTCATTTTTGATTGAAAATTTATCTTTTTTAGCCGAAAGTGTAATTAATTAGCTAAAAACTTATCTTTTATTGTACAAACTTGAACTGCTGGGTTGAAAATTCATGTTAAAATGTTATCTTTTTGGTTGAAGATTCATTATTTTAGTTGAAAATTTATCTCTATTGTTGAAAATGTAACTTTTTGTTGCAAGTTCGTTGTTTCTTGGCTAACAATCAATCTTGTAACTGAAAATTTTACTGTTCGATTTTTGGTGGAAAATTTATATCTATCAGTTTAAAATTCAATTATTTGATTGGAAAAATCTTTTTTAGTTGAAAGTTAAATTACTTCAATAAAAATCCATGTATTTTGTTGAAAGTTCGGCTTTTTTAGTAGGAAATGATTATTTTACCGAGATTTATTGACAGTTTCTGATCTTGCCGAGTATAAAATTTTGATACACAAACATCTCTTGCCAAACCTAACCCAACAAAAGTCACAGTTATTAAAATTATTTGCCTATGTTTTTTTCATGTTCTCCTTTGGTTCATTCAATGATACCAATCAAAATAAGGAATTTTTAATGTGACCTACTCTTTCTGACCTACTCTTCAGAAATGCACCGAGTATCAAAAAGTAATTTTTTTTATTATTATACCATTAAGCCATTTCCCTGTCGGCGTAGGCGTGAAATGCTCGGTTGGAAAGTAGTAGTGTGATGAAGGCTCTACCGATGACCTTCTTATCCTCATTTAGGCGCCTTTCTAAAACCCTATCTATTTTCCCGTCGCTAGTGATTAGGCTACCCGGACATACGTACTTGTCAACTTGTTCTAATCTCTCATCATTTAGGACAATCTTGCACATTGTTTTCTCACTTTTTCCTCCAAACACCATTACCTTTGTTTTATTTACGTTAATTTTGAGGCCCATGTTGTTCATCCTTGTACTAAGTTTATTCAAAATTCTTTGCAAATCCTCGATTGATTCTGCCATAACAATCTTGTCAACTGCAAAAGCTAATCCACGTACCTTCACTGTTGCGAGATCTACACCCTCTTCGTTGAAGAGAGCCATTCTTAGACACTTATCCATGAATATAATAAAAAACCATGATGACATAAAGCATCCTTGCCTGCATATATTGTTTGTATTGCTTGTAGGAGCCATCCATGGACTCCGTACTCTTCAAGGACTTCTCAAAGTTTACTCCCATTTATCTTGTCAAATGCTTTTTCTAGGTCAACAAATGCATAGAAAACTATCTTTCCTAATATTAAGCTTTTTTCTGTGATCTGTCTCAAGCTAAATATCTGATCTGCACACGATCTTCCTGGCATGAATCTACTTTGGACTTCCCATATATTTTCTTCTGTAAGTTGCATTACCATACGAATAAGTGTTTTTGAGTATATTGTACTTACGGTACTTAATAGGCTGATACCTCTGTAATTATTGCTGTTACTTTTATCTCCCTTTCTGTTGTATATTGGCACGATATTCGCTTTTCTCCAATCATCTGAGAATTGTCCCATCTCGATACATAAATTTATCAATTCGCACATCCCGTGAGGTATGCACTCGCCACCGTATTTGACCATTTCGGCCCTAATCATGTCTACACCAGCAGCCCCACTATTTTTCAAGCTTTTAATTATATCTCTACCCTCAGCGACACCGACTTTTTCAATTGGGTTTTATAATGCATTATTCTCTATTTTGCAGTTTTGTTTCCCTATATCTTCACCTCCTCATAATTCTTCAAAAGAGCCTTTTAAAGCGTCTACTATCCCGTCTGTACCATATAGCATTTCACCTCTGCTATTTCTCATGCTGCAAAACTCTCTACTTTTACTTTCCTAAATCTTTTTGAATAATAGTTTCGTGTCTCCTTGAAAGTCGCTTTGTAATTTCTTCTTTTCTTCTGTTCTGATTTTTTCTTTACTTTCCTAGACTAGTGGTTAAAATTTACTCCTTTTGTGTCTGTCATCATTTTCAAGTCTATTTCTCATCCATTCGTTCGTTTATCTTATTCTGAAAATCTATTCGCATTTCCGGTTTTTGTAAATTTTCATAATTGTCAATACGAAACAGAATGCTTTTGGCTTTGAAGATATTGTAACTTAGGTTTCAATCTTTATATTCGATTCAAAAATCTACGAACAAACAATTTTATTTTTGTACAAACTTTTTATATAAGATAATCATGTTTTTTGATCTCATACCGAAAATCAGTTTTTTTATTTTCACACATTTGTAACTCATAATATCTCGATCAAATTTTGTCCAGTTACGCTCAATGTTGTGCCGAATATTGTGATAAAAAGAGTTAAAATATTTTTTGCCACGTATTTTATTAAATTCAAATGGCCTACCATTTATTGAGGGTCTGCGTCTAAAAACTGTTCATAACTTTCTAGCGTTCAGAGCCAGAAACGTTCTGGCCCCCTCCCCACTCCAGGCTCCAGAAGGTTATAATATAATCGGTTCTTTGATCCAGGACCTCGATTCAACTACATGAAACCTTTCTTTTAACAATTTATTTATGTGATTCATTAATAATAATACTTACAACAAATTCTGATGCAAATCCCTGCTTTAGACGTTTTATCAATATCGTTGGTTCCTGTCTAACAATATTTATAGCTAGTTCAAGGGTTAATGTATAGTTTGTTTGCATAGGTTCACATTTTTTCTGTGGGCTGGTATGAAAACAGGAAATTAGAGAAGACTGAATTGGTCAAATATCATTTACGGGATTCTTTAACGAACAAGCTAATGTGCAATGCAAATTCCACGCATAATTCAATTGCACTCGATGAGAACGAAACCCGCGAAACAGATCAAGCTCGTTGAAGCCTCAGATGCTTAATTGTATAAAACGCGCACCTGTTTGGCAATTTTCCCGATATTTCGCATTGATGCGTTATCGACCAAACACTCGTCCAAAAACTCGGGAAAACTATTATCCAACCTTTTGAGTGGTTTGAAATTTCAAACATCCAATTTGCATGTACTCGTTTCTCGCCAAATAGAGAGCCTGATTCTATCTGTTTGTGTATCACGAGTACTAACAGTATACAATTCCATTTTTACCCACATTTACCCATTTGAATGTTTAATTAGACTTTAGAGACTAAATCAAAATTTGCGTTTACAAAACAAGATATTTTTTTTATCCCACGCAATTTTTAAATTAAAATATAAAATTAATAGTATTACAAAAGTTTTTTATTATATAGTATCTAATTATCTATTATCTAAAATAATAAAAAAGAAAATCAAGAACAATATTCTTGATGAGTGATGAAAATTGATATCTTAACTTCAGAATTATTATATAGTATTTTTGAACAATATATTGACAATCAAACCGTTGTCTTTTCGTCCAAAAATATCAATTCGCGACAAAAAACTCTAACATAACCTGAAGTTATTCAAAATTATAAGTTTAGTGTTTTAACTAAAATGATTTTGATTTCGGATAAACAATTACCGGTAAAGAAAAACATTGACATAGCTTAACAAAAAACTCTTCAAGATTTAAGTCTAATGACTTTTGAACTATCTTAACGTAAAGTTGTTGAAAAATTGTAAAAATTTCTTGAAATCTAATAATTTGTATTAAAAATACCAATAATTTTCGACGAAAAACACTAACGTAAAAGAACAGAAATTTGTTCAGAAATGTGAACAGACCTCTAAATATAGTGATACTTGTTTAGCCAGCATGACGTAAGTTTTAATTTAATTATTATTACTTATTATAATATTATTAATATTAAAATTAATTTTTAATAATTTTGATAATTTAAAGTAATTTTCGTGCCAAAAATCAGGTCTGAGGAAAAAATAGTTTTTTTTTAAAATGATTTTAAGTATCAAAATAATATTACTGATGATGTAGTTTTGAATAAAAAAGATTCTGTGTTACAAAATAAGTTTAAAATTTGCGAAAAGCAATTATTTTAAGAATATTATTTATAACTGAATTTTTTCTTACTGTCGCTCCTCACCATTTTTTTAAATGCTTGGATTTGAATAAAAAATAGCTTATGTTTCGAGGAAAAGATTATCTGCAACACAACTGTTCCCACATTTAAAAGCTACTTTTTATATAACTGAATTTCTTAAATTATAGAAAAACTATATTTCAGAGATCTCATTTTCGGCACGGAAACTAACTCAACCACGCAAGATTATTGAGAAGCACAAATATTTCTTAATTTGCAAAAGGTTTTCTGTGCTTTTTTTTATTAAAAGCGATTATTTTTAGATTTAATTTTCTCAATGTGTGATTTAATAAGAAACAAGTTCAAGTATTGTTCAGCCAATCAGGTTTATAACAACAATGATGGCGAGATTTTCTAGATATACAGTTAAATCAAAAATCGAATTAAAAAAATAAAGCAGTGCAGTTTTTCGGCTAGAGGGGTAAATGATTTCTAATATAAAATAAGAATTTATATTAACTATTTATATTTTACGACTGTTTATTCAGTTTAAAGGTCATATAAATATAATTTTTCTAATTCTCTCGAAAAAATTAAAAAATATTTTTGAAAATGTCAGATATGTCAAATGAAAATTTTAGCAAAAAAGTTCATTTTTAACCAAATAGTTGAATTTTCAAACAAAAAAATATAAATTTTTAACAAAAAAGTTAATTCTCTAATGAAATTATGAAAATTTAAAAAGATGACTTTCTATCAAAAGTAGTTCAAGTTTTAAACAAATAGTTGAATCTTCAAGCAAAGAAGATGAATTGTCAACGAAAAATG
The DNA here is from genome assembly GCA_011634705.1 of Andricus grossulariae. Lineage (NCBI taxonomy): Eukaryota > Metazoa > Arthropoda > Insecta > Hymenoptera > Cynipidae > Andricus > Andricus grossulariae. Next base: position 27,105,252 of record JAABKJ010000755.1, read on the forward strand.
TGAAGCTGATATATCAATTCAAAAAGACTTTGATTTGAAACAAAAAAGACTAAATAGACGACAAAAACTGAAATGATGAATCTTCAACAAAAAATTGACTTTTGGAAAAGTATTTCCATTTTTAACCAAGTCGTTCCATTTTCTACCAAAAAAGATGAATTGTCAAAGAAAAATATAATAGTTGATATGAAATCTAAAACAAATTTCAATCTTGAATAAAAATGGTTGAATTCATCCAAAGAGATGAATTTTCAACAAGAAAGATGAATTTTTAACATAATTGTTGTATTTTCAGCAAGAAAGATTTTTCTGCACAGAAAAAAAATTAAGGCATATTATAATTTGAAGGGGAAAACAATTTTTAATAATAATAAAAATTTCAAATAACTGTTTGCTTCTAAAGTTTCTTTGTTCATTGAGTTTAAGGTTGTATGAATATCCATCTTTTGAATATCCCGAAAAAATTCAAAAAGTTTTTTAAAGATTTCATATGAGTCAACAAATTGTCTTGAAAATTTCTAATATTTTTATTTTATTTTACAGAATTTTACAAAATTGTAGAAAAAATTGGAATCAGTTAAAAAGATATTTACTACTTTTTAACGCGTGGAAAAAATGAAGAAAAATTTTATACATTTTCGGAAATCTTTCAAAGTTTCAAACTATTTTTAGTATATTTAAAACTTCGAAAATTTCTAAATATCTTTTAAACTGACTCGAATCATCCCTAAAATTCTCCTCAAATCCTCTAGATTCGTTTTCGACAATTTTTAAATCTTTTTTAATGTTTAAAAATCTTGTTTAATACTCTGTTAAAGTAAATTTTGCAATCGTTATACCTTTAAAAATCTTTTTAAAAACTAACCAATTTTATTTGGAACTCTTCAAAAAACCACTTTTTGTTTTAAATTTTTAAAAATCTTTTCAAATTTGAAATTCTTTTAAAAATTTTTGTAAAACTTCTAAATATTTTTTTAAACTATTAGAATTTTTCCTAAAATGATGAAAAGGTTTTTCAAAATTAAAAAAATTGACTGAAAATGTTCTAGATTCTTTTTTAACAATTTTAGAAACATTTTGGAATTTTTTGAAATTTTTTTAAATATTTTCTTAACTTTTTTGCAAAATAAACGATCATTTTAAATTTTCCCAGATATCTAAAGAAAATGTTGTCATTATCTTGAAGCGTTTTAAAATTCTTTAAAAAAATGCTTAAAAATTCTTTATTTCAAATATTCAAGAATTTAAAACCTTCTATATTATTTTTAAACATTTTAGGAAATAATTCAAAATATTTCAAAATATTTGTAAATCTTTTAATAAATAATTTTTTTTCACATAAAAAATCAATTTTAATTTTCGCTGGAATCCTAATAAAAAAATTATTATCGTAAAACCTTTTCGAAATCTTCAGAAATCTTGATTTCGTTTAAATTTTGTTTGAATATTTTTGAATTTTCAATTATGTTAGAATCTTTTCCAAGCTTCTTAAACTTCGAAATATGTTTTGGAATAATACAATGTGACAGTTTATTAGTATACGTCAGTTTGACATAATTATGATGTTCTAAGTTTGTTTCCATAATTTCATTTTTCTCATATTTTTGTATGTGTGAAAAAATGTACAAATTATAGTGTTGTAGAAAAATGTTAAGAACGAAGATATTTTCGAATATAAAAAAGAAAAACCTTTACAATTTAAATTTTCTCTTTCATCAACTCTTTCGTTATGAAATATTCAGAAATAAATTTAATCAAAGAGGTTATGAATATAATCCTCCTGTCATTTTTTAAACATTTGATAACAAATTTAAGAATACAATTGTTGCTTTTATCATAAACGAATAATTTACACTTTAAGTGCTCTCTTTATGAATTAACATTTCAGAATTGAAATTCTTCATTTAGAAATTGTGATTTACGAAATTTCAGAAAATTCAAAAGAACAAACTGAAAACAGTCACTTAAAGTCATATTCACGCAGTCTGTAACCAATCAGATATTCAACAGCAATGTTTTCGAGATTTTTGAGAATTTTGTTCCAGCAATTTCATTAGATAGGATAAGAGGAGAGATGGTGATAACTGAAAGTTAATTTTTGTTAACGAGTTTTCGATAATAATGAACTGTACAATGCACTACGTAATAGCGACTTCCATGGACTCTAATAGACATATTTTCGATGCTCAATCGCATTACGATAATGCAATCATGCTAACGCAAATCGACCTGCCGAACCATATAATGGGTTAAAACCTCGCTAAAATCAACTGTAGTTTCCGCGAATTTCCATTCGAGCGCTACTGACGAGCTGGAATAAGAAATCCATCACCAGAGCCGTTAGGAGGTTTCACTTCCATTGGGTAATTTTCTCGGTTTGCGTGCTGAAATTTTTATCGGATATGAAAGGTCCGGATGTAATCGGAAGGAAAGCATAAAACCAATGACTTTTACGCGACCGAACTTTGAAGCTTCAATTCTCCCTCTCAAGCGAAGCAACAGTTTTATTACTTAGATCTATAGCGAGAACACAATAAGACGTCTCCTCTTCTCCAAACGAAATTAAGCGCCAACGAAGGCATTCAGGGCAGTAACTATATTTGCTTTCGTGATTTATTCTGCCGTCCAAACAAGAAAAGTATTAACTACATTTTGGATGAGTCACCTATCACCCGGAGCTCAACTTTATAATCTTCACTATTCACAAATGATATCTTAGTTTAGCTGATGTTAATTGATGTTTACCAGGTAAGGTTTTAATTAGAAAATGTTGGATTTTGTTGGTATACTGGACCAGTATACCAACTAAATCCAAAATCTGCTAATTACATTCTTACCTCGTCAACATTAATCAACATCAGCTAATCATACAACACGGTTGGAAAAAAATTCAACAATGGAAAATGAGCCTATATATTAACAAAATCCAACATCTTCTAGTGATATCTTTATTTGCTTGGCATTCGATTTAGAAAAAATACATGTTCACTTAATTGTTGTTTGTTGTTTCGAAAGGATAATTTTATGAAACTAGTTTATATTTTGCTTTAGCAAATAATTATCGCTGATTGCAGATACAATAGATGGAAGATATGCACCAGATATCGTAAATACACTTTTACATTGAAAACTGAGAATAAATAATAGTTTCACATGACTAGATAAAAGATGAACATATCTGAGGAGTAAGCGAACAAAACATGATAAACCCATTTTTTTAAAAATGAGTTATGCATGGTTTTAACATTTTTAGGATTCGAGAAATATGCTTGTTGATCCTTATTACACAAAAAACGTCTATCTTATTCCAATTACGCATTAAATATTTTGCAAACTACAAAATATATGAATTAAAATCTGTATATTTTGTACTAAAGTGATTGATATGTAACTAAAAGTGCATAAGAGTCCAAGCAAATAGATTAAATAATTCGATGATATTGTATAACCAGCTATATGGTTTCCTCTATATGATCCGATTTGAATTTTGCTTCTTGAAATACATCATTTGTCTAATTCTTAAAGAATTATCTCAAATGGATTTATCAGTTTTTGTTTGCTCACACCTCATTTGGCCAAGATTTATTGATTATATTATTAATTTGTTCTGTGAGCTATGAATAATCCTCCATGCGAATATAAAATTTGCGGTTAGGTTTAGAGAGAATTTATCCACAATGTAGTTATGACTTATCTTCTTTGGATGGCAGTATTGCATAGTACACAATTTTTGCATTAATATAATACGGGATGTCTGCTTACCTGTAAAACCTGGAAACCTGCAATTGTCAGGGAATTCTTATTTACCAGGAAAAGCCTGGAATTATCCCGGAATTTTTTCGGGCGTGATAAAATTTGGTTTTAATTGTAATATAATAGTGAATAACAACGTTATTTATTTGTAACAGTAAGTTGCATAGTACTGAAATTATATTGATTTGAATCAAACTTTTTTTTATCATTTTCATGAATATCAGTTGAATATCTTTTATTTAAAATGAAAGAAGATGAATCCATGACCAAAAAAATGAACTTGTAATAAATTAGTTCAACTTGCAACCAAGTAGTTGTATTGTAAACCAAAAAAATATGAATTTTCAATAAAATACTTGAATCCCCAACTAAAACAGGTTAACTTTCAATCCGTCAGTTGCATTACCAAACAAAAAAACTTGAATTTCTAGCATTGAATGGAAATTTTCTACACAATTTATACATTTTAAACCAGATAGTTGAATTTTTAACCAAAAATGTTAAATCTTCAGCTAAGAATTGTAAAGTTACATTTGCAGTTGAACAAATGTATTTAAAAAAAAGAATGCTTCTAGTATTTGCGAAAAGTCGGGAATAGCCAGGCTTATGCAAAATATTTGACTACTTATCCCAAATTTCGGGATGACGAAACACTTAGAAAAAAACGAAATTTTAGCAAAATAGTTAAATTCGCAACCAAAAAGATCAATTTCAAACTTAAATGATGAATCTTCAACAAAAAGAACGAATTTTAAGCAAAGTAGCTTCACTTATAACCAAGTAATTTAGGAACATTGAGGAAATTAGGTGATGTTAAATTCTTCTTGTGTTCAACATCTAGGAATATATTAAATGAAAGTGGTGACAAAAGTCAAAAACGACTGCTTCCAGACAAAAATATCATTATCTGGAAGCAGTCGTTTTTTACTTTTGTCACCACTTTCAAGTAATTTAATTATCAAACAAAAAATATGAATAATCCACAAAAAGTGTTATATTAGATTTTGCAACTAAAAAATATTTTAATTTCAAATAAAGATAGTTGAATTCAAACTTTTAACAAAATAGTTAAATCCTCAACTAAAAAATAATGATTTTAAAGTTGCACTTTTTTTTACAATTTAATTGTCTACCAAAACGATGCATTTTCACAAACTACATGTATTTCCAATCAAATGGTTGAGTTTTAAACCAAGAAAAAAAAATTCTGCCAAAAAAAGGAGAAAAACAAAATACATCAATTTTATACTAAATAGTTGAACTTTCAACTATTAAAAAAAGATAAATTTTCAAACAAAAATCGAAAAGTTAAATTTGCAGTTTTGAAAATTATTGTTGAAAAAAAAAAAAGTTAACTAAATATCAACCAAGAAGATGAATTTTAAACTTGAATAATCAATCACTAAAAAAAAAGAATGAATTTCAAGCAAAAAATATAAATTTCCAACAAAAAATGTAATATTAGATATTTCAACCAAGAAAGATTTCATTTTTGAATCAGAAAAGGTTTAATTGTACCGGAATAGACGAATTTTTGATGGAATATTTCAAATCCCAATCAAAAAAGATTCATTTTTAACCAACAATTTCTATTTTCAACGAAAAAAGATTACATTTCTGCCATAGGAGATGAATTTTTAAACCAGAAACACGAATTCTCGAAATAATAGTTTAATTTTTGACCTGAAAATATGAACTGTCAACCAAACAGTTAATTCTCAACTAAACAGTCAAGTTTTTAACAAAAGAGTTGAATCAAGACAATAAAAAGCAAATTATTGAGTTTTCAAGTCAAAAAGACGAAATTTCTACAAAATCCAGTTAAAGATTCAACCATTTCGTTAAAAATTGAACTATTTGTTGAAACATTTATGTATCCGGTTGAAAATTGATCTTCTTTAGTTAAAAATTTAACTATTTGTTTTAAAATCCATGCATTTTCTTAAAAGTTTGACTACATTGGTAGAAAATTAATCTGTTTGGTTTAAAATTAATCTTTCGGGTTAAAAATTCATCTATTTCATTAAAAGATTCATTATTTTTATTGAAAATTCATCCTTCCGGTTGATTCACCGGAATTGTTAGGAATTTGAAGCATTTTCAATTGAATTTGATAAAGTTCTTACATTAATTTTACTGGCGAAGATATATAGTTCCCTATTGTCATGAAAAATTTCTTCATTTTTTGTTTTTATACGTTGTTTGGACACTTGGAAAATACCTTTTAATTAAAATATCATCATGTCAAATATGTACTGAATTTTAAGTATATGAAGATAAAAAAAATATGTCTTATAATTATTATTCAAACTGATGGACCTTACCAACAAATTCGAGAAATGATTCATCACGTTTTAGGTATCATTTACTTATTTGATTATTCGATGGTGATGATATATATTTAGTGATATCTTGTAATATAATTGTAATATAATAAATAATATCAATATTTTGGTATTTAATAACTTGAAATATACATGAGAAGAAATTTAATTCAGGCCCTCCAAAAATAAGTTTTCTTAACTATTAAACAAACAGCACGGAAATTTTAGATCAACCTAAAAATCGATCCCCCCGTCCCGCCATTACTGCCTCCTACCTCCCTTCCTGCCTCCCTTCCTCACCAAGTGAGTCACGCCTACCCCGAGAGAGATATGGCTTAATGGTATAATGGTAACAATAATAATAAAAGAAGATACTGCAGAAGAACAGGCGATATCTATTTGTCTTTTTCTTTGTTTGTAAAAATTCCTGAAATAATAAACTGTTAAGGATTTTAATAGTCTTATCTTGAAAGTAATTTTGTATAGAACTAGAATAATCAACTATTAAAATTGAATCATTTTCTTAAAGTATCGTTTCTCATTTATATTATTAGATTTATATCTATTATATTCGATGCATGATTCAAATTCAAAACGTGATTGCCAAAAAACTGACAAACTTCAAGTACCATTCATTTTCCACTTCTCCTTTAAAGAATACAGTTTTTATAAAATTATGTCAATAAAGGATTCATACCAAAGCACAATTTAGTAAAGTTTCAAAAATACAGCGCATATTATCTTATTATGCACCTGTCTCAAAATACTATTCATATCACTTTTTTTGGGTTACTCTTACATTAAAAAAAATATTGAAAAAGTGGTTTGAAAATTCTTTTCTTTTTGGAAATCCTACTGCAGTCGAATCTGGATTTAGCGTCAGTTTTGGGGCTGACCTTGACGTTAAATCCAGAGACTCGGAACTATTTTGGCTCTCTCCTTTTTAATCTCTTTCCTGTTTCTCTCTGTTCTGTCACGTCTGAGTGCACATCGCAAATCCCCCGCAAACGCCTCTCACATATCCCTACGGCGCGGCGTCAATTCTCGGAAGGGCACAATCCGGGAGAGCTAAATCCGGGTTTCACTGTATCTGAAATGGTCAACTTTTCAACAATGATATATATGTTATTATATAAGGAATAAAGAAGTATTTTGATTCATACTAGACTATATCACAATATAGATAGTAAAGTATATAAAACATCTATTTCTTAACGAAATTATTAACTTTGGGAACGATTAGTCATTTTCACTTTTCCCGCACGCCAAGTAAAAATATTTCAGACACAAATGAATAAAAAAGGAACTCATTTTGCACAATTTTTGATTTATTCATACTTTTCCTTAAATTCGAAAGAAAACTAAATGGTGAAATGTTTAATGGCAAGTAATATTAATGATTAAGCATTATAAATGTCTCATTTTTTCGATATAAAGAAACTAATTTTTTTTATCTAGACGATTTAATTCTCTTCTGATTAAAAATAGTTGAATTTTCAATTTTAACCATTGACAGGAAGCGAAAATAATATTTTCCAGAAAGTATATTGACTTAAAAATAATTAGTATTAGTGTAACAAAAGAGAATGTTTGAATAATCGATAAAGATAAAGATAATGGTGCTTGTGCAAGATGCCATTACTATTTCTACCCTTTTTTCAAGACAAGAGTTTTTCGGTATGTGGTATAAGAAAAAGGAGAAAGAATAGCAATAGTTTGGTTATCTTTTCTCTTCTCCTTTTTCATTGTTTTATAACTGTCTCTAATGAACTGATTACACTGTTCTTTCGAAAACACATCTTCTTTCATTTGAAATCTTTTTTTGCAATTCGGTTACACAATTTCCCTTGCTCTGAGTGTAAATATTTAAAGATTTTTGTCTAAAAGTAAGAATAGAAATTAAGCCATAAACCTTGCTGCCGTTCTTTAATATTCGGTTCTTGGTCAACTTTATAAATTAAATTTGTTGTATAAACAACAGGAACTAGTTATATAGAAAGTGGTTATGGGTTGATAAATAGTTAATCAAGGAGAGTACTCAAGTTCGTTGTTGCTGATACACTGATGCAATTTTGTTTGTTCGTCACTGCCATCCAATGCCCATTAATTTTAATGATGAACGTGGACACTAACACGTTCTACACTCACTGTTATAGCAGGCCTGCAAACGTAATAAATCATATTTCATTCTCGCTGAAAAGCGTTACCCATCGCTGAAGATAAGTGCTTGCCTTATTTGTTACAAGTCCTACACTGTTAGAAATTTCTGTATGAATTTTCAGAGAACGTCACTAAAGTTTTATGCAGAAACCGTTTCTAAAGTTTCCTAAACAGGAACAGAAATTTTAGCAACGGTAACTGCATAAAGCTTTCGTCACATGTTTCAGAAAATCGTGTTACAATTTAGGAATTTTCAGTTACTGTAACTAAAAATTTCAAGGGATTGAGAAATTGTTTCTGTTCATTAATCTTAATATAAAATATGTAGTCTATATTTTCCTGATAATATAAATAGTAAGAAAATATGAGGGAAGTTAATATAAACACATTCGATTTATTGAGTATATTATATAAAAAATCACCAGTCAATTGATGCCTGGATTAATTATTAGTTTAATCAGCTGCTGCTGTAGTCACTTGCGGTCTTGCTGTACCTTTTTAGATGTTCATTTACGAGGCAGATGTTCGTAGTATCTTGTAACTTTTTTATTGCAAAGATAATTCGCTCATCAACCGAGCTTCTAGGTTGTTGCCTTTACTCGCGATTTCAACCTTTTTTCAGTTTCTTCTTCTCGTGTGAATTTCGAATCCTTTTCACACTTGAGATCATTAAATATCGGAAAAAAGGTTTATTTCATCGTTATAATTCAACACAACCTTTTGCAGTGCATTGCCGCCCATGGCCACAACCACCATGCTTCTGCGCTTCGAACGCGATCAAGAAGCGAGAAGTGCACGGTTGCTAACTGCGCACTTTATTCGGGCACGATAACTTATATTTCTGTTACTATTTAGGAATTTCAGGAGACTATTTGTAATTTTCAGACACTATTGCTGAATGTTGATTAAAATTTTGTAAATTTACTATATAAGTTACTGAATTTCGTTTTCAGCAACCTAATTTCGTAAATTTCAATCACATGTGTCGGAATTTGCCGAACATTTCTAATCGTGTATTAGGTGAATATCTGTGCTTAGTTTCTGTTTAGAGTAAATCGGCTAACAGTGGTTCATATCTGGAATTGACTGTTTATATTTAGCCATGGTCCGCATTTTTCAACCGATTTTTGATTTCTTCTACAATGCAATTTTATAAAAACAAAAAATGTGATAAATCTGGCCATTTTAGCAATATTTACTTTAACCTTGAAAAAAATGCTGAAATACTTACCATTGGTCATTTTTACAGACAAAAATTTAACTGTTTTACTCACAAAGTAGTTTAACTTCTTAACAAGCAGTTGATTTTCAACGGAAAAAAATAAATTATCAATAAAGAATGTGATATTTGATATGTCAACCCAGAAGATATTTTCATTTTGAATCAAAAACAGTTTGATAAGACCAAGAAAGACGAATTTGTAAACAAATAGTTTAATCCTCAACCAAAACAGATTCATTTTCAACCAAACAGTTAGACTCTCTACCCAAAAAGATGAAATTACTACCAAAAGAGATGAATTAACGTAAACAGTCAGAGTTGTGTAAACTTTTTTTGTTGGATTTTCCTACGTAGTGACAATTTTTTTTTTTTAATTTCTGCGTTTAGTTGTTTTAATACGGAGACAGGAATACACTAGATATTGACCGGAAATCAAAAAGAAAGTTTGCTGTTACACGTAAAAATAAATGTTTTTCCTGCTTACCTACTTGAAAAGTTTGTATACCGTTGAGCAGCTCGTTTAAAATGAAAGCTTTCTCTTGAATGATCGGTCCAGATACTCTGTATTTGGTTTTCCTAAAACATTCGAAGACAGCAGCATCAAAAAACACATTAATATTTTGGAACTATGTATGCATAAACAAAAAACTTTGTAAAACACTTTTCAACATTTGACAGTTATAATTATTTTATTTCAGTCCCTAAAAATGATTAATCGATTTCAAATTTAAAGGAAGGAATACCTTTTTTTATCGAAAATATGAATTTAAAAACATTATTAATATCTTTATACTCTTCACAATTATTATTTGTTGTAAATGATTGTGAACAAAAACAAAATGAAAAATATTCATTTTAAATAAGTGCGCTCACGGTAGCCAATCCGATTTCCGATGCGACGCATGTGCAGTATAGAAAGATACCAAAATTGGGAGAACTACAGTCTCTCTGTCTAGCCAATACGATAGAAGAAGAGGTTTTAAAGATATCGTTTCGAATGCGGTCGCATAAAATAATCTGATCGTGTCTATTCGCTATGTAAACGTGTGTGCTTGAGCAGGCTTGAGCGTGAGCTGACGCAAAGTCGTGACGCAGTTACCCAGCTAGACCATTAGGGTACAGCGCGTTACCGCTACGCTCCTCTTTTGTCACGCCAGAGTGAGCACCGCAATCCCCCGCAGCTCCTCACTCTCAAAATCACGGCACGGCGTTAATTCTTGGAAGGCGCAAATTAAGGTGGTTGAAATTAAAGTTTGACTGTATTATAAAAGAAGTATATATAAATATTTTTAAATAAGGTCAACAACCACCGCAGGGTCTCACTGGGAACAACTGTCATCTAAAAATGACACCGGCTCCCAGCAGGACCGCGGCAAATCCCACTCATGGCCACGTCTCACAACCGTGAGATGATGATATATATGTACATATATTTTTTGTATGTATGTATTCTGAAGATATCAATTTCCATCAATTATCAAAAAGATTGTCCTTACTCTTTTATTATTTCAGATAATAGATACTATGAAATACAAAAATGTTGTATTAATATTAATTTTATATTTTAATGTACAAATTAGTTAGATAAATTATGAATCTTCATCAACAACTCAGATCAACAATGAACTTATATAATTCTTACAAATAATTATTACCGACAATTAAAAGTAATCAGTATATAATCATCAATTTATAGTTATTTATGTTAAATACAATTGTTATTATCATATGTAATCTCTTATTTGAACTTCACTGTGCACATGATTTCCACTAAATGTAGTAACAAATAAAATACTTTTTATTATGAAATTTTCCAAATAATAATCAGTAGAGAATTATATTGATTCTATAGGAGAATTGGTATCATTTATTTACGCAATTTTTTTTTGAAAAATCAGGCAAACTGTAATGTATTGCCTCATTTCCTCTTCCAAATGTCAGTACATTGTCAGATAATGTGAAAAACGACTTTTTTGTATCTAAAAATCATGAATATAAGTTTTTGTTTATAAAATTGTCCAAAACGATCATAAATTGATTTTTTATTATTTTTATTGGTTCATTAACTCAAATTAGTGAAATTCAACAGTAATTAAAAAAGAAAAAACTTTCTACGTTGAATGGGCTGCTTGGGGCATTTGTTTATAGAAATTGTTATCAGCAATATGAATTATTTATGTTTGATATTGCTTGAAGTTCGTAAATATTTTTAAAGGGTAGAAATCTGTTCTGGTCAGAAAAATCAATACAGGTAGCTATAAGAAAAGCACAATATTCCCGAATTTGTCTACATAAACGTTCATAACAATAATAATTTGTAACTTATGGTAATTTTTTATCACTAGTTATGACTCTCAAGATAAATTTCAGCAAGTAGTCGAAAAGAGTTGTTCTATCAGAAAATAATACGTTTGAGAATTTGTTTATAAAAAATGTCTAGAATAATTATATTAAATATTTATGTGATTACTTATTTCATATAAATACTGATAGAATAATTGCGTCTTATAGTGCGTTTATTTCAGCATCTTTTCTCAAGGTAAAAATTCGTATTCCTGAAATCAAATATTTTTTTACATTAATTGTTTATATATTATTACAATAATACATGAAGTGAAAATCACAAAGCACAGTTCTCTTAAAAATTTAAAGCTGATTGTTTTTATAGGAAATTCCAAATGTTGTAAATAAAATGTTTTATTGCAGGTAGCCGCTTTAGAAACTTGAGATAACGTCGAGTCATTTGCCGCACGATCGTTGTTTCTACGTGGCTATTTGTAGATTGATCTTCCAGTAAGCAAGGTTAATTGCAGGAATTTTCTTTCAATTCCGTCGCGTGTTTCGGGACTGCTTTTTTCTATAGCTGCTTTTCTATGAACTAAAGTTTGCAACGTTTATGATAAACGAAAAAAAAGTGGAATAAACCGCAAATCATCCCCAAATACTAAAAAAAAACTCACCAATAATACAATACCTTAAAAGTCTGAATTTTTCTGGAAAAAGTAATTTTATTCGATGTCCTAAGATTGACAAAAAAGTTTCATGCCTCTATCAGATGTGTAGAACACTGCAAATAATCCGTAAGAACTGAACAAAAATTCACCAAAAAAAGACTAACTTTCAAGTCTAGGAGCGGCGGCGAATGCGGTGCGGCGGCTAATGTGACGCGTTCGAGTTTTCGAATATTAATGCATTTCTGCTTGTTGAGGTAGTTTCATTACATGTATATATGTTTTCAACGTTACATTATTACAACATTGGAATAACTGAATTAATTGCCTAATTTTTATGATGAAAAGTTAGTTTTGGTGCTTTCGCTTGTATTGTCAGAGTAGCTAAAAACAAGTAAAAAATTACCGAAGTTTCATGTAAACTTATAAAATTTTTTGAAAATATACTGTTCCGAGTTTCTTGAATGCTTCAAAGTTTAACATTTAAGGTAAAATTAATAAACTTTTATGTAAAAAATCTTTATTAAATACTACTCACATGCAAATAATATGGCGTATTCGGGACTAAAATCGGAAGGTAACTTGGCGCACAAGTCTGTGGTTTGTTTTCCTCCAAAAATCTTAACATGCAATGTGGATGTTGTAATAACAAAGTGCCGGTTTCAGTTGGATGGTAAGAAATATTTACACAAACTAATAATATTCCGTTTATAATATGCATAAAAAAGTTTTATTTTAACAATTATACTGTATTTTAAAGTTATTTTAGAATAATTGTATATTGAAATCTTTTTACCAGTTTTCAGGCTAGGTTTGTTCTGTCAAAATAAATATTTAGAAGGTTCAGAGTAATGCTATTATTTGAATGTTGAATCATTATGAGTGTTTTGGAAAAGAATAAAAATTACTTATTGTTAATATAATTTCGATTTGTTGTTTATAAAACGTCTGTGAGCTTATCTTAAAATGAAAAAATTGTAGCACTCCTATCCTTTATTGTTTCAGATGGGAGTTTATAAATGAAAGACTGAAAATGGTCAATGGACAATTTTCCCATTGATAATTATTTAAATATATCCTTCATGTTTTTTTTCATATTCGTGAGTCATTCTGCACTGTGATAACACATTTCTTCTTTACGTTTCAACAGACATAACCCTCAAATTATTGTAAGACGTTCTGAACTGTTAAATAACATTTTTTCTTGGAATTTCTGCAGACATAATCCCTCAAATATGTTATGCATATTAAACGTAAATATATTTATCTTATTTTAATTAATTATTACTAATTTTCCTTTATAATTTGTTTTTCATTCAATAATTATGAATTGAAATCGAAACGCGCCACATTACCAAACAAGATAGGACAACTTGGCGCAGATGCACTTTTTGGAAAACACATTAATAAACTGTTTTAATGAACCTCAATTGAATTATCTGCATGTATAGAGCAGTGATAAGATATTGGCCTGAACAAAATATATTTTATTACATTATTTTACTTTATATTTGAATTTTAATCCTGCATTTTCCTTTATGTGCGCCGCATTTGCCGCCGCTCCCCTACAACATTTGTGCAGAAGGTCATTGGACTCGATTCACAAAGTTCGCCAAAACAGTTTCATCCGCCTAGCTAATGTGAAGCACAGCAACACCCATCCCCTAAAATTTGAAAAGTTCGTCAAAAATTCACCAACTCGAAAGTCTGAAATTTTGTTTTAGAAAGTCTTTTCATTTGATGCCGAAAGATCGAGAACAAAGTTTCATCCCCCTACTGATTGTATGTAGCACATAACCAAATCATCCGCTAAAACACTAAAAATGAAAAAAATCATGATTTGGCGTACATTCTACATTAGCTAGGGGTTGGAAATTTTTAGCGATCTTTGGGGTCTGAATGAAATTACTTTCTGACAAAAAATTTCAGACTTTTGTGTTAGTTTATTTTTAGTACATTTTCCTAGTTTTGGAGGATAATTTGGTTCTCTTCTTTCACCATAAACGTTGACAAATTCAGTTTTATGCTTTCCTTTCTTGGTGGGAACTTGATTGAAACATTTTTTTTTCAATTCCAACATTCAAAGTTTTTTCTTAAAAATTAAATGAGAAGTAGGTTTGATTCCATCTCTCTCCAATTTATCAAAGTTAAACTTTTCTAAAATTGTCTGTAAGGTCAGAAACGTGAGAAACTCGGTCTCCGGGTAGCAAAGCACAAATGTATGTTCTAGTAGGAACGTATCATCGTCCGTCACGTTTTCCGGAATCCGGAAGCGTGCGAACTTTACAAAGTTAGATGATAGTCTAGCTGGATGTGCATAATTGGATCTTGAGGCAATGTCGAAAATTAACGTCTCTGCAAGAGTGTCTTCTGTGCCACACTTGAATTCTGAACGATTTATTATTCCTAGTGGGGAACCTTTATTAAGATTTTACTGCTTTCATTAGTGGCCCAATAAATTCCAGTTAACCTAATTAGTGTTTACTGGTTTTCATTAATTTTAATTAGCATAATTGGAGATCTAGGAACGACATCTTCCAACGAGAGGGTAACAACGGATCGAGATGTTAAAAATTTACGTCTCAATTAAATTTTACTTGTTTCAAGCAGTGATGGGAAGTAACTAGTTTCTTTTATCTAGTTACTGTAACTAGTTACTTTTTTTTTATAAGGTAGCTACGTTTGTAAATAAGTACATGGGTAACTAGCCACATTTTTTTGTTAACAGTAACTATAAAAATCGGTGCTTTTTTAGTTACTCTCGAAATATCGTTATGTATTTTTTATGGTAATCAATACATATTATTGCTTTTGCAACTATTTTTTTATTCTTAACTATTGAAATTGTCGCGGCTAGTTTTCGAATGATTTTTTAGCATGGGAGGGATCATATTGGAGTCAAAAAGGTGCAGATTAAATGACAAATTAATTCAAAATAATTCAAATTAATTCAATTATATTTATCAGAAATCCGGGCGAATTTGAACAAGTACAGGATAAATTCAAAAAAAAAACATCAATATATTGAATGAACTTTGAGTGAATTTAGACGAATGTATCCCTTACTGGCGCAGCATGGTGGGGCATGCGTTGTACCACCCTTTGTTTCTATTTGTTCCCTGGAACATGAATAAGTTCATAACAAAATATGAACAACCATTCACTATTAACTTTAACATTACCATAAATAATGAAATATTCAAAATTAGCGCTTTTTCAGGAGAAAGAAATTTTCCACTAATCTATTTTGAAAATGAAAACGGCAATTTTTTTATCTACTTCCTACGCTGTAAAATATTTTTCAGAATTTTTCCAGAATTTCCATCCATGGTGTTGGATTTCTTAATTCCTAAATATTGAATCTTGTTTCAAACAAATTTGTCCGCAATTTTGAATTTCCAAAATTCAAAAATTTCAACTCCAGATTAGGATTCAGATACCAAAAAAAACTCCAGAAAACAATTACACCGAAATTTTGGATGTAAGGAATAATATATGCTTGAAAAGGTTGAAAAAAGTGAGAAGCATTCGATTAAATTCATAAAAATGCAAGGTACATTTAAAAAAAAACGCAAGTGAATTGAAAATTTTTCATAAGTCCAAAATATTCCAGTAATTTCAGTCAAGTTTGAGTGGATTTAGAATAATTTGAGGGAATTCAGAAGAATTTGATGGAAAGCCTATGAGTTTCAGATCACAATAACTTACTTCAGGCTGACTTAAAATAAACGGAGTGTCTACACGTACCGAAAAAATCTGACTATTTGCACCAAAATTTCGGTACAAATAGCCTTTTTTCCAGCATCCCCTATTTGTATCGAAATAATCCGGCTATTTATACTGAACTTTCGGTACATGCAGCTATCGCCTTATATAAATCAATTTCAATCCATTTAACAGAGTAGAATTAGGTGAATTTAGAAGAATCGAAGTGGATTAAAATTAATTTAGCGAGAGCTAAAAAAGTCAGGAGCTATCCAAAGAAGTACATTTTTTTTACGGATTCAAGATACATTATTAAGGATTCGGAATTTATTCCGAATGAATTCAAATAATTTTTCAAAAAATCCAAGAAAGCCAAAAAATTCTACTAATTTCAATAGAACTTGAGTGAGCTTAGTAGAATTTCAGGAAATTCAGGAGACTGATAAAATTTATAAGAATTTGAAAGAATATAATTGGACAAAATTTTAAAAATCCAAAAATTTTCATCAAGTAGAGTAAAATAGATGTGAACAGAATTCAGGATGAATTCAACTGAATGTGAGTGAATTGAAAAAAATGAAGAATATGAGTGAATTGAAAAATTTGTAATGAATTGCGAAAAATTTAAAGGAACTCAAAAGTATTAGATGAAATGTCTAAAAATTCACGGTGAGATTAAAAGAGTTGCAAGTGAATAAAAAAAAATCTACCAAAAAATTCAACGAATTGAGTAGAGTTCAGTGAATTTAGAAGAATGCAAGTAAATGAAAAAATGCGGCGTAAGTTAAAAAAATGTAAGATAATTCAAAAGAAACAAAAAATTCAGGATAAGTTGTTAAAAATCAAATAAAATCTATGTATATGTATCATATTGAATTCAATATAAACTGCTACACACCTCAAGTCGAAATATATTGCATTTTCAACAAAATAGTTGAATTTTCTACACAATAGTTGAGATTTCAACAAAATAGTTGAATTTTCAACAAAATCGTTGAATTTTCAACAAAAATATAATTGTTGATATTTCAGCCCAACGAAAAGTTTTTAATTTTAAATAAAAAACAGTCAATTTTATCCAAAAAGATAAATTTTTAACGAAAAATGTAATAGTTTATCTTTCAACTAGAAACGATTTTAATTTTTAATGAAAAGCAGAAGAATTTAACAAAAAAAGACGAGTTTTCAAGAATATAGTTGAATCATAAAAAAATGGATTAATTTTTAACAAAACGGTTGCACTTTTAATCCAAAAAGATCAACTATCTGTCAAAAGACTACTATTTTAATACAAAAATGAAGAATTTCCGACGAAAATGTTGAATTTTTAACCAAGATTTTTCAGTCAAGGGACAAAAATAATTCCAAACAAATTCTTGAATTTTGAAATCAAAAAGGCGAAATCTCTGAAAAATTGTTAAGGTTTTTATTAAAACGTTAATCGATTTTCAACCAAAAAAGAAAACGGAGTTTTGAAAAAGAATAATTAAGTTTTTAAACGTAGAGGATCTTTAGCAAAGAAAATGAATTATTAACAAAGTAGTTCAACTTTCAACCAAGTAGTTGAATTTTTAGTTAAGAAGATTAATTCTCTAACAAAAAAGACAAATTTACAAGAAAATATATAAATTTTCAAGCAAATTGTTGAATGCAAAAATGAAAACTATAAATTTTCAAACAATAATAATGTTATTTCAATTTTTAGTGAAAAAAATTAATTTTATCACCAAAAAAAATCTCCACAAAATAGTTTGATCTATAACCAATAGAATGAATTTTTATCACTGTAGTTGAATTTTCAACCAAAAAAGATGAATTTTCAGCCGAAAATGGATTGTTTAAAATTTTGTCTAAAAATTTATAATTTTCACTTCAACAAAAAGCAATTTTCAACAAAATGGCTGAATATTTTTAACCAAATAGTAGAATTTCAAACCAATCCAAGATGGATTCTGAATCAGAAATATAATAGTAAACTTTTCCAAGAAGGATGCTCACTGGTTATCTCAAGCTAAAAAGTTAGCATTGTTAAGAATGATTTGTAAAATCAAACAAAAATTCTCATACTTATACGTAACTAATTTTGAAAGACAACTAAAGGCAATCTTTAGAAAATAGAATTTTAGTTCGAAATTGTTTATTTAACAATAGTTATTTAGAACTTTATGTTCTTTATTTCGCTTTAGGTAAAAGTTAAAATTCTTATTTCATTCTAATGGTGCAGGGATAATGTTTTTCTTTGAAGGATTCCCTGCAAATCTCTTTGGTACGTTCTTCTTTAAACAATTTAATTTAGGGATTAAACCATTTTCATTTCTAAAAAGAATATTTTTGTTAAATACTATTTTTCAAATGAGAACTTACATGAGAGGTTTATAGAGAATCTTTCAAGGAATAAAATGACCCCTATAACAATCATTTCTCACATAAGGAGAAAACAAAAACATGAAACTCTAAGTAATTATTATGAAATAAACAATTTTGAACTAAAATATATATTTTTTAAGTTACACTGTAAAAAAAATATTTCTGTAAAATTACAAAGTTTCGGAAAATTACATATTGCATCATGGTAAATTCCACACAAATCATTGTGTGATTTTACAAAAGTGTGTGAAATTACAACCTTTAGCGATGTAAATAAAAGGACCCTCGAACAGCAGTGATGTGAAGAAGCATGGTTTATGGGTGTTTTAATAATAAAAATCGATATATCGTTGATTTTCTCGAAAACTATCACTCATACGAAAAAATGTTTTGAATAAAAAAAAGAGTGTTTTGATGAGATCTACAACTTTTATTGAAAATATTTTTTGTTATTTTGCATATTAGCTGAGATAAACGCAAAAAATCATGATTTTTATGGGTTTTTCATGGTTTTTACCATTAAAATCAACTAGTCGCCAATTTTCACTATCATATTCGTAATCAGCGCGTCAAAATACATAAGTACACGGAGCCCGAGGAAAATCGGACATATGCCCTTTTCGGAAGTATATCCTTTTCAATTAATAAAAACTAAAGACTGGAATAAATAATTTTTTTTTTAAATTCAAAAATGTCTTGAGCAACGAGAATTTTTTACATTCGTGAGTTCGATAAAGCGTATATTTCGATTTGACAAAGACGAATGCGTTATCTAGCTTGGTGAAATCGAAGCTCCGTGATGTCAGATCTGGTATGAAAATGATTGATCGTCTTTAGACGGGTTTTTCTTTGAAGCAAGTGCTATTCTCGAAAACCGATTTCATTTCTTCACTTTTTCACCAACACTTCGATGTATTATGCACCGATCGCCGACAAAATTTGTTATTTGTCTTCTAGAAGTCTAATTTAATTATTTTTTCAACCTTTTTAATATTTTTGCGTGGAACACCAAGCAAAAAAAAGGATGATCCCTTTTTAAAGCACAATGCAGGAAGGATGACCTTATCTATTTGTCGTCTTCATAATCCTATTTTAGGAGTCAAGAAGCTTCAGACGATCTCAGATAAATTTTATTTTTTACAAGGGAATATTAAATTTCAGCCATGCTTTCAATTAAGAGCGCACAAAAGACTTTTTAATAAAAATTTATTATAATTATTCATTATTGTGCTCTCTAATTTTCATCTTGAAAAAATTTATTCTCAAAGGGTATAAAATTGCCCTTGCAGATAGTATTCTTTAGAAATCGCAATATTGAAAGCGAGTTTGATAACTAGCCTTTGTGCCCCTTCCTTGCTATTTTTAAAATGAAAAATTGAAAAATGTATTTTTGACAGGGCGATGTAAATATTGATTGCAGATAGATTATCATTTGTTTGGGAATTAAATTGCTTTCACTTTTCTTTCGCTGGTTCCTTCGATTCGTTAAATTTTTTTCTTCAAAACCTAATGATTATTTTTTTTTAATTTTCATTGAATTCAAAACTGGCAAGAAAAAGTCAGAGAATGTCAGGGGAAACCTGACGAGTCAGGGAATTTTCGATAAACTAAGGATGAAGTTAATTTTATTATTTTGTTGAAAATGCAACAATTAAAAAAAATACCACTTCGTTGGCTAAAAATTCGTCTATTTGGGTTAAAAATTCATCTATTTTAGTAGAAATTGCATGCTGTTTTTATAAAAATCACAACTGTTTGGTTCAAAATTAATCTGTGTTGATTGAAGATTCAATTATTTTGTTAGAAATTCGTCTTTTTTGGTTGAATTTAACTGTTTTTGGTTTAAAATAGATTTTTTCATTGGTTGAAATATGAACTATTACATTTTTCTTTAAAAATGCATCTTTTTTCGTTGAAAATTCAATTATTTAGTTGAGAGTGGAATTACTTTGAAAAAATGCATTTTCCTTACTGATGATTCATCATTCTGGTTATACTTTTTTTTTATTTAACTATTTTATTAAAAATCACATGTTTTTTTGAATTAATTTTTCTAGCTGAAAATTCAGCTATGCCATGTTAGGTTGAAAATTTATCTTTTCAGTTGAAAATTCAACTATTTAGTAAAAAATTGCTGTACTTTCTTGAAAATTCATCTTTATGGTATAATATTAATCTTCCTAGTTATGTATTTTAATAAAAATTAAACTTTATTGGTAGAAAATTTATAATTTTTGTTGGAAATTCATTTCCTTAGTTAAAAATAAGTTTCTTTTTATTGAAAATTAATGTTTTTACCTACAAATTTAACTATTCCATTTTTTGTCGAAAATGTATCTTTTTTGTCAGAAATTTAAACTTCTTGGGTGAAAAAGCATCTACTTGATTGAAAATTGAACTATTTCCTTGAAAATTGATTTTGTTTGGTTCAAAATTAAATTTTCACTTCATTGATTGAAATATGATCTATTTCAGTTAAAAAATTCATGTATTTTGTTGAAAATTGTCACAAGTAAGGATATGGAGGAATTGATCTTTATCTTTGAAAAAATTGTATTGCTAGACCCGACAGTCTCACTTCTGCTAAGTACGCTATTTCTTCCTTTCACCTATAATCTAAAATTGTCAAGTACATCAAACATCCTCTATCTGCTTCACATGCTTGTTGTCAAGGAGGTTGGACAAAAAGTATGGCGTGTATCAAGGGCGTATAGCTATTTTGTATCGTGTGACTGCCGCCCTCGCTTCGCTCGGGCAGCAAATTCACACTCGTCATAAAATAGCCTGCTTTACGCCCTCGATACACATTATACATTTTTCTCAGTGTAATTTTCTACCAAAAAGACGAATTTTGAACCAAATACATAAATTTTAAACCAAAAATATAAATTTTTAAGAAAATAGTTCAATTTTTAATCAAACAACATTTTTTGGTCAAGAAAGAAAAATAATGTCAATCAAATTGTTAAATTTTCAACAAAATATTTGATGTAAGAAATGGTGTTTACAACCAATTTTTTTGCATTACATAATATTATTTATCTTGTAGGTGTCAGGTTGTTTTTATAGCTAAAAGAAAAATTTAGAACGGTCAGGAAGATGAAAAATTGGGATTTTCTATCTACCCTGGTAATACTTTCCCTATTTGTTTATCATTTACAAATATTACCGCTTCAAAAGTTCTGCTATCCACCTCACACTGGTTTTCCCTAATTATGAAAGATAAAAAAGAATGGTGAAATAGCGTTGTATTTTTTGTTTGTTATTTTCGTGAACGGTATTGGTCTAGCCATGTCTGACATCGATATCCCACGAGATAGATGTAAACAGATCGCTGTCAATAATTCTCAGGCTGTTCTTCCTTTCTCTTTTTTTTTAACGGGCGAAATTTAATTACGATCTCGTTAAACCGTGACGGGAATGGTTTGATTAAAACAGCGAACGAAAGTTCTCGAAGCGAGAAAAATTAGTAGTCCTGCGTACATTTCGCAGCACGAGAACACTACATGGTACATCGGGATGTCGAGTCCAATTTTCGATGAACCGATGTTCAAATAATTTAAATGTAAATAAGTATGGGCATTGATTTTATGTCGGGAACGACGAATCAAGTCCAATTGATGGATCGTATTTTGCTGAGATTGCCCAATAGGGTGGTCCAAACATGCATTACGTTTTTTTTGTAATTTTCATCTACATAGTCCGGAAATTTGTTCATATATTTAAAAAAATGAATGCGTTTTTATGAAAAAAAAGAAGAGATTTATAGGTTCCGCAAGCCCCATGAAGTTTAATACGGGTTTCCTATAAGAAAACAACTTTTTTGTCAATTTCATTCAGAATCGTCCATATTAGGTGAATCGAGTTAAAACGTAACATTTCTCTTTACATTAGCCATAGAATACGAAACAAAACTTTTTCTTTAAATATCATCCCCATAAGTCTGTTTTGTAGGGTCCCAAAAAACCCCATAAGTTAAAAATTGGGTTTTGCGAGTTTTTATAGCTAATTATGATTTTGTTGAGGTTTTTTTTTTATACAAAATATTTATAATACATAAAATACGCCTTTCTACTGATAATTAGATGTTTATATAAGATGTTTATATAAATTGTCTAAAGAATTTATTATTATCTTTGACTAATGCTGGAAAGTTGCGGTTTTTTCGAAAATATTCGACAGTTTGCCTACTTCTCACTTAGAGCGAGGTAAGAAGAATTGCAATTTAACAACAAGAATTGTTTAAACCGATTATAATTCTTAATAACTATCTTCTCATATATTAATCCTATATAGTTGCGGTTATTTCCTAAAATTTTTACTTTTTGTCCACTTTTCCCATAAATGATAATAATAAAGCCAAGTTAACAAACATAATTGTTAAAAAAATTTATTATTGTTTGTAACTATCTTTTCTTAGATAATTGATAGAATGTTTCTATTTATTCAGAAATTTTTAACTTTGCTTTGGCTTTGTAGTTATGAAAAAATAATAAAGAAACATTAGAGAGAATCATTTTGTAAACAATCTCTGAGATTAATTCCCTTTTTACCAGAGACGAAAGTCAGTGAAAATAATTCACTTTGCAAAAATACAATAATATTACAAAATTATCGTTGTTGATATTCATTTATTATTTGCTCATAACTAAAAAACAAAGCAAAATTGAAGATTTTAGAAAAAGCGCAGCTGTTTAGCGTTACTCTAAGGAAAGACAGTTATAAACAATAATCAATTGTTTGACAATTATGTTTGTTGACTTGCATCAATTATCACCTCACTGAGTGAAAAGTGGATAAAAAGTTGAAAATTTCAATATCAAAAAAGTAAATAAAAGATAAACGTTGATTTTTGAAAACCCTACAAGATTATCATAACAAATTGTTGATTTTTCTTGAAAAATCGAAAATTCAAATTTTAATCGCACAAAAAGTAATTAAAAATAGAAAATTCCATTTGGCGGTCAAACTATGCAAGATGCGAAAAAACATGAATAGACAAAAATTGTGCATCCAAAAAAGAGCTACACATCAAAGTCCCCAGAAACAATTATATGATAATTTTAACTGTCGATATCGCTTCCAGAAATATTTCTAGCGCACACTATTATCGGCAAGCTTTCAATTTAGACTAAGGGGTGTTTTCAAACAGATTTTCCAGATAAATGTCAAATGTTTAATTTGAAAACTTAGAGGTAATAGGGGTTCATCATGAGGGTGGTCGGAAGTGATGCCAATAGTCAGAAATGCATTAAAAATTTTTTTGGGGACTTTCGTACTTTGAAAATTCTCATTTTTGACATTTATCTGAAAATTCTTTTTGAAATCGCCCCAACGTCTAATTTGAAGACTTCGGGGTAACAGGGGTTCATAAGGAGGGTTGTCAGCAGTGATGTCAATAGTCAGCAACGCAATTAAAAATTTTTTGGGGAATTTGATACTTTGAAAATTCTCATTTTTGATATTTATCTGAAAATTCTTTTTGAAACCACCCCTAGGTCTAATTTGAAAACTTGGCGGTAATAGGGGCGCATCAAGAGGGTTCTCGGAAGTGATGTCAATAGTCGGCAACGCAATGAAAATTTTGTTGGGGAATGTAATACTTTGAAAATTCTCATTTTTGATATTTATCTGGAAATTCTTTTTGAAACCACCCCTAGGTCTAATTTGAAAACTTGGGGGTAACAGGTGTTCATCAGGAGGGTTGTCGGCAGTGATGTCAATAGTTACCAACGCAATTTAAAATCTTTTGGGGAATCTGATACTTTGAAAATTCTCATTTTTGATAGTTATCTGAAAATTCTTTTTGAAACCACCCCTAGGTCTAATTTGAAAACTTGGGGGTAATAGGGGTGCATCAGAAGGGTTGTTGGAAATGATGTCAATAGTCAGAAATGCAATTGAAATTGTTTGGGGACTTTGGTACATTGAAAATTCTCATTTTTGATATTTATCTGGAAATTCTTTTTGAAACCACTCCCAGATGGTTCGAAGTTCAACCCTCTGTAACTCGAAAACTGCCCATTGTTTGACTTTCTCAATCGAGACGATGACAGCTACAATTTAACAAAGTTTTATCAAAATCGACTGGGAACCATTGTATGTATATTTTGTGCCTGGTCCTTTGTTCGAATCCACATAAAAATGAATGCGATTGAAAAAAAAATTATATTTAGGAGTTCCACAAGCCCTATTGAACACGCATTTCCCATAAGAAACGAAGAATACGTTTTTGTAAATTTTATTCAGAATCCTCAATATTAGGTGAATCGAGTGAAACTCAACATTTGTCTTCCAAATTAGATATAGAATACAAATGAATAATTAATTTTTAAATATCGCCCCGATAGGTCTATTTTTCAGGGTCCCAAAAAACCCCCATAAGTGGAAAATTAGATTTTGCGAGGTTTTGGCGCTAATTATGATTTTTTTGCGGTTTATCAAGTATATTTGTATCTAATTCACGAAATACTACCTTATACTGATAATTAGTTGTTTATATAAATTGTTTAAACAATTTATTATTGTGTTCAGCAATTTTCTCTTAGAATACAATTAGAAAGTCGCGATTTTTACGAATTTTTCAACTTATTTTCAACTTTTCAGTTAGATCGATGCAATAATCAATTAAATTTAACAGAAATGATTGTTTAGGCAATTTACTATAATATATAAACTAATTTTATTCGTGTGAGGTAATAAAACTTAAGTTGATGAACATAGTTGTTCAAACTATTCATTATTATTTTTAATAATATTCTCTTTGAATAATGTTAGAAGGTTGTGATTTTTTCTTAAATTTTCAACTTCTGGTCCACTTTTCAGTTAAAGTGGGGTAATAATTAATGCAATTAAACAAAGATAAGTGTTTAAACAAATTATTATATTTTATAACCATCTTCCCTTCTGGTTGTGCTAGATATAGTTGCAGCTTTTTCTGAAATTCTTCACTTTGAGTCCACTTTTTACTTAGAGTGAGGTAGTCATGGATGCAATTTAACAAGAATAATTTATTGAACAAATGATTATTGTTTGTAACTATCTTCAATTGCATTAATGCTAGATAGTTGTAGATTTTTCTTGAATTAAATTAAAATTAAATTTAAACTTACTATCGTTTATAACTATCTTCTCCTATGGTAATGCTAGAAAGTTGCGGGTTTTCCGGAAATTTTAAGCTTTTCTTTGATTTTTTGATTAGGAACAAGTAATAAATATTTGGCTGCGTCGAGTCCTTTGAAGAATATACTCATCTCGAATTTATGTACGACGAGACACTTCGTGCATGTGAATGTCAATTTAAACAAAAAGGCTCTCAGCAACTACTTCTTTATATATTATTTTTTCATAACTAAAAAGCCAAAGCAAAGTAAATTTTGTTAGAAAAACCCGAAGCTTTCTAGCAATTTAGAATTTCAGAAAAAATCGAACCTATTTAGCAATACTATAAAAAAAGATAGTTATAAACAATAATAATTTGTCTTGACTATTATATTTGTAAAAATTAATTAATTTTCACCTCGCTCTAACTGAAAAGTAGACAAAAAGTTGAATATTTCAGAAAAAGCAACAACTTTCTAGCATTATTCGGACAGAATATTATTAAAAATGATAATGACTTATTTAAACAATTATGTTTAATAAATTCAATTAACTATTACCTCTTTCGAACTAAAAAGTGTACAAAAAGTATAAAATTAAAATAAAATTGCAACTTTTTAGCATTAAAAAAATAAGTTGGAAAATTCGAAAAAAAACTACTTTCTAACTGTATTCTCAGAAAAAATTCTAAAAACACAAATGAATTTTTTAAGAAATTTATATAAACATATAATTATCAGTGGAAATTAATTTTTCATGTAGTAAAAACAATTTATTTTAAACTGCAAAAAATCATATTTAGCGCTAAAAACGCGTAAAATCCCATTTTCCACTTATGGGGTTTTTTGGGTCCCTATAAAACAGACTTATGGACGTAATATATGAAAATTAATCAGTCATTAGTATTCTATAGCTGATATTGTAGAGACATATTAAGTTTCAACTAGATTTACTTAATATTGACGATTCTGAATCAAATTTACAAAAACGTCTTTTTTCTTATAGGAAATACGTGTTAAACTTCATGGTGCTTACAGAAGCTCTAAACTTTTTTTTGTGTGGATTTTATTAAATTTTGAGGCGATATGCATGAAAATTCAAACAAAACAAATTTCCAATGCATTTTTGGACCACCCTACTGCAAAGTCTCATTCACACATTCCCACCATTCTGTCCTCTGTCTGCTTGTGGGTACGCTACCATTCACTGTACCCAAATACACTTGTTTCGGCAATCATTCTCCTTGCATTGATTTAAAATGACCAAACAATCTCATCAAATTTCTTTCACTATTGTCAAGCAGTGTTTCCTCTACGCCACATTCTTTGAGAATCTTCTCCTTACTGACCTTGTCCATTAGCGTTTTACCGCATATGTTAAAAAAGATATATTGATAATACAGGTACAGCGATATAGTGAAATATGGGTTTACACAACTTGGCCTGATAACCTGCTGGAAATTACTAGAGAATGTGTGGCACGTCGCTCGTTAAATTAATGTCACAATTTTAGCGCTGCGTTACAACGCTTCGTGACGTTACATTGTGCTTACTACTAGCCTTACTGCCAAAGAAATCGAAGTCATGGAAATGTTAACACTTCTACTCTGAATCGTCAAATCGACCATTTCGCAACTTTCAAATGTTAGGATCACTACGATTTACGATAGAAGTTACGATTCGATCGGAGATGCACGCAGAATATATTTCACGATTGCAAAAGGAAGATAATCTTGATGCTCAAACAAAAAATACGGTGCGCTATTTTGAACACATTTACCTACTAAACCCTCCACAAAACATACAAACATAATGTGTTAACAGACTTCACAGCTGAAAATGCTCCCAAATCAGGGTAAGTAGGGGAAAATAGGGGAAATTTAAGTTAAAATGTATTGCATTTTCAACAACAAAAAAAGATCAGCTTTCTACCAAGAAAGATGAATTTTCAACTAAGCATATCGCAATCCATGAAGCCATCGTGGTTCAGATGGAATCGTGATTGTCTTATGTTCCAACACTGCAGCCTTGGCAGCCAAGCTGGCGCGGGTTCGATTCCCAAAGCAGGAAGCGAGGCTGAATGCGTTTTCAGGAAGCTTCGCTTCTGTGCCCAGGTATGCTACCTTACATATACCCTACAGTTTATAATTAACCCTATAGTACAGTCGCTAATGACCCTGGCAGTTAATGCGACTTTTTAAGCATCCAATTATTAAAAAAATATTTCCCCCCAAAGAAGATGAATTTTCAATAAAAAAAAATCAATTTTCAACAAACCAGATGAATTTTTAAACAGAAAAGATGACTTTTTAACAAAATAGTTAAATTTTCAACAACAACAAAATGAGTTATTAACCAAGCAGTTGCATTTAAAACCAAACAGTTGAACTTTTAAACAAATAAAATGCATTTTTAACAAGATGGTTAATTTTTTTAATTCTTATTTTATTAAAAAAAGATTTAATTTCAACCAAAAACATTAAAATTTTATACCAAATAGTTGAATTTTCACGCCAAAAAGAGGAACTCTTGAGAAGACTTAAATTGTTAATACAAAAAGAGAAATTTTCTATGCAAAAAGATTAATTCTCAAAGAAAAATATAATAAAAATATATTTTTATTTTAAATAAAAACACAATTGAATTCACCCAATAAGACCAAATTTCTATCAAAAGGGATATATTTATAAACAAAATAGACGAATTTTCAACAAAAGAATTTAATATTTTTAAACCAAAGAAATGGATCTTCAAGTTATAAAATTAATTTTTAAGGAAGGAAATCAACTTTTGCAATCAATTAGTTGAATTTTCAATAAAGAAGATTAATTTTCTACAGAAAAAAACGAAATTAAAGCAACATAGTTACATTTTTTACCAAAGAGATAGATCTTCAACTAATGAAATACATTTTTAACAAAGAAGTTCAACTTTGAACGAAACAGTTACATTTTCAATGAAAAAATTAATTTTCTACCAAAAAAGGCAAATTTATAACAAAATACATACATTCTTAAACAAAATGTTGAATTTTCAAATGAAAATGATCTATTTTTAAACAAAAATAGAATAGTTAACTTTTCAGTTAAAAAGTTAATCAACTAAAAAAAAAAAATATTTTCAACAAAAATGTTCAACCTTCAACCAATAAAATAAATTTTTAACAAATTAGTTTAACTTTCAACCAAGCAGTTGAATTTTGAACAAGAAAATACCAAATTTCTACAAAAATAGATGAATTTTCGAACCAAATAGACGAACTTTCAACAAAAGAGTTTCATTTTCAAACAAAGATATATATCTTCAACTAATAAAATTAAGTTTTAATACAGCATTTTAACCAAGTGGTTTAATTTTCAATCAAGAAGATTAATTTTCTACAGAAAAGAACGAAATTACAACAACATAATTAAATTTCTTACCAAAGAGATAGATCTTCAACTAATAAAATACTTTTTCAACGAAGAAGTTCAACTTTGAACGAAACCGTTAAATTTTCAATAAAAAATTAATTTTCTACTTAAAAAGGCGAATTTACAACAAAATATATACATTTTCAACCAAACTGTTGAATTTTCAATTAAAAACGATCAATTAAAAACAAAATTGGATACTTAAATTTTCACTTCAAAAATTAATTTTCAACAAAAAAAAACAAATTATATTTTCAACAAAATAGTTCAACCTTCAACCAATAATTTTGAACAAGAAAATACCAAATTTCTACAAAAATAGATGAATTTTCGAACCAAATAGACGAATTTTTAACAAAAGAGTTTAATTTTCAAACAAAGAGATAGATCTTCAACTAATAAAATTAATTTTTAATAAAGTAGTTCAATGAAGTGGTCGAATTTTAATTCAGGAAGATTAATTTTTTACAAAAAAGCGAATTTATAACAAAATATATCAACTTTTAACCAAATTGTGGAGTTTTCAACTAAAAATTATCAATTTTCAACCAATTTCAATTTTCAACCAATTCATCAATTTTTATTTCAAAAAATTAATTTTCACCAAAAAAAGAATAGTTAAGTTTTAAGTTAAGACAACTAATTTTCGACTAAAAAAAAATTTCAACAAAATAGTTCAACGTCAATTAATAAAATGAATTGTATAGAAAAGTATTTTAATTTTCGACCAAGTAGTTGAATTTTCAACTAAAAACGATAATTTTTCAGCCAAAACTGGATTAGTTAAATTTTCAGGCACCAAACGTTAATTTTTGATCAAAAAAAGAACAAATTCTAAACAAAATAGTTAAATTTGCAGCCAAATAGTAGAATTTTTAACCAAGCAAGATGAATTCTGAACCAAAAATACTATAGTTGGATCTTCTTATTGCATTTCAGCTCAAAAACGAGAAAAGGGGTCAGTTCCTGGAAAACGGGGGGAAAAGTGTTATTCTTCAAAAAAGGGGCAAAGACCGGAATAGGGGAAAGATTGTTATGTTTAAATTTAGATGATTTACTTGTAAAATAGAATCACTAATTTGCATTTTTTTTCAAGCATTTCAAAAAATTATTATTCACATTTGAAGGGTGTTACGGCATAAACCATGTAAGTGCCATTTTTTTGAACTTGCACGGTTTTGACAGCAGTCGAATTTTGACGATCTGCATCTCGAAAAATGTTAATATTTTCAAAAGTTTGCTTATTGTGATCTCTACAACTCCATCAAATCTTGAATGCACTTACTCATGTTTTTTCTTTTTTGAGAATTCGATTTTTGAGAAGGTTTTTTTTCACTCTCCTGAAAAATGTGTCCTGATAGACTTACATGCTTTTGTCGCGACACCCTTCATTTATATTTTCCATGTGTGATTTCATATTCTGCGCTAACCTCTTCCCACCCATTTTGATTTGTGATGTCACAAATCGCCACAAAACCTGCTACCCTCCCCCTGGGAGTTTGAAGTAGTTTTTCATCGACCCGTTGCTTGCTTTCAGAATAAATGGGCTGTCAATGAATTGCAGTAAAAAAGAAAGTTCAAAAGACTTAAAAAAATGTACCTAACTGAAATGTCTTTGAAGAAAAATTGCTTCAAATCAACCACCTTGCAATGACCTGCAATCATTTACAATCACCTGAAAGAGGGTTGCTACACTGAACAAATTCTTAGATCGAAAGAAATGTATTTCTTTGATTACATTTCTTTGAGCCAAGGAAACCGTTCACTTAATTGAATTGAATATTGTTTGGTCGAATATTTCTTTGGGTGCTGTTTCTTTGAAACAAAGAAATAGTTCTTAGCCTGAGAATGTGAGATAGTTAACTTAAGAAATTGACATTTTTGAAACAAGAAACCTATAGATTTCTAGAATCTTGTTTTCGCACCCGAAGAAATATTTCTTTAGATTCATGATTTTAAGTTTTTGATTAAAAAACATTATATTTGAAAAAAGTAATTCATACATGCGTGAATAAAATATTATGGTTTCTTCAAATCGAAGAAATATTGAGATAACTAATAGCGATATTAATTAGGTACCGTCGAGGGGTTCACAACTCGACCTATGGAGTGTACACTGAATTCGAGTGATTTCAGTGACTGCATGTGAATGCAAGTAACTTCAACGAAGGTATACACATGGCTTCACGAGTTGTTAACCCCTCGGGTACCGTACCTAAATTGTACGCAATTTTTAGAAATCCAGGAATGAAACAAATAACTCGCAATGATTGTACAGAATTTTAATATGAATTTAACTTTACACGCCAAGGAAACCTGGTGAGTGCAAACCCAACCTAGCCAACAGCAATTTAAAAAAAAATTCAGGCAATTTTATCGGTCAGGGAAAGGTCAGGATATTAGAAGAAAAATCTTGCAAAAGTCAGGGAATTTCTATAATTTTAAATAACTGTCAAGCAGAATAAATATGAAAATGTTCAATTTTAATTTGAAGTAGTTTTATTCTGTTCATAAAAGATTGTAGGTTAGAAATGTTACAAGTTTAAAATTCTGGTCTTTGAATAGTAATGGTCAGGAAAAATTAAAAAACTTGTCGGTGAAAAATGAGAGAATTTTTAAAATGATATTTTACGGTAACCCTGATATAATATTCTTGTTAGTAATTTATTTGCCTTGTATTTCTATTTTTATATTCATATTTTTTGCAGTTTTTTTCTCCTGAAGATTATCTTTTTATTTGTACATTTTATTTTTTGTTTGAAAATTCAACAATTTTGTTAAAAAGCCATACTTTTTGGTTGAAAATTCAACTGTTTGGTTAAAATTTTGTCTTTTTGGGTTAAAAATTCCACTATTTTCGTGGAAAATTTATTTTTTGATTAAGATTTATATTTTAGCATTGAAATGTCAACTGAAATCTTTTCTGGAATATTTGGTTGAAAATTAACTCTTTTTATGAAATTTCGTCTTTTTTGTTGAATTCAACTGTTTTTGGTTTACAATTAAATTTTACTTTGATTGAAATTTTAATTATTACATTTTTCGTTAAGAATATATATTTATTGTTGGAAAATTCAACTACAAGTAGTTAGCTGAAAGTGGAAATACTTTGTTAAAAATGAATTTGTTAAATTATTAATTCATCCTTTGAGTAGAAAAACCTTTTTTTTCATTAAAAATTAAACTATTTTGTTGAAATTTTTTGTTTTATAATTGATGATTCAATATTTTATTTAAAAAGCCTTTTTTTGGTTGAAAATTAAACTATTTGCCCTAATAACCGCGCTGGAACTTGCGACTTACACGTTCATTCAGAAGAACCTAAGTCAGTCTTCACTCGATTGGTGACGTCACAGTGAATTAATGTGGCATTTAGTCCTCTAGAGAACTAAGTAATGCCATGCGCATCCCCATTCTACCCCTTCTCCCTGAAACTGCGCATCGCAACTTAGGTTCTTCTGAACAAACGTCGTCGCTCGTTCCGGCGCGGTGATTGGGGAAAGCATCGTATTCAACAAGCTACTGTTGTTATAGATTGTTTTTTCAAATAATTCTCTTCATCTGAATATTTAACTATTCCATGTTTTTTGGTAGATTATAATATTCTGAAAAAAAGACTATCTATTATGTGGGGTAGGGGGTATTTTTGACTCGAGTACGTAACCTTTTTAATTGCCTTAAAAAAACGATGTTACTAAATACCTAGAATTAATTTTTCAGGGTTTAAAGCAATTTTAGGTAAACTAGATTTTACAGGGCGTCAAGAGAATGAAAAAAATATTCTTAAAATTCATGGGAAATTTTCAAATGATTTTTTTCCTAATGAATTCTAAGAGAAAATATTTTTAATTATTTCCTAATATATTGAAAAAGAGTGTAAAAGATTTTAAAGCAAAATTTTGCCATAATGTGTAATTTTAGAACAAATTTAAGTGAGTTTTAGAGATACTTAGAAGAGTTGAAATGATTCAAAAATAATAAAAACTTATAATATATTTTAGGAATTTCGTAAGGTTTCAAGAAAGTGAACAAAATTCTTTAGGTTCCTAGGTAAAATTAAAATGATTTTTCATTTTGAAAAATTAATTTTAACAGAATATTTAAAAAAATTTTAAAACATTTCTAAAGATTTCTAAGATTGTTAAAGAAGAATCTGAAAGTTTTTAAGACAATTTTTTTTAATTTTGCAGAATTAAAAAAAAAATACGAAAAATTTGAATAGTTTAAAAATATTGTAGAAGGTTTAAAATTGTTTGAAGCATTAAAAAAGGGAATAAAAAAAAGGATTGCAACCCTGTTAAAAATCTTTTGCAATAAACTAAAACGATTTTTATGACCTTTAAATAAACGAAAGAAATTTGAAAAATATTTCTCATTTCATGTGTTATTAAAATTTTAAGAAAACATTGAAATTTTCACTATTTTGCAATATTTTCTTTAAAAAATGACAAAGTGACTTCATACTAGGCTTATTTTATAGATAATTTCATTACTCTTAACTGGTACTGTATATTTGCGATAAACCACTTTATGAGAAGCATCTCTTATTCATTTGAAATGATAATTTAATTATGTATAGTTGTTTCATTAAATTGAATCTAAAGACAAGAATCCTTCATTCAGTAGCTTTCAATACCATTAAATTCTTCGATATCCTTTACAACCTTTCTAAATTCTTTTATATCTGGTTCAAAGCTATGAACTTAAAAGGCTTTTACCTTTTTGGTGTGCATTGTTAGAAAAATTCGAGGACGCAAGACTTTTCTTAATCTTTATGGCTCTATATGGCTTTATATTGAAAAGAAATAAGATGCTTTTTTCTGAATTAATTTAGTTAATAACAATTTTGTCCCTGAGTCATCCTTACCTGATTGGACTAATTTTCTAACTTTAAGTTTTTCAAAAGACAAAAATTCTTCAAAATACATTCTTTTAACAAATTGTCTGTTACAAATTTTCATTTTGGTAAATTTTCAAAATATAAAGCGATAAAAATTACGAAGACGGAAAAGGTGCCTAAGATGGGCCCCTATATATTTGTATATGAACATATTATAGTCACCATGTGCGTAGGTATGTATATTAGGATGGTGCACAAATGGATTTGAACTTTTTTTCTCTAATTTACATGCTTATCGTCTCGAAATTTGTTCGAAACCACAAAAAAATAAATGGGTTTTATAAAAAATTATATTTACTGGTTCTGGAAGCCCATGAATTTCATGGGACTACACGTATTTCCCATAAGAAATAAAGACATTTTTTTACATTTTATTCAGAATCTTCAATATTAGGTGAATCTAGTTGAAACTCAAGATTTCTCTTCCGAATTAGCTACAGAGTACAAATAAATAATTACTTTTTTAATTTCACCTACATAATTTTTTTCATAAGGTTCCAAAAAAAGCGCCATAAGTGAAAAATTGGTTTTTGCGAGTTTTTGGTGCTAATTGTGATTTTTTTGCGGTTTTTTGAATAAAAATTGTTTTCTTTTTTACATAAAATACTACTTTATACTAATAATTATATATTCAAACAAATTGTTCAAACAATTCATCATTGTTTTCAGCAATATAAAATGAGGTAACAATTAATGCAACTTAGCAAACATAATTGTTTATAACTCCCTTCTCCTATGCTAGATAGTTGCGGTTTTTTTGTTGAAATTGTTACTTTTTGTTCACTTTTTACTCAGTGAGGTAATAATTGATGCATGCTTAATACATAATTGTTTAAACAATTTAATATGGTTTGTAACTCTCTTGTCTTAGAGTGCAATACTAGGAAGTTGCGATTTTTACTGACATTTTCAGCTTTTCTTTTACTTTTCAGTACACACCCTTTACTATCAGCCCTCCACCCTTCTTCTGAAGAAAACAAGTTTTCTTCGATGATGATATACAATTATACATATATGAATAAATTGAAAAGGTCTGAATCAAATGTATAATTGCTATAAAGTCTAGTGTGAAATAAGAGGTAAATGAATAATTTTTACGTTTTTACTTCAGAGAAAAAGGTTTACAATGTTCAAACAAAGACCTTATTAACTTACATCACCCTAACTAAAAGGTTGAAGAAAAGTTGGAAATTTCTGAGAAAACCGCAAGTTTCTAGCATTGCTAGGAGAGAAGATAGTTATAAACAATACTACATTGTTTAAGCAATTTTTTGTTTACTTTTAATAATAATTACCTTACTAAAAGTCAAAAACTAAAGAAAAAATTAAAAATTCAGAAAAAACCGCAACTTTCTAGGAATAGTCTAAGAGAAGACAATTATGAAAATTAATAATTTGATAAAAAAAATTCTTTTTGCTGACTTGAATTATTTATTACCTCACTTTAAGTGAAAAGTAGATAAAAAGTTCAAATTTTTGAAAAAACTGCAACTATTTATCATTCCTATAGGAAAAAATAGTTGTAAATTTGTTTAAACATTTATTTTGGTTAAAATGCAATAATTATTCCCTCACTCTAACCGAGGAGTTTAAAAATTGAGGAAAAAACGCGACTTTCTAGTATTACTCAAAGAAAATATAGTGATAAACATCAATAAATTGTTTAAACAATTATTTTGGTAACCTTGAATAATTATTACCTCATTCCAAGTAAAAAGCAGAAAAAGTTTCAAAATTCAGAAAAAAACTCAACTTTCTAGGATTACTTCAAGAGAAGGTAGTTATAAACAACAATAATTTGTTTAAACAATTATGTTCGCTGAAAACAGTAACTTTTAACTCAATATAAACGAAAAGTGGACAAAAAGCTGAACATTAAAAAAAAAACCTTAATTTTCTGGTATTATTCAAAGAGGATGTTATTTGAAGTAACAATAAATTGATTAAAGAAATTAATCTTCACATTTTATTATCAGCATAAAGTAGTATTTAATGTATTAGAAACAATTTTTATTCAAAAAACAGCAAAACAATTATAATTAAGGCTGGAAACTCGCAAAATCTAATTTTTCACTTATGGGTTTTTTGGGACTATATAAAACAGACTAATGGGGGTGACAGTTCAAAATTAATTATTCATTTGCATTATATAGATAATTGTGAAGAGAAATGTTGAGTTTCAACCGATTCATCTAATATTGACGATTCTGAATAACATTTACAAAATCTAATTTTTTTCTTATGGGAAATACATGT
Organism: Andricus grossulariae; assembly: GCA_011634705.1. Classification (NCBI taxonomy): domain Eukaryota; kingdom Metazoa; phylum Arthropoda; class Insecta; order Hymenoptera; family Cynipidae; genus Andricus; species Andricus grossulariae. Next base: position 27,141,403 of record JAABKJ010000755.1, read on the forward strand.
TAAACTTCATGGGGCTTGCGGAACCACTAAATATGATTCGAACAAATTTGGGAGCGATGTGCATGAAAATTCGAGAAACATTTTTTTGGACCACCCTAATGTAGATAGAGTGACCTCTTGCCCATTCCAAGGGCCGCCAAGCATAAAAATTTGGGTATTTCAAGTTCGTGGGGTGATTTTATCAAGCGACGTTCATTGTCTGCCCAGCCTTGTATCGATGCGCGTGATGTAAGCATTTGTACGTCCTTGCATTTGCGCATCATGCATGTCAGTGTTTTTCAAGTGTTTCTGTTGACGGACGAACTGTTCAAAAATATGCAGAACGATGGAAAAGGGAATCGAATATTGTAAAAAATATAACTTTTCCTTGAAACAGTACAATCTGCCAACTAAAAATCAACATAATAGAATCAAAAAACGACTTAAATATTTCGCGAAATATTGATTATTGCAGGATCACGTCACGATCATGATAGGATAGGTGGAAATGTCAGGAAGGTTAGCATAGTTGGTACATCTTGACATGGAAATGCATACGCCTTTTTGGAGGAAATATTTTAAACGTAAAAGTAAGTTTTAAATGTCTGAATAGTAATATTTTTCAAATGTAGAATGCATTTGCGCAATTCTGTTTCATCCTGTTATCGGCTTAAGACCTTTCAGTTTCACGAAATACAATCAACTATCCGAAATTGGAGATCAGAGTACCCGATTCTGATCAAATCGATCTGATACACTAACTTCAAATTTGGGATATTTTATTTTATTTCGTAACACTGAAAGGTCGTCAATCGACAAAAGAATGGAACATGACTGAAAAAATACATTCTACACTTGACAAGTATTACAATTCGTACATTTATGACTTTTACGTTTAGAATATTTTCTCCAGAAAGTCGTATGCATTCCCATGACGTCATGCTAAAATACTCAATTGAAACCAACGAGGGCCTCCTGCTCTTCGGGCCTCTTTTTAATTGGTCAGCCACTGACGCGGGCGAGACCATACAGAGACCGTGGTGTGAGGTGAATGAACTGCGCCACTTGGAATATCACAGTGTGGGAGACTTGGAATAGGTGCGCCTTGGAATAAGCAAAAGTATACAGTACATGTTTCGTAGTTTCGACTATGAACTCCTACCTATTTTATGAGTCGTAATTTAATAGTTTTTGGTAATTTAAAACAGTAACTAGTTGTTATTTCATATAGGTAATTTTCTAAACTTTCAAACTCTTACGTGTTTTCAATTAATTTTTATATTGCTTGAAAACCATTGGATAACAGATGATACACACGGAATAAAAATAATAAAATTGATCAATATCAAGTATTAAATCAAATGACATTTGACGTACTTCTTTAACATCGACATTTATCATGTTATTAACATTTTTTGAAGCAGCATGCATACGAAATTTATAAAAGAAGTGACAAACTTTAATGTTAGCAATTTTTTTTTATTTCTGAGGTAACTGACAATTGAACATTTTTGTAAGATGGTATAAGGGGCCTATCTCAGAAACCTCTCCGCTACAATATTCAAATACTATGTAGAATCTGTTGAATTAAACTTTTAATTTACTAATTTTATTTTATAAATATACCTTGAACTTTTTTTTAATCCATTGTAATCATCATTTAGAATATTTTATGAACAATGTTAGTACCTAAAATGAATTTTATCATATAAAATTAGTGCAATATTTTCTGAACATAATTTTAAAAAAATGGAAGTTTCTTGTTATAATTTTCAAATTGATTCTTAGTATGAAGAAATTTCCACGAAATTCCTTACGAGCTTGTATTTTTCTGGAATTTTTTACAAAAACTTGATAACTCTTGCAATCTTTTGCAATCCTTTCTATTAATTTTTATTTCTTGTTTCTTTTTCTTATCAATCTTCTTCGATTCTCGAATCAGTTTTCGAAAGCGAGGTTGAAACAAGACTGTTTCATTTCGAGTCACTATTTCTTCTTATTTCGTCCAGTCGAGATTGCAAAAGACATTCCTTTTATGAAAGTTGCTTCCTTATCGGAAGACTGAAAATAAGAACCACTCTATTTGTAACTGAATTATGAAATATTGTTTGTAATTGAAATTCTTTTCTCTTTCTTTCAAACTAATAAAATAAGTTTTAGCAAAAAATATTTTTATTGTAACATTATTTTTTAATTATTTTTATCAATTTATTTCAGTAGAAAGAAGACGACAAATGATTTTTGACCAAAACGGCGAATGCAACTAAAAAATCTAGAATTGTCAAAAATAGAGCCGTTCAAAAACTACGTTACACTACAGGGGGGGGGGAGAGGGTAACAGATATTATCCTGGAAAAAATGAAAATTAGTGATTTTATTTTACAAGTAAAACATCTAAATGACATTTCCCACCTTTTCCTTTTTCTAAAGAATTCCTATTTTTCTCCATTTTTCAATAACTTTCCCCTTTTCTCGTTGTTTCACTAAAATGTGAACTGAATTAATAGAACTCAATAAGAAAATCCAATTATTTTTTTTCAAAAGTTCATTCTTTTTTGTTGTTGAAAATTTAGTTCTTTAACTGAACATTTAAATAATCAATTTTTTGCTGAGAATTGATCGTTTTAGATAACAATTCAACTAACGGATATTTTGTTCAGAATTCATCCTTATTAAAAAATTTAAATACTTGGTTGAATCACTTTGTTAAACACTCATTTTATTGGTTGAAGATAGAACTATTTTGTTGAAAATTAATTTTTTTCTGGTCGAAAATAATTTTCTAACTGAAAATTGAGCTATTCCCTTTTTGGTTGAAAATGTATGTATTTTGTTATAAGATACTCTTGTTTAGTAGAAAAATAATCTTCATGATTGAAAATTTAACAACTCATTTGAAAGTTGATCTAATTTGTTAAAGATTCATTTTATTAGTTGAACATTCATCTGCTTGGTAGAAAATTCTCCTTCTGTGGTTAAAAATTCTATTATTTTGGTAAGAAATTTATCTCTTTGGTTGAAAATTAACTTTTTGGTTGAAAATTGAATTCCTTTGTAGAGAATTCGCCTTTTTGGCTTGAAAAGTGAACAACGTGGTTGAGATTTTTTTTTCTCTATTGACTAATCTTTCTTAGTTATAAATCTAACATATTTGTTGAAAATTTTTCTTTCAATGTTTGATAATTCACATCTTTTGGTGAAAGTTTTTTTTATTAAAAAGGAAACTGTTTGGTTAAAAAGTAATCTGTTTTGGTTGAGGATTCAACTATTTCGTTGAAAATTTAATTATTTCTTCAAAATTCAAATATTTGGTTAAAAAGTAATATTTTTTATATAAAATTCAACTGTCTTTTAAAAATTTCGTCGTTTTTGCTTGATGATATAACTATTTGAATAAAAATGCAACTTTTTGTGATTGAAATTTAATCTTTTTTTTTCTTTGTAAATTTTACCATACGGTTGGTATAAATTAAATTTGTTTGTTTGTTGAAAATTCAACTATTTGGTTGGAAACTCATCTTTCTTGATTGGAAATTTATCTTTTCGTGTTACTTATATAATAATTCTATTTCAAAGAACTTATTCTCCTATATTTGTAAAAAATCACCCTGCTTCCTCTGTCTTAGGAGCATTTTGGACTGTGTATTCTGTTAAAATATTACATTTGAATGTTTGGTGTTTTATTTTTAGCGTTTAACAAATGAAACTAAAACAAAAAAATTGAATGGAAGGGGGGGGGGGGGGGAAAGAGTGTTCAAAATAGCGTGACGTAGTTTTTGAACAGCCCCCAAAGAAAAGTTTTCAAATAGATGAAAATATTGTCATGGCCAAAAAAAGAATAAATTTATAATACGTTGATGGAAATCTCGAGCGAACGGAACGGGATCAAAAGTTTGTCAATGTAATTCTACATGAGAAATAAAGACAAAACAGGAAGAAAGTATGCAGCTTATTGAAAATATTATATAGGACAGGATGTAAATCCGATTTTCTCCTCGTTGAAGGGAAAATAAAATGAAAAAAATTATATGAAACTTCAATCACTGATTTAACGTGAGGCAAAAGATTTGAGCAATATTCAGGTATTAAAGTATACTCGGAAATAAATTCCGAGCACGGTTCTGATGCGAAACCTGACAATAGCCACGGAAAATTTTAATGGGAAGTGGTCAGGGAAAAGCTGTGGCTCTCGTAGACTGACAATGAAAATCAAGATCACCGGAACGAATAGCCTCGTTAATTTAAACCTCGGTATAGTCGAGTAATATTATCACCGGTTCAGTTGAAGCGCCGTCGCGACGATAGAGTCGAAAGGACGTCCACGTAAAATTATAAAAATGTCGGTCGTGTTTCGGAAAGTTTAAATTGCCGAGCTATTATTCCGACGAGGAGTAGACGGACTAACCGAAAGTTTCTCGATAAATCATCGAGTGTTGGCTAGAGGGTTGGGAAGGCTTGGAAAAGAAGAAGAGTTGAGGAGTTGTGGAACTAATAAATATTAATACCGGGTGGTTACTTTATAATCGATCTCGATTTTTACCACTTGGCGAGACTCTGCCAGCCACCAAAGTAATCTCCGCCAGGATGAAGAAAGAGATAAAAAATAACGAGGGTTGAAGACCTACAAGTTTTTCTCTCGGATTTCGAAGAAGAGTGAAATTGACTTACGGACAAATGGTATTCTCTGACGCCATGAATTTCCAACCTTCGCATGTAGATGTATTTCTTTTTGACCTTCTCAATTTTAAACTTTACAGCAAAAAATGTCTTGAGGCATATGAGCGAGTCTAGAATATATTGAATTCAAATAATCTGTTCGCTTAGATTAGGTGAAACGTTTAGCCAGTTCAACCGTTAAGTATTGACGTGCGGTCTCAGAAACCGCACCGTCCTTGATACTGCTGTTATTATTAGTAAACTGGAACTTGGAATTAAATCGTCCGTGTTTGTGTCCGCCCAAGAATTTCTGCCGCGGCGGTTACTGGCTAAGAGTAGAGTCTCTCGGGGTCGAGAGGGGGTTGCTCAACCATGCGTGACCACCAGTAGTGCAGGGGAAAAGGAGCAGTGGGCGGGTACTCACGCGCGTATATTGCGTAATATTAAGAAATGGTTCACATGCCTCTGACTGTTTACGTTTAGACTGTCTGGATTTATTTCAAGGCTCCTGCGAGCAATGCCCGAGACCCGTCATAATTTTAAGCGTCACAATTCCGTGAGACTGCTCGTTCACGCGAGCGTCACAATTATATATTTCTGTTTCAATTTGTTTTAAGCTATTTAAAACGCAAGATGTCACCTACAAGCAAACTTCAGCTTGAAGCGCGTAACCCAGAGTACGGAACGCGGCCATTCTAGAAAAATGTTAAATTCTGATTATCCCTCATTTGAGAAAAAAGTGACAAATTAGGATGGACATATGGACCCTATGGTGTAAGAGATTATTTTTAATAAAAGTTGATAAGATTGATTACTTTTTTTCTTGCTCTAATGTCCCTTCGTATACTTATATTAAATAGATGGCAAAAATATCATTACTTGTTCAATTAGATATAAATAATATATACAGCGGTCTGTGAGACCTCAAGTCCATGTTAGTGCAAAAACGAAATCACTTCCATACTTAAAAGTTAAGTAAAACGTTTAATTATTTCATATAAACTCTTCTCGCAGATCAGTAATTTGGACCAGATTGTTAAGTTCGAGAATTTATTATTTTCGACAGATTGTATATACTTTTATTATCTCTAAACATGTCATCTGGTATAGAGATAATGAATATCACTGAAATCAGGAAAATGCATTTGGAGGTCAAGTTTGTTGTTTTCCTCGAGTTTTTTTATATTTTAATTTAATTACCTTCTACAATAACATAAAATGTTAACGATTGCGTGCATTTTAAGTGATAAAAGTCTTTTAACTTTCGAAAGTAAACCCCAATTTTTATTGCTCTCAATTAGACTGCCGACATTTTTAATTTCGAAGATACCATGATTGTTTTTGTTTATCGATTATACGATTTCCCTGATATAGACAAAATAGTCAAATAAGTCTAAAGATACTCACTTTGGCTGATCCCGGTATCTTTCTAAATTCCTTCGTTCGTTTACAGATGAAATTTGATCTATTATAAGGAATAACTTTGGTTGCGATTTTTTATTGATTCCAAAAGGTTTGATGTACATCGGTGCAGAATTGGGTGAGATATCCAGTACATTTATGATAACTAGCGTTCTTTCGAGAAAAGATATTCGCATTTTTTTCACTTCGCGGTGCTTCACTGCCACGAACCTTGATCTTTACTTTTTCCATCTCCCTGCATAAAACCGTAACTCTTAATACTTTAAGAGGGTCTTCTGGTTTCGAGGTTTTATTCCATTTTTTTGGTAAGACTTCGACAAGAAATATTTGGAATATCGGGTCGGTTTTTTTCATTGTTCAGCAGACTTGTTGCTAGGTCAAGACACAAGCTTTTTAATATAACTGGAAAACATTACTGTTAACTTTACAATAAAAACATTTTAACTATGAATAGTACAGATAATTGTTCAACATTTTAATATGAAAGTCGTAAGTTCTTGGCTATAATGCCCAAAATCAGTTTTTCTTATTTGTCACATTCATCCCTTTTCATATCTCGATAAAGTTTCCGAATATTGCGGTGAAAGTTTTAATAACAAATTGTTTTGCATATTCCAAATAAAGAAAATGGCCTACTCTCAAAAGCGACCTACCCTTGCATAGTTTCTCCTACATAAATGTTTAAAATATCTTTTTAAATGTTTCGAAACATTCATAATTTTTTTGTTAATTTTCTACTTCCAGAATGTTTTAAATTATTATATGAACAGTATACCAAAATATTGGATCGATTCATGTAGAACATTATGATTAAACTCGACATAGATGACATTATTGAATAAAAATGCACTTTAGAGTATTTAAGTTTATTTATTCCAACATAAAGTTATACAATCCATGACATATATATATGTATTACTTTGAGGATTATGGAACTGCCATTAAAGCACAAATAATAAAAGATTGTCTAAATGCATTTTCGTATTCGCCAGAGGGATTCTTAGAAGAAACATTAAATATTGAAATGTCGAAAAAATGTTTTTATATGCCTCCTTGAATTTACGTGTTCTGAATTTTCAGTGCTCCTATTCGTAATAGAGACCAAAGACTGCGCACCAAGCATATATGTGATTGTTTTCAAAGACGTAATACGAGTAATTATCACGCTCGATGTCCCAGAGACACCCCGAACCGACATTAATGCTTTGAAAGGCATTTTGTATCACGCTCACTTGCACAACGAGCTTGCATCTGTTAAAAGCAAAAAAGTGGAAAACACTGAGCATGAGGTATAAATTTGTTCTCGTTGATCCTTGGAATAAATTCAATTTCTGCTTTCAAATTTTATAGTCCATTTATTCAGGTTCATGACTTAAATTTACCACTGAATATTTAACCAAATTAGTTTCTACGTCCCTCTAATTTTTAGCGTGCTCATTACCCTTTTCATCATTTGCTGTTTGAAAATTTCAAGAGCGAATGAAAGTTAATAAATTTCAAGATAGGGAACGTCCTCTAATTACGTGAGGATAATTTTTGAAATTTTAGACCACCTCCCCCCTATTGTAAGGATTCGTAAGATATTTGTGAATCTCCTCCGCCCCTTCTCACGTAAGATTTTATATTTTTACTAAATGTATATACAATATATCCATTATTTTCACTTCAAAGGAGATTTCAAAGGATTTCAAAGGATTTTAAAAGACTTAGGGTATTTCACACGATTGCAATGGATTACAAGAGGCTTCACAGGTTTTAAAGATTTCAAGAGTATGAAAAAGTTACCGTGTACAATTTCAGGGAAAATCTCCAATTTCAGGGGATTTTTCAAGATTTTGAGGGACTTCAAGGGGTTTGATCAAATTTCAAAGAGATTTTATAGGATTTCAAGAGATATTTGAGGATTTCGACGGAATGTTAGGAATTTTGAGGAATTGAAAACGATTTCTCCGAATTACAAAGGATTTAAAGGAATTTCAAAAGATTTGAAGGGATTTTAAGGGATTTTGAGAGATTTCGAAATATTTTAAAAGAATTCATTAGTTTTTAAAGGACTTTATGAGATACCGAAGTATACCGAATTTTGGAGGATATCAGGGCATTTTAATGGAATTTCGAAGATCTCAAAGAATTTCATCATATCTTAATACTAGAAGTACCGAGCGGGGTCAATTGACCCCTTTCGATTTTTAAAGTGGTAAATCTCCACAGCGGTTGCTTGCAGAGAGATGGCATTTTGTGACTTTAAATTATTTATAAATAGGAGTATTTGACAATTTTTTTCAGAAATATTTGATGCGGACTTAAAAAAAAAAATTATTCACAAATCATCAGACAATGCCGGTACTTCTAGTGTTAAAGGATTTTAACCGATTTTAAGAGATTTAAAAAGATTCTAAAGGATTACGAAAGATTTCATAGATTTCAAATGATTTTTAAAGATTTTAAGAGTATCAAAAAGTTACCCAGCACAATTTCAGGGAAAATCTCAATTTTTCAAGGGATTTTTTAAAGATTTTGAGGGACTTCGAGGTGTTTAATCAAATGTCAAGAGATTTTATAGGATTTCCAGAAATATTTTTTAAATAGTCATGGGACTTTTTGGAGACAGCGAAGTATTTTCACGAATTTTGAAGGATGTCAGGGTATTTTAATGGAATTTCAAGGAGTTTAATCAAATTTTAAAAGATTTTAAAGATTTTAAGAGATATTTAAGTACTCGTATTCAGACCGATTTTTAGGTATTTTAACCATTTAGGACCCGATTTATGGGTTTTGAACGCGTTTTTGGGACCTAAAGTTCCCAGTGGGTCTTGAAGGGTTAAGGAATTAAGAACGATTTTCTCGGATTACAAATAATTTAATGGGATTTTAAAGGATTTTAAGATATGTCGAAATATTTCAAAAGAATTCAAATTCCAAGAATTTTAAAGGATTTTAAGAGACTTCAAAAGATTCCAAAAGATTATGAAAGTTACCGAGTATAATTTCAGAGAGATACCGAAGTATTTTCGCGAATTTTAAAATATTTTAGGATTTTCAAATGGGATTTTGAAGAGTTGAAACTATTTCATAAGATTTTAGAGGATATCAACGATTTTTAAGAGATTTCAAGAGGTTTTGATGATTTTGCTGAATTTCAAAGGATTTCAAGAGATTTCAAGATTCTAAAGTATTATATACTTCGCAATCTTGATAAAGATTTTAGAGGATTTCGTAAGATTTAAAAAGTATTCAACCAAATTCCAAAGGATTTCCGAATATCATAAAGGATTTCGAGCAATCTTAATGTATTTCAAAAGATTAAGAGATTCGTAAAGATTCCCACGAATATTAAAGATTTCAAAGAATTTTAAAAGGATTTAAAAAATTTTAGGGATGTCGTAATATTCCGAAATATTTCACGACATGGACGTTTGCCACAGATATGGATTTGAAACTATTGTAATTAATTTAAAAAAAACTAAGTGTCATATCGAAAAATTAAAAACACCTATAGATTCTTCTTCAAAATATCTAGGTGTGGATTTTGTGTTTTTTTGTTTAAACAATTTTTTAAACAATAACATAATTTTGTAACATAATTTTGTATAGTATATGTATATTTTGTATAGCATTTCGCATGCTTGGCGTGGCGGCAATTTTCCTGTTCGTATTACGTCATGTCACAACTGCGAGAAGACGTTAAATTCTTGAATCTCGCTTCTAGAGGGCTAAACGTTAGCTTCAATATCGTGGCTATTAGCGTTATTAGCGTTGTAATGAGAGATTACAAGCGAGGCAGAAATTGTTACATGTGAAACCTACGCATGAATATTATAAACAATATAACGTATATGACGAAAAGTTAGCTGTAGATAAGGGAAATTGCCAGGTACTTAGATCTCTGCCAGTTATTCAGAAGGCTCGATCAGAAAAATTAGCAAAGAATGATCATCATCCAGACGCTAGGCAGGATCTTCTCTTACTGTATGAACACGTAGAACGTAATTGTTTAACAAATTTTTAAATTAAAAAACAAAAAATCTGGCAAAGATTTAAAGAGAAAAAGTTATAAAGAGGAAATTTAAGTAAAAAATTCTTTGCCCCCCTTCTCCTAAGTAAGGATTCGTAAGATTTTCTTGACCCTTCCCCCCCTCCTCCCTCTGAAAATCCTTACGTAAGTAATGGACGCTCCCGTAATCGATTCTTATACCATTAATTTTTTAGATAATTTAACCATTAAAATGCTTTGTATCAATAATAGTTATTAATATTCCTATATCTCTTCTTAGAACTTGTGCAAGATTGAGAAAAAACTAAAACTTTCTACACACAGGGCTGCCACACAGTCACTTTAGTCACTTTTCAACCACTTTTTTCAAAAATGGCAGTATAGTCACTTTTTTCTAAAAGGAAAAGTCACTATTGTCACTTTTTAAAAAAGGAAAAGTCACTATGATCACTTTTTTAAAAAGAAAAGATCACTATAGTCATGAAGATTCTATTCAATATTAAAATTTAAATGATTTCAATTTACATACATTTGATCTGCAAAAAATTATCCAAGAATCAGGCTGGAGACTGGTTCGGGAAACCGGGTAATGTCCGAGAATTTTTTAAGACCAGGAATTTTACCAATTTTTAGAAGAATAATGTATTCAATCACTTGAAATATCACAAATTTTATATAAACTGTAAATATAAATTAATTAACGATTTTTAAAACTGAGCTGTAGTTCGAATGTTAACAATTTAACAATGATTGATTTTACCAGACGATTCTGGATTTGTTCTAAATTAAATAATTTAAGGATATAAACATTGAAAATTGAACTGTTACAATTCGAAAGCCTTAGTAGTTGAACAAATTCAGACGTCCGAAAGAAATTTGACAAACTATTGTCAATTTTGAAATAATTTTAAATTAATAGATTCATAATTAAACGCCTTTTATTCAATTTCAAATTCTATTCAAATATTGTTTCTGTCTAAAGTATTCCATTTTTAACCAAATTAATTTTAAAATTTAAATTAAAAAAAAACAACAATTTCTTATGAGAAACCTGTATTATCTTCGGGGTTGGTAACAACCGGTCAAAGAAGATTCTTTTATACACCGTGAAAATAAAAACCAACTATATCGATCTAACTTAACTCCTGAAATTCAGAATTTTGAATTTTCTCTGACTAGAAGGACTTATGAATTTTTTTGGTTTTTAACATTTTTGAATTGGAAAAAGGATAATTTTAATTTTTGACATTTTTATTGAGTTAGAAGGGATAACATTTTTTTATTCTATTAATTCCTTAATATTTGTATGCAGCTTAAGGGAAAAATTTTTTATTTTAAATTTTTTTCTGAATTGGAAGAAGGAAATTTTTCATTCTTAACATCTTTAAAGAATTGTAAAGAAGGAAATTTTGCTTTACAATGTTTTCTGAATTGGTAGAGGGAGACTTTTTATTTATAAGATTTTTATAGAGTTGAAAGGGATGAAATTTTGTTTATTTTTTTCTGAATTGTGTGAGGCCATTTTTTTCTTTTTAACATTGTTATTGAATTTAAGGGAAGAATTCGTTATTAAAAATGATTTTCTGAATTGGAAAAGGGAAATTTTTTATTTTTAACAACTTTAATGAGTTGGGAAGGAGGAAATTTTTGTTACAATTTTTCTATAAATTAAATATTTAAATAACAATAAAGTACTTTATCGAATTTATGTGATAATCAAGTTAAAAAAGCAAATAAACTGAAATTGAATAATCTTGTGAAGGCAAGCCGATAAAATAAATACGTAATTTACTTCGCAGGCCTCTGTTTGCGTGATAGTACTCACTTTTCCTTTTTTTTAAATAAATTAGTCTGTGACAGTCCTGTACGCACTTAATTTTGTTATTAATTGTGCAAACTTTTTCGTTCTCGCATCAAAATTTTTGTTATTTCAACAAAATAAAAAATTGGTTTTCCTGAGTCAATTTTTTTTTGGGGCAAAAAAAAAGATCGTTAAAATATCAAAAACCGCTTTTGCTATGTAAGCAATACAGTATTTTCAATAGAGTGCAATGTCTGGCTTTATATTTTTGTACCTAAATTGTTTATAAAAATTTAGAATATTACCAAAATTTTGGTAAAAATAGCTAGATTTTTTCGGTACAAACAAAGGGTGCTGAAAAAGGGGCTGTTTGTACCGAAATTTCGGTACGTATAGCTGAATTTTTTCAGTACGTGTAGACACTTCTTAAACTATAAAGAACATTACATTTTGGAAAATATGGAATTTCTGAAACTACCTATCGTAGTCCCTTTTTATGAGAGCTTTCAGTACATCGCCGGTTACATCCTTACTTAATTTTGTAGCTTCAGAAGGATCATATGACGTCACTGTTGATAGCCTATTATCCATTGCAGTCTTCACTATTTTATCGACGACTTCTGGATTAAATCGATTATAAGGCTCTAAGCGATAGCTATTTTGGTATTTTGGAACCTGCGATGTCAATTATTATTTATTTAACTTATTTCAACAAAATGTTTCATAATATCGTACATTTAAAGATATCAAAGATCACAACAATAATTTTCAAAAAAATGTTTAAACTCTATAAAAGATTTTGAGACATTTATTATGCTCTTATTACTGTTTTAGAATATCAAATGTTTTACGATATTTTATACCCTTTCTTTTATATTGGTACTCAATTTTATGGACATTGGCATACAAGCTGGAACATTGTTATTTTACATGAAGTTTCATATACCTTTTTAATTACGCTTCATATTTATATGCATTTAAAATTATTCAAACAATTTTGGAAGTGAAACCAAAATATGGCTTTTATTATACGCAAAATCAATACACAATAAAATTAGATTTCTAGTTTATAAAAAAATAATAATTTAAAGATAAATTTAAAAATTACCCATGATCCGTCTGCTCGTTTGAGAAAGAATGCCGAAGTCGCTAAATTAGCGATCGAGAGGGACTTTCGGTTGGACTGCAATCGGGAATAAATGTAAAAAATGTTAATTAATTAAGTACTTTTTGTTTAAGAACTCATAACCTCTGATTAATATTATACGTCCATTATAACGAGTGTGTAATATTAATAAAAATAATGATTTTTTCGATTCGTACGACTGATCCCTGGGAACTTGCTGCAGCCAATCTTTCTGAAGCTAAAGACACCCGTAATTTTACTGTGACATCTTCTTTACTAGATCGACCCTTTGTGCCTGACATTTTTGGTTACGAAATTTTAGAGATCACAATGAAAACTATGAAGCTAGTCAATATAAAAACAAAAATTTCCTTAAAAAGTTCGAAATCAATGAAGGTACAAAATTTCTTGTTTGCAAAGGTTTTTTTAATTAAAGTTTTTAACTAATTCTGGTGCTAAAGAAAGGATGACTGCAAGGTGACTGAAAAATTAAAAAAAATATTTTTTTAATTTTGGGGGATGTATGTTTAAGGATTTTTCAATTTTGAATCAATTTCATATTTCATATATTGTTGTTTAAGCAGTGCATCATTCATTTCTGAGTAAGTGACCCAGGGGTACTTAGCTAGGCTATGGCCCAGAACACCAATAATTGAATAATTAAATATTATTAAGCAAGACCCTTAAGTACGACTTTAAATATTGTCTAAAATCTCTTTGAAATACATATTAATTTATTTCTATTCAGCTAACATTTTCTTAAATTTCGGAATTTTTCAACTGATAAAGACATTTAATATTTCTTGTTTCATGTAAGGGGGAAGTTTCCACTCTTTTAAAAATTGATAGAAAAAATTTGTAATGAAGGTGTTAAGCTTGAGTTAATATTAGGCAATAGAACTTCAGTAGAGAGACTGTTATTTTCACATAAAATTTCTTCTTTTCGGTCGACCAAAAAGAGTTATTTCACCAATAATCATGAGAATTGGTTGACAATAGAACTTGAAATTGGCGGATCCATTATTTTCTTCAATTAATAAACAAAAGTTAAGCAACTCAAAAATAATAACAATAAACTATCATATTATATGCCCGCCAAATATTTTATTTATTTATAATTATCTTTAAGGCAGTGAATTTGTCAACGTTATACAAACATATTAAAATGTCGAATTTGGACCGTTTTTACTTTGAAATTGTAAATCTTCAAAATTGAATTATTTCAGGGTGGCTGCTGAACCAGAAAAAAAAGAAGAACCTGGAAATGACAGTAAATTTATTTTTTAACCGAGAATTTTACAAATTTTTAGAAAAAATCTATCCGATTACTTGCAATATCACAAATTTTATATCACATGATGTAAGTTCAATGTTAACTTTTCCAATCATGAAATCATTCAGTTCTTCATAGTTTTTCTTTCTTAAGCGTCAATTTTCTAATTAAATAATTTTAAAATACAGTATTGAAGAATAAAATAATTAAAAATTTTAATCGTTAAAAATGAGAAATTTGTGACAAAAAACGTTTGAAGTTGATCAACTGTAATTAAACAGTTTACGGATTTTTAAATTAAAAACTAATAGATTCATATTTAAAACCTTTTATTGAATTTTAAAACCTACTCAAATATTGTTTCGGTCTAAAATATTTAATTTTTAACCCGTTCAACTAACCATTTTTTAATTGAAAAAAAGATTTTTTTAAATATTTATGAATATTTGACTGCTCATTTAAAATGAGCATTTATAAATCAAATATAAAAAAACTGAACAATTTAAAACTGATTTCACAATTCAAAACGACCTAAAATAAAAATAATCTAACTTTTAATTTAAAAAGTATTAGTTTAGAAATATTTAATCATTTAAATTTCAATGTATCTAAATTAAAATTACTTAGAATTAAATTAGTCAATTTAGAGTATTTCAAATGTTAGTGTCGATTTATATTTTTTATCCAAAAACCTTTGACCCGTTCAATTTACAAAAGTTTAACATTTTGTAGTTTAGCGGAATTTAATTTAAAATTGTACTGTTGGAAAATGTTACAAGCTTTTACTCTAGAGGTTTAAAGCATTGAGCTTTTGAATAAAAAAATTGTGTTAATTCAAAATTTGTTAAGCTTCAATTTTTAAAGTTTAAAATTCTAAAGAGTTCTACCTTGACTGCTTTAATTTGCAGTTCTGTTTTCATTACTTCAATAAAAAATGTCAGATTTCTATTTTCTTAATTTCAGTGATCGTGAAAAATTTTGGCGAACCTGAAAAAACCTGTGAAATAACCGTGAATTTTTATCCTCGGTTAAAACGGCAACCCTGTATTTTTAAAACATTAAAATTTGATGGAATTTAAAAAAATGGCATTTTTGAACAATAAAAGCAAATTTAGTTTGCAGATAAATATAAGATTCTTTAATATTTTATTTAAAATTAAATATAATTTTCAGTTCTGAGAATATTTTTTAATTAAAAAAAATTCTTCATCATTTGAGAATTCAAACTGATTTTTAGAAAATAACGATAAAGTTAATGAGTTTGCTTTGATTTACAGTGTACCAAAATACTGAATTGAAGACTCAGTGCAAAAATTGCACTTTTACATTCTAAAAGGTTTAATGTATGAAATCAAAAGTTGAATGAAACAGTGAAACATGAATTAATTGTTTATCGTCGAAATACTTGAATTCTATAAGAGTTTATTTCGAAACAGTTCGAATTGTTTTCTGAAATGTTATTTAACATTCACTTAATTTTTCTCATATCCGCCACATTAAAACAAACTCGGTACTTTCTCCAGGACGTATTTTTTGCGTGAATACGGCTGTTTGTTAGCGTTTTTTGTTGTTGTTGAAAATTAGAAATAAGTGAATTTCTCCTTCATACTTGCAGAATATTTGTATTTTTGCGAGTGCTGTATACGCACCAAGTTTAGATAAGATATCTCATAACTTGACTGAGATATTCCACTTTTAGCATTCAGGACTTTGATGTTACAGATAAAAGTTCCTAGTAACGATTTGTTCAGCATTTCTTCCTTTATGGCAGAATTTTTTTCTCGTATGGGTATTTAGAATCTTTTTCCACTTTTTTCTTACTTGGAGGCGATTCAATACGGTAAATCTTGATGAGGTTTAAGTTTATAAGGAATCCAGAGTAGAATCGATGCGATGCAATAAACAATTTACCAGTCTGCAGAGTCAATAAGATTTTCCGGAAACCGCTGCTCTTCTTAGTTAACTCCTGCGAGCAGGTCGTCCAACTTGTCGCTAACTCAATAAAACATCTCATCGCTTGGAACTTTCTATAATCTATACTAGCATATAGCCAATGCCAGGGTTAGGGTTTAAAGCTATCCAGAAAGAAGGTTTTGCCTGCGGTGCCGAAACTTTCAACATATCATGCGAAAAAAAGATAAAATTTTGAGTAAAAACATTACCCATTCTTTCGTCTCCAGTCTTCACCTACCAGTCGTATTTCATGTTTTATTCGACAAAAATTTCTTTCTCATACCGAAAATTAGTCGAAGTAATCGCCCTGCTCCTACAAAAAATGTTTTCGTAGCATATTAAGATGTTAATGAAATTGTTTAAAGCTCCCCCTCCCACAATTCCCTTCCTCTACTACCACTAAATTCCCCTACTTCCCTTCTCCACCCCAACTTCCACGTCCCACAATTCAACCATCGCCTCCCATCCCTTGCTCAACTTCTTCCACATCTATTTCCCCCTTTCCTCACTTACCCAACTAACATTCCTATCCCCCTACGTTCCGACCCAACAATACCCCTCACTTTCCTTATCCCCTCATTTCCCTTACTTCCACTATTTCCCCTCCCCTCACTTCCCCTATTTTCTCCTCCCCTAATTTCTCCTGAATTCCCCTACTTCACCCACCCTTAACTTCCCTTCGCGTTCCCCCTGATTCCCCCTCACTTCCTCTTTCCATATTTTCCATCACTTCCCCTCCCCTAATTTTCCCTCACTTTCTCTAGTTCCCATCCCATCCCATCGCTTCCCTTACACATTCCCCTCATTCCTCCCACTTTTTCTATTTCCCCAATTGTTTCCCTCAATCTCTCCTACTTCCCCTCTTCTAATTTCCCCTTACTTTCCCTACTTTTCCTACGATTCATCCCCCTCACCAAAAAGTGAGAATATGAAGAAGTCAAATTTAAGATGTAAGTAATTAAGTATGACTTGGTAATGTCATACTTGAAGGGCGAATTCAAAAACTATGTCGTACTGTGATGGATAGGGGGTTAACAGGTTCTGTGACTATTTTTGGCGAAAGGGATGGGGGTTGTCTTGATTAAAAATTCTACTATTTGCTTGATGATTGAAATATTTTGTTGAAATTTCGATTTTTTTTCGGTTGGAAATTAATTTTTCTTCGTCCCCTATCCGAAAGTACGTCTTCTCGGCTGCATTTCTGTCCAGGAACAGTGGCTTTTGCAGCCTGCTAGAGTTAACGCCATCTCTGATTGGCTGCAAAATTTTTGTGGCTCGCTGACGTAGCAACCTGACGTAGCAACGCTCACTCAGTATTGTGTTCTTGTGTACTTAGCCTCCGAAAAAAATGTATCTTGAGAGGTGAATGGAAAAGAGAGAGCGTCGGTGTGTTCAACCTCAAAACCGATCGTATTAAGAAAAAAGAAAAAAGATGTGTTTTTGATACCCGCCTCGGCTTTGCAAAAGCCGGGCGGGCGACCGAATCCCATGCATCCGCTCAGCTGACCGAGAGCAGCGGTGCGGCGGCGCTACGCGAGGTGGCCTCAGCGCGTACTGATGCAGGCCACACAAGAAAAACCATCCGAGCTAGCAGCTGACAACGCATTTTATTGATAAAACGTTAATTATTAAACGTACTTTCGGCTGGAGATGAAGAAAAATAGTATACGACTCACGGCGAGAAATATTAGATGTCCTGGCGTGCGTGATATGAGGCCTCGGCTTCGCCTCGGTCATCATATCACACATGCCTGGAAATCCAAATTTCTGGCCTTGGGTCATAATATACTATTTTGAACTGAAAATTTCATTAATCTATTTTTTGTTCACAATTATTTTATATTTATATTACAGTCTGTGACAGAAGGCATTGAGACCCGATTAACAGACTGTGACAATGGGGGAAAGGGGGTCGAAAATTTGCCAAAAAACTATGACATCCTTTATGGAAGCTCCCTAGGCAACCATCTTAAAATTTTAACAACCCAATATTAGACCCTGGAGCATGGTGTAATAGTAAGAAGACCGAACGACAATGCGCGTGCTAATGAAAAATGAACCTCGAATTTTCGGACATAGTTTGGGGGAGGACGTATGCTGAATGGTAAAGGAGTTCACCTCATTTTGAGTGGAATATCTGCTAGAGCTTTTTGATTGGTGGGTTATTCATGATTTAAATTTACCGCTAAGAAGCTACCAATCAAAAGCTTCCCGCAGATATTCCACTCAAAACGAGGCGAACTCCTTTAAAATTCAGCGTATGTCATCCCCCAAAACTATGTCCGAAAAAAACGCAACAAATTTTTGACACATAGTTTGGTCTCCCTACTATTACTCTATACCCTGGAGCAGGGCTCTCTAGAAGGCACCCAGTTTTTTAATTTCCAAACATTTGGTTACATTGCAGAATAGGGGTGTCATCCCTATTTTGGCTGAAATTTTTTTTTTCGGCAACAAACTATTAGAATCTTCAATTGAACGATAAATGAAGCGATTTGGCAAAGCAAAAGTTTTAAATTATTGTTACTTTTGTTACTACGATGTCTCAAATATGAGTCTGTCACGATATCGGAATGGTCACAGTTAACTCACCGTTTAGGTGCTTTAAACATCTGTACGTCCAGAAACACTATAATTAATTAAAATTGAATGGTTTTCTAATAAATCAAAATGTATTTAGATACTCTTTTCTGCCGACATAAGCTATTATGTCGACAAAAAATGAGACTTTCACGCGCATCAGCTGTCACTTGAGACGTTGGAAACGGGTAGGGATTTGACCAACATCATTTTTGTGACTATTCAAAGGGGTGTCTTCCCGCCCCCACAAGATGTTCGAAACGGGTAGGGGTTTGACTAATATTGTTTATGTCACTAGCCTCAGGGGTGCCTCCTGCTCCTATGAATCGTTACTCGTAATTCTTGAGTTCCTAATCGACGATAAAGCATAAAAAATGTTTAAATACATTTTGATTTATTTAAAAATCATTCAAATTTTAATTATTCACACTATGTCTAGCCGTACAAATGTTTGAAAGCACCTGAACGGCGAGTTAAATATGATCATTCCCATATCGTGACAGACCCATAATTAAAACATCGTAGTAACAAAAGTAGCAATAATTTTTAACTTTTCCCTCGCCGAATCGCTTCATTTATCGTTCAATTAAAGATTCTAATAGTTTGTTGCCGAAAAAAAAATTCCAGTCAAAACAGAGGTGACGCGCCTATCCTGCAATCGCACAAAAAATTTTGGACCATTTGGATAGAAAATGTGGAATTTTTTATTGTGCTCTGAAATTTATGATCACAAATAACAAAAAAAACCGCCAGTAATGAGTCTAATTGAAATCTGTCAGTTTATTGAATCTTAATTTGGGGCTGTTCGGATTCAAATTTTTTCAATTTTTTTTTCAATTATTACCTCTCTGTGATCAGGAACCGGAAAATCTCCCCAATGAAGAATCTCACTGAAATCGTCCAGTTTTGGTTGGCAATTCAACTGTGCGATTGAAAGTTGAACTATTCTGTTAATTCATAAGAAAAAGTAAGTCCCCCCTCTAATTGTCTTACGTTTTTTTTTGATAAGCCTCAAACAAATTCACGAATAAAATTTGGTCGGCCAAAATTACCTAATTTATGCACGGCTTCTATTAGATTCCTACCTTATACTTTTTTAACAAATCACGTCCACAAGAAATGATCTATCGAATTGAAAATTCAAGAACTTAAATAAAGAACCTAAGAACAGTTTTTATGGTATTTAGTATCATTTAAATGCTCATTAGTGTGCCCTGAATTTATTTGCGTAAATTTTGAACTCAATACAGTGGCGGACTGACGTAAGCTTACGGTGGCCGCCAACCCAAGCCCCTTTCGCTGGGCTCCCCCTTAACTATCTCAGTGCCCCCACAAGTCATTTTTTTAAAGAGTAGGTATTTCTAGAAGTATCCAAATGAAAATGTTGCCAAAATGAACAACGCATTTAAAGAAAAATCTATTTATATTTTCAAACGTACTTTTCCACCCTTATAGAGGGCGTAGACCAATCCGCCGCTAACTCAATATCTCATTACGTGTGGACGTGAGTTGTTACGGAAAATATTTTGTTTACAAATGTATTTCATTCTACGGGTGCATTTTTGTACATCTTATAGTGATAAATCGTCGTATTTTATTTAAATTTAAAATTTGTAATACACTTAGAATTTTAAAAACCTCAAAAAGCGGAAAATTCTTCCTAAATAAATCAATTATAAGAACAACTGAAATGGACATGAAGCTTAAAACATATATTTGAAGCTGTATAATTAGAGGTTAAATTATTGCATCTAGAGTTCGAGTAGAACAGAATTTTTGTGAATTTACCTTCACTTAAGTAATCGCAAGTGAAAATTCAGTTCTGATAACTTCATAAAACTTCAGGCACATTATGAAAATTTTTCCTCAGAAATGATTTCGGTACAAATAGTCTCTTTTCTAGGTCCCGTTAATTGTATAAAAAATCCGGCTATTCGTACCGAAATTTTGGTACACATAGCGACGGTCTTATCGAATAATATCCATTTTTTGGGGGCCTAAATAACGTTCCAATATTAAGTATAATTTATTTAAATATTAATTTACATAAGTTATTCAAATTAATAAAATAAACTTATATTTGCGTCACTAAGAGTGATGAATAAAACAACAGTTTCTGAAAGAATTTATGAAGAAGGAGCGCTTTTGAATATGGCGATACAAGTGAGAAAATTTATGTAAAAACTGCGATGAGAGGAAGGCTTGAAACTTTCCAGAATTATATTAGGCTAAGAAGTTAATAAATTTATGGAAGGTTGCTAAGCAGAAAACAACTTTTGTGGTCGTCGGACCATAAATAAATTAGGTAGCCTATAAATAAGGTAAACACCCTATTATGTGCAGTTGCTTCCAAACCTTTTTTCATATGAATAAAACTTCTGTAATTGATTAAAAATTAATATAAGTATACATTTATTTACTATTAACTTAACATTTGTTGGTTTATCAGATCAATATTCACAATTTAATCTCAAATAAATATCTACGTATGTATTTTACTGCAATTTATTGTAACACTGCTGAATTAAGCGAACAAAATACAGTTTTTTATTTGATGGCACAATACAATTGTTATTGTCTCAAATATGCGAAATTGAATGTAAATAGAATTTGAATTCTTTTTGCAAAGCTCTTGTCGTTAATATTTGTAGTTTAAAGTTAATTTCAATGCTTCAAAGTCTGAGGTGTCTAAATTAAAAATTCCATTTCAATGACACTGAAGGCTTTTGAATTTCAATATGACAAAATTTACGAGTTTACCATTCAAAATTTGAATTTATTGTTTAATTTTATTATAACTATTCTTCAAATCTAAATTAGAAAAAAATTGCTAAAAAGATGTATATTTTCAAAATTTGAAAACCCCAACTTTAGGCGTCAGTCGCTTCAAAGCAACCTATGAGTTTTGAATAGCGTATATAATTTTGAACCCAACAAAGCGAATGACAAGAAGTACAATTGAAGGGCCCCGCGGCGTAAGGGTGTAAATGCCAAATTTTGAAAATGCCTACTAATTTTCGTGACTTACCTCATGTATTTGTAAAAGAATATGGTACAGTTCAATTTAGAAGTAGGCCAAAATCCATGTCTGATATATTCTTAAAGTAAGTACTTATTTTTGCCTGTCCGTTTCTCCATTCAATAAAGCTAAGTAATAGCTCTAAACTGCTCTCTTATTTTTTTGTTTAATTTGAAAATAAAAAATTTATGAAAATTCTCGAGGTAGGCTGCTTCTTTCAGGATGTTACTTTTATGTTCCGATAGAGTTGGGTAATATGTTCTTTGACAAGGGATTTTTTGCAGATGGTTGCTTGTTTTTAAGGGATTTTCTTGCGATTCGATAATATATTTAGCTCACGCTTCGCGCCCGGTCTTTGTATTTCCCCCACATTTGCGCCCAGGCCTTTTAAAATTAAACGTCAAATCATCGACAACTATAATTTGACGATTTTGAATTCTCTTTTGTTAAAGCTCCTTTGGCTTTAACGAACACATTCTCACCAAGTACCTCGTGCTCCGCATTCGATTTTGTCAAGAATCGGAACTTTTCTGTATTATGTTCAATACTATTATATCAAATGTATATCATATTTATTTCTGTATCTCAAGCTGGTACTGCTTATTCAGATTTTGCAAAATAATACATTTAATCATTTCAAATAAGCGCGCCAACCTTAACCAATCCGGTTGTCGACGCGATGCATGCAGTGAGAGTTGGGATTGGGAGCACCGTGGTCTAGACTCTAGATAATTTTCGGAGTGAGTGAATGTCATTGAGCCGTTCAGCGTCACATTTGCTGTTTATTGAACTTAAACATTTTTTTCATTATTGTCAACTGATTTTCTATATTTCGAACATTCGTGCAGAGTGAAGTGCACAAGGATTTTCAACGTCCAATTTTATGCTTCCAAGCAATTTAGGGTAGAGGCGTAACTGCACGTTCAGCTATCAATTTGTTGTCACCGTGTCGTTTCAAACTGAAAGCGTGCAAAAAATTTAGGCATTCCTTGATGATGCCGAATGTAAGGTGATGTGTGATATTGGTTTCTGAATTCACTTCAATGTTTGAAATCTCACAATTCAGTGTGACACCGTGCCGTGTCCTTAGCCTATCGTGCTCGAAAAAATATATTGTCAATGTGCACTGTTTTTGCATTACTAATTATGTCTTATACACCTCACTCTCCACAAAGCATAAAAAATGCTTTCATAATTCATGCATTTCATATAAATTTTCAGGTTTTATAGGTTCCACTTAATTTCATAATTTCCAGTCTCTTATAAGAGAGAGAGACTGGAATAAGTAGGAAAAGGACAACAAATATAGAAAATGTAGGATAATCAAATCGACCACCTGAGATGGCCAGGTCGCCTGTCCGAGGAGATCAAGTCGACTATCTGATACGAAAAAATGGCTCTCTATGACGCTTGAGTCGACCGTTCGCGATGACCAAGTCCGCACTCTGAGATAATCGATTTGAACCCCTTGTTTTAACCTTCTAGAGATAGTCGCTTTACCCATCTTCAAAGGCTGTCCTATAGTAGACCCTGCAAAATAGTCTGTACATCTAGATGGCCCAACTGACCTTCCATTTTTCTCCGTGAAGCTAAGTATCTATTACCAAAATGTCGGGGGGTTTGAATACGAAGACTGAGCAGGTCAGGTTATTTTCACTGGCAAATAAATATGAAATGTTTATATTCACTGAAACATGGATAAAGTCAAATGTACTTTCGTCTGAGCTTTTTGATAGGACCAATTATATCTGCTTCCATGATGATAGGGAAGGCATAAACAAGGGTGGGGCTCACTAATAGCTATAAACGCTGAATTAAAATTTATAGAATTAAATTTAGATGTTATCAAATACTCCTGTCCCAGTATTAATATGGTTGCAGTCAAGGCTGCAGCGGAAACATTCTCTGTCATTGTTCTTGCGGTTTATATTTCACCTTATATAAATATGAAGACATTTGTTTCATTTGCTAACGCAATAGGCGAGGTATACAGAGTTTATGATTTTTAAATACTTATAGCAGGATATTTTAATGTAAAGAATTTTGTTGCCTCATCGCAGAGACTTATAACGGATCAACGACAGATGTTATTCTTGAACTTGCTCAGTCTTTGTATATAACCGAACATAACAATGTGTGTAATAAAAATAATAGACACTTGGACCTAGTTTTTGCGAACAACATTTGCACTACAGAACCTTTAAGTGTAACTATGGTACCAGAAGATGATCATCGTCCCACGCCCCTCATCTTAATTCATTCTACCTACACTGTTAAAAAGAATAATTTTAAGTTCGGTAGAATAGGCAATTTTAATTACAAAGATGGAGATTTTTTTCAGTTGTATTTAAATATTATGAAAATCAATTGGACACAGTTATATAATATTGATAACTCTGAGAAAGCCTGTGACTTTTTTTATGACAAACTCTTACAAGAAATTGATAATTTTATTCCAGGGTTTAAAAGTGAAAATCAAATCACCAGGTTCCTACTTGGTTTTCTAACAAATTGAAAAATTGCATCAAAATAATAGAGAAACTAAGAAACAAGTTTAGTAAAGACGTATTTGATGTCACCTTACTCCGAGAAATGAAACTAAAAATAAAAAGACTAACTTCTACTGATCTGATTAAATATATATCACATGCTGAGGACGCTTTAAAAAAGGATCCCTTGAAAGTGTGGAACATAACCTCAAAGCTAAAAAATGAATCACGTATACATAGAATTATTAAGTTTAATGTCACATGAATTAGTAAAGAAAAGAAGATTGTACAGGCTTTCACGATTTATTTGATAGTGTTTTTCATCATGATACATCAGTTGTTGATAATAACGTTCGTGGTATGGGATGTGGCTATCTGTTTGGTAGCTACGTACAAATTAATTCGGCCAAGATAAAAGGTGCTATCAGGAAACTAATAAACCTACGGCAGGCATGAGTAGAATTCCCAGCTAAATTGTCAAAGATTGTTCTCCGGTATTAACTGATCCTCTCACACACATTTTTAATACTGCACTGAAAACAGGTAAATATCCAGGTTTATGGAAAGATACGAGGGTGTACCCGGTTTTCAAAAAGGTGAATAGATCGGACATTCAGAAATATAGACCTATTTCCATTGTTTGTAATTTTTCTAAAGTTTTCGAAATTGGCATTGCTGAAATCTTTATGTCTTATCTAAAACAACATTTGATATCTAAGCAACACGGACTTGTTCCTGATAGATCGATTGTAACTAATTCAGCTACATTTTCACAATACATATACGGCAAATACATTGTTTGAAGCAGATTAGGTCGACGCTATTTATCTTGATTTCTCGAACGCTTTTGATGAAGTAAATCATAAATCACTTTTGGATAAATTGATCAATCTTGTTATATCTTTTAACTTAGTGATATTATTAGAGACCTTTCTAAAAGAAGGAAACATTATGATCAGTATGCTGTTCATTCATTCAAATGCTATCAGCCAACTTCTGGAGTTCCGTAGGGATTTAATTTAGGTCCTATATGTTACATAATATTCTGGTAAAAATTATTTTGGAAATTGTTTTTCTAATACGGAGACAAGGGTAAACTAAATATTTAACGGAAATCAGGAAGAAAGTTTGCTGTTACACGTCAAAATAAATGGGTTTCCTGCTTACGTACTTACAACGTTTGCGGGCCGTTGAGCATCTCATTTGAAATGAGAGCTTTCTCTTGCAGAATCGGTCCAGATACTCTGTTTCTCACTTGATTGAAACATTCAAAGACAGCACCATCCAAAAGCACATCACTTGTTGCGACAAAACACCGCGCAAAACACTTCAAGTGGGAAGCACACGTTTTCCAAAATGATTCATTATGCTGTTTCATAACCACACATACGAGGAAGTTACTGAACAGAAAATCACTTACTTTTATAAATATTAGATTAACTGTCCACGAAAAACACAGTTTTCACAATTCTTATGTCAGCATTTGACAGTTTGAGATTGCAAAACACTGCAGGGGACTCCTATGCTTAATGTCAATCGGACCCCTCTTTCTACCATGTGAGATAGACAGAGGTGATCCAATTGTGTTCCAATGACAGGTCACACTTTTCGTTTCGAAACGATCACATTCTCTCTCTGTTTATCCAATACTTCTTTTTTGCTCTCCTTGTCAAATCGTAGAGCCTATTGGGTAGCTACGAAAGCGCGACCAATTCAGAAGAAATTTGAATTTCAATTGAATATTAACAAGAAATCTTATAGTGTACAATTGATTTTAAGCCGTAGTGTAACATTCTTTATTAAAATAAATTTATACTCACTTCTCTTTTTATTAAAATTGCTCCAATATCTTCGAGATACTACTTCGCGATTTATATTAGCAAGTCAGATGGTGCTGTTGTCGCACGAAATAATCCGATCAGTCCCATCAGCTTCAGTTCGCTTTAGGCATCGAAGCCCCACTGCTGGTCGACGCGAGCTCGCCATCGAGCTTTGAGTGAACTCACACAGCACCATGACACAGTTACACAGGTAGGCCGTTAGGGTACAGCGCCTTACCGCAACGCTCCTGTTTTGTCACGCTAGAGTGAACACCGCACATCCCCCCGCAGCTTCTCTCATCCATACCTGCGGCGCGGCGTCAATTCTCGGAAACACTAAATCGAGGATCACTAAATCCAATCTCGAGTGTATATTACATTTAAAAAAGACGGAGTTTATCCGGATCATGGTTTGCCTAAGTTGGCATTTTGTATTCGGTTTAATATTATGTTTCTAGAGGAAAGGACATCCCTTGCATTTGTAAAACTTCTGTATAAAATCCTGTATAGTAGCGTTGACTGCCATATCTACTTAACCACATATCTTTTCGAGTGCCTGAATGTCACTCACGCTCACAGACACCCTTTTATATTGAAATCTAGAACAAAAATTTATTATATAACTAGCCGGTGTATGGAATGTGCTTGAGAATGAACGATTTCTGTTTAAGTCACAGGGAAACTTTTGCTTTGTTTAATTTTACGCTCTCAAAATGTTGTACACTAGCTGAAAAATTTGTACTGAGTAGTAGATAGTGAGTTAAATTATGCTGAATACGCTGTGACTCTGAATCTGTCCTATATGTATAAGCAATAATGAATGCTGTAATTGACATTTGCTGTTGGGGTTCAATGAAATTGAAATTGAAATGTGACTTGCTGCAAATGTGAATTGCCGCAAATGCGACTTGCAACAAATGCAGCTTGCCGCAATGAGACATGCTACAATTTGACTTACCGGGGGTTAGCATGATCCGGATATGATTTCAAAGTTATTTTAAGCGACTATAAGATGATTTTGACGTGATTTAAACATAATTGCAAGTGATTACATCGAAATTAGGTAATTTTGAAGAGATTATATAAGATGCTTGAAATAAATTTCAAGTGTTTGCATGTAATATATGTGTGATTTCGAGTGGTGTCAAGTAATTTTGAGATAATTTTAGGGTATTGAAAATGGTTAGTATATTATTCCGGGCAATGCTTATTTGATCGTGGTATAGCTGTTATTATTACGAAATTTTCCTTAACGTTTGCCCCGAACGAGCTGAAAAAGTTGTTGGTCTTACGGAAAATTCTGTAAAGGTGGGCACTGCGTCGCGAAAATTTAATTTTCCGTTTTATTGTTCAATATCAACTCCATTCCTTTTTAAATTGGAATTTTTTTTATTTAAAGTCCTATCAATTGAAACGGACTTCTAATTCTAACTTTTTCCAAAACAAATTTTCAATTGTAAATTTTTGTTGATAAAAAAAGATAAATTCTTTACGTATTTTTTAATTTGCACGAAATTCCCGGCAAATTCTTGGTATTCTCGTTTTTTCGAGTCGCTAGACGCTGTTTCAAATATTAATTCAATTCAAAATAATTATTTTTTTTCAGTGATATTCAATTTATTAAAATATATCGATGAATGGTGCTCTAATTCACAAATTATACGAAAGAGTACGATTGAAATACCTATGCATTTGTTTCTTTCTTACAAATAAAATTTAAAATTATTAGATTCTGAATGTTTTCGACTTAAAATGTTTTACCAATAAATAAGTGTTAAAAATCAAAATGGTAGAATTCTGAAAGATTTTTCTTTAAAAACTCAAAAATGTCGTACAATGCGAAACTTAGGAGATAAAGAATAGATAAATTAAAAATAGATTAATGAAGAAGTTCACAAATATTTTTCAAGGAAAAGTGAAGAAATTGTGATATTAGCGGACAGTGAAAATTAGGTAGTTTGTAACTAAGTTTTCCTACATCTATCATAATTTTCTTACATTCATTATAATTTCACGAAACAGAAATTGCTTACAGTGCACTGCACTTATTCTTATTTTGAACTTATTAACGCAAGTAACATACCGTTGAAATTAAAAAAAAACGTAGATTTCGAATGTAATATTTTTAAATTACTAAATGCAAAATTAAAATTTATAAATAAAGGGAAGGGTACAACTGTGCACGGAGCAACTGTGCACGAGCCCATCTGTGCACGTCGGTGGCCACTGGTACAACTGTGCACGTTGTTGGCCATAGGCACAACTGTACACCGGCCACCTACGCACGTCTACATTTGGACGTGCAAAGTTGGGAGTATCCCATCTGTGCACGTGAGTTGTTGCAAGGGTACCATCTGTGCACGTCTAAATTTTGACGTGCACAGTTGGGAGTCTCCCATCTGTGCACGTTAATCGTTGCTAGGGTACCATCTGTGCACGTCGACATTTCGACGTACACAGTTGGGAGGGTCCCAACTGTACACGTCTCAAATAATACCATCGGTTTTTAAAGTTACAAGTCCACGTGCACAGATGGAAGACTCCCAACTGTACACGTGCACAGATGGGGGTTTCCCAACTCTACACGTGCAAAGATGGGAGACTCCCAACTGTGCACGCATCAATGAACTGGATGAGACATTTTTGAAAATCCACATACCCAGATGATACCCTCCTAACTGTGCACGTTTTGATCAATGCGATCAGATTTTCAGCTTTTAGTTCCACGTGCACAGATGGTACTCTCCAAACTGTGCACGTCTCAATTAATACGATCAGATTTTAAACGTACAAGTCCACGTGTACAGATAGTACCCTCGAAACTGTGTACAACTCTATTAATAAGATAAGGTGCTCAACTTATGCCCGCGTGCGCGTATGGGAGAGTCCCAAACACGCGCGTATCAGTTTGCAGAATTAGATTCTTCATTTAAAAGTCCACGTACCCAGATGGTATCCTTCTAACTATGCACATTTCAATTAATACGATCAGATTTTGAACTTACAAGCCAACGTGTATAGATGGTACCCTCGAAACTGTGTACATCTCAACTAATAAGATAAGATGCTCAACTTACAAGTCCGCGTGCACATATGGGAGACTCCGAACTGGGCGCGTATCAGTTAATAAAATTAGACTCTTTCTTTGAAAGTCCACGTACCCAGATGATGTACTTTTTAGTGACAAATGATTTTATTATTTCAAACGTGCACACTGGAAAGGGCACCATACGTACACGTATTAAGTGAAAATGATGATCTTAATATAGTAGTTCCAAGTGAAAAATCTGATTTCAATAATTAAGACGTGCAGTTTCGGGAGTCTTTCCTCTGTGCACGTTGACTTGTAAGTCAATTATATGACCGTCTCAATTGAGATGTGCCCAGTTGGAAGTCTTTCATCTGTGCACGTGTATAGTTGGAAGTGTCACATCTGTGCACGTGCACAGTAGGGAGTCTCCTATCTGTGTACGTGAATCCTTGGTAGGGCACCATCTGTGCACGTGTACAGTTGGGAGTCTCCCATCTGTGCACGTGAACTGTTGCTCGGGTGCCATCTGTGCACGTCTAAATTTCGACTTGCACAGTTGGGATTCTCCCATCTGTGCACGTTAACCGTTGCTAGGGTACCATCTGTGCACGTCGACATTTCGAAGTGCACAGATGGGAGTGTCCCATCTGTGCACGCCAAATTTAAGATGTGCACAGATGTCTCGGTGTACAGTTGTGCCTGTGGCCACCAACGTGCACAGTTGTACCAGTGGCCATCGACGTGCACAGATGGGCTCGTGCACAGTTAATCCGTGCACAGTTGTCCGTCACCCATAAATGTTTCGTATTTTGTTCCTTCTTCTGGGAAGGGCTGATGGCAGCAGTCTGGCAATTCCTCAGCTGCGTGAGGGAAAGTTGGGTAGTGGGGGTAGAGCAGGCATGTAGACGGCGCACAGTGGTCCAGGAACGACAAAAAGTTGGTCAAAAGTCTAAATTTAATTGGATTTTCACGAAAATTAGTATTTAGGTATGATGAAGGTCACTGATAATGAATTTAATATAAAAAATTCAAAATTCATAATGACGGATAAAAAATGGCATCGAAAAATTGGAAATATTTTTGCACCCAAACAAAGATAGTTACTTTTTTGGCGAGGTTTGGCAAAATTATTTATTTATTATCAGAGTTTAGGCTTCAATCTTATTTTCAGCCATTAGGCTCAGTTAAATAACATTATGAATGTTTATAAAAATTTAATTTCAAACGTTATATTAAGCAAGATCATATAATATGCGGCAAATATAAATCATATTTGTTTAATATTTTGTTATTAGTTTTCGCACAGGATCACTCAAATTCAGTAATGGATAATCAATAAAAATCGATTTTCGCAGTTAGGTAACTTTCACGGGCTCAAAAATGTTGAAGCAAATTTTTTTAAACACTTTTTTTGTTGCTTTCGTCGTGTTTAAGTATTGCTAAATATATTTACCAATTTATTTTTTCGAAATAATGAAGTTGAAAAATCGACTTTTGTCCAACTTTTTGTCGTTCCTCGACCACTGTGCGGCGATTGAATAGGCATCGTCCGTTATTGGATGCCATTTTGCGTGTTTGAGAAATGTTCAGAATCACGTTTAGTTGCATAAGGCAGATATAATACAAACATATGATAGATGTAACATTAATGAAACACTAATTTAATTAGCAAAATCCAATTTTCTATTTCTATTGTAAAATGTTGAAAACTATTTCGAATGCTTCAGTTTGATTCGGTAAAATTTAATTTACTCGATCCGCTGCGTGGGAGGAAGAAAGCGCAAGGAATATTCGCTAATAAGATAACGGCTTTATATTAGGATAACAGTGGTTATGTACGTCGTCGTAAAAGGCTCCTCCTTGCACCCTATATTAATATCGCATCCTCTTCTACAATCCCCCCCCCCCTTACATCCCACTTAACAACCTAGCTGGCTGCGAAGTATCCAGCAGCTAAGAAACACCTCATCTAAGATCCTGCGTATATCTTTATTACATCATATAATATCGAGTTGAGTCTTTAATGCAATTTTCAGAAAGTTTAATCTCGCAAGTTTCTTTTTGAATTGAAAGTTACGAAGCTCTGCGTGTACCAATTTCCTTGGAAAGGAAAAAACTTCACTCCTTCATCGGATTTCCATTAGGGTTTCTTCAGACAGTCAGTTATGTAAATGCTGCGTAACATTCTATATTTACTAATTGTTGTTTAAAGAGATTGCTCTTCAGAGAATGTTCTATGAACACTAAATTTACCAAATCGTTATCATTAAAAGTGAGGGCTTTACCACTCTTCTATTACGGTGTTAACTGTAAAAATAAAAAAATAAAGATATTGAATAACTATTAATTTGTTATAATTTTTTGAACACTCAAATTCGAGCTAAAATTAGATTTAAAAATTTGAGAACAAGGAAATAAGTATTTTTTTTTTTTTTCAAAATTAAATAAATATAATTTTCCTATGATTCTTGAGAACATTCAAAAGGATTTTTGAAAATATAAGACGTGTCAAAAAATTATCTAGAAAATTTTAAAGAAAATTTATTTCTTCTAGAGGATTTTGAAAAATATTAGGAAAAATTCGAGTTAGCTTAAAAGATATTTAGGACTTTTAGAAGTTTGGAAGAAATTTAAAAAAAAAAACATTCTATAAACCTTCGGAGAAATTTTTAAGATCAAAAATGTTTTTAAACTATTCAAACCTTCTAAAGTTCCTAAATATTTTTTAAACTGACTAAATTTTTTGTTAATGTTGAAAAATCTTTCAAATATTACAAAACATCCCTTGAAATCTTCTAGATTTTCCTTCAATATTTTGAGCAATCTTTCAAAATGTCACACAAATTGTAAGAATATTATGTGGAAATTGATTTTTCCAAGTAAAAAATCATTACAAATTTTTTTAAGAATCTTAAGGAAATGTTGTTATTCTCTTGAAACCTTTTCAAAATTCTTAAAGAGCTTCTATACTTTTTTTTGGATTGTCAATAATATACATTCTATTTTAAATTATTTTATTTCTTTTTGAGTTTTAAATTATTTTCAAATCTTTTTAAAATGTCTATAAACCTTCTAAATATCTTTATAAATTATCTGAATTTTTTCTAAAAATTTGTTAAAGTTTTGAAAATCAAAACGTTGCTTTAAATTCTCCCAGCTTCTTTTTTTTGCAATTTTAAAACTCTTTAGAAATATTCGGGAATCCTTTTCAATATTCTCTTAAGATTAGTTTTTAAAATAACAAATCATTTTAAATTTGCGTAGGAATTCTAAAAAATGTTTTTCACAACACAATCATGAAAACGGCGTGTTTCATGCTTATGGAATGAATGTAAGATGGTGTGTTTCGACAAATGTGAATGAGGCCGCACGAAATGACTCATTTTTTGAGTACCGTGAGGTCACAGACAATAAAAGGGCTCTTTTCATAAGCATTCTTACATTTCACAACAGTTGAAATGGAGATAGTTAGATTCCAGTTAGATGAAGATAGAGATAGGTAGATGTTTTCAGCGGTAACTGTAGCATACTCGTCTCGTCACCTGGTTAAAGGGGATCTTACAGCCGCTAGGTAGCTCCAGCGGCTCTAGTCAAAGTTCCGTAAAAATTAAAATTGGATAAATGAACAAATGTTTTCATTACACAAAAAAGTTAATTTTTTTCTTTTCAAACTGAATAACTTAAACTTTTAACTTGTTTTGTGAATAACCTAGAAACTGTTATTATTAATTTGTATTACAAAGAGCAATTTTTTATTTATCCAATTAAAATTTTCGTGGAACTTTGACTAGAGTAGCTGAAGCTACCCAGTGGCTTGCAACCTCCCCATGGCACTTGCGGTAGAGCAGAACGAGCAGAGAACTGATAAATGCTTATCACCTCATCGATATCACGTCTTAATTGTAGAACAATGGAAAATTAACAAAAATGTCGAATGTGGAAGAAAGTAGAGAGTTTCAGTGCACACCTCCTGAAATATGCAAAGCGGCACAACTCGCTTTTTCATGATCTTGTTGTGAAAAGTACCGCTCGTATCTCGTAGTAGGTCCTTTTCGTTACGAGGGTAATGTTTTTAGGACGAGTCATAGCTGAGGGCACGAAAGGACCTCGAAACGAAGACGAGTCCAATAACAGTGCACTCATCATAAAAAGACCGTCGCCACCCACTTGATACGCAATATACTATTTCATTCTCTTGATAAAATCTTTAAAATTACTTGAAAAACTTCTTCTTTTGAATTATCAAGGCTCTAAATTTTTCTAACAAAATTTTGTAATATTTCCAAGTTTACAATTACTTTTAAATCTTTTTTGCCGGTATCCGCAAAAAGTTCCCTGTCGTTACCGGCAGAGAACGTTCTGTTGGTACTGGTAAAAAACTGAAGGGACTGTCAGACATTCTAGAGTGAGGTCATGTGATTTAAGAGTTATTTTTTCATATTTTGGCTTTTTACGCTTTAGATAGAACGTTTTATGTATATATCGCACTTTATCGTGTATTTGCGAGTAAAGAGTTACGATATTAATGGGAGCAGGAAGGCTCCCCTGTGACTGGTTCCAGAAAGAACGTTAGTCACACTCCTACCCTGTTCCAGCGTCTCGTAGGGTCGGGAAGGCCACCTGTGACCTGTCACAGACATAGTGTTGTTCAAACCACCACACACCTTTCCAACGCCTTGTGGGGAGAGGGGGCAACCATGTCACTGGTCACAGAAATAATGTTGGTCAAAATCTGACCACTTTATAACTTCTTGTGGGGGCGGGAAGGCATCCCTGTAATTGGTAACAGAAGAAAATGTTGTTCAAACTCTTTTCCAACGTCTTTTGGGGGCGAGAACGCACCCCTGTATTTGCTCACAGAAATAATGTTGATCAAACCTCTGTTCCTTTTCGAAATCTCGTGGGGGTGTGAAGGCCCCTTGGAACTGGTCACAGAAATTATTTTGGTAAAACCTCTACTTCTTTCCAACCTCTCGTGGGGGCGGGAAGAAATCCCCCTAACTGGCGACAGAAATAATTCTGATCACACCGCTACACCTTTTACCAGGTTTGTGGGGGACAAGAAAGGATTTGCTTTACTGGGCCCAGAAATAATTTTGAACAAACCCCTACCTCTTTTCAACGTCTCGTGGCGGACGGGAAAGCATCTCTGCGACTGAACATAGAAATAATTATGGTCAAACCCCTACCCCTTTATGGTGTTTCGTGAGAGGAGGGCGAAAAGGCAGCCCAGGAACTGGTCAAAAAAATAATGTTATGTACAATAATGATGATGAAAAAAAAAATATAATGTATTCGAGGCAATGGCTGAAGGCGCGTCATATAAATACATGGGTATTCTCGAATCTAAAGGTATTCAGCATAAGATAGTTAAGAAAAGCCTGACGAGTGCCTTCATTACAAGACTTAGATTTATTCTGAAGAGTTCTCTTAACTCGGCAAACCAAATCAGGACAATCCACACATATGCCATCCCTATCCTCACCTACTCCTTTGGGCTCATCGAATGGTCTAACACCGACCTCGAAAGGTTAAACAGAACTGTCCGCGTAGGATTAACGAAGAAACTAATGCACCACAGTAATTCGGTGATTGAAAGGGTAGTTCTACCATGCCACAGAGGGGATATATGCTTTGTAGATGTCAAGAAACTGTGTAAGTCACAAGTTATACAGTTGCGAGAATTTTTTAACAACGAGCGAGATGTTGCGCTTTACAATACAATCCGTAAAGCTGATCTTGACTACAGGCTCTTGAATTTATCCTCTAGAGGAGGCCTTGAATATCAGGACAGAAACCATAGAGGAATTAGAAATGCAATGGAGGCAGAAAGCCATCCACGGTGAGCACCCCAAAACGTTAGATCAACATGAAGTGAATAGTGAGGCATCCAACATTTGGCTGAGAAAGGGCGTCCTGTATCCAGAAACGGAAGAATTCGTTATTCCGATTCAGGACAGGGTTGTCAGCACCATAAATTATCGCCAACACATTTTACATCAAGACGTGGTTGACTGGTTCCGATTATGTGGAGATACCAACGAACCCAGCGATCACATTATTAATGGCTGTCGCATAATGGCTCAAAAAGAATATACGCACAGACATGATGATGTGGCGGGAATTATACATCAACAACTTGCACTATACCTAGGACTCTTAACAGAATCGATGCCTTTATATAGATATATTCCAATGCCCCTTTTAGAAAACGAAGATTACATCTTATATTGGGATGTTACTATCTAGAAGGATCATGAAATCCGAGCCAATCGACTCGATATCGTGATGCGAGAAAAAAAAGGTGGGAGAGTCTACATCATCGACATTACTTGTCCACTCAACTGAAATTTGTAGGCAACCTATACAACCAAGATCCACAAGTATAGCGAGCTAAGGCAGGAAGTAAAGACAATATGGGAGAATGTCAAGCATGCATCTATTCATCATATTGTCATTACGGCTACAGGCAATGTGCACGCAAGATGCACTGAAAATTTTAAACATTCAGGAGTCAGTAGGGTACTTGCAGCAACTCAGAAGGCGGTTTTATTAAATACCTGTCACATTGTAAGAAACTTCCCAGACCATCAGGAAGCAAGTGACTGAAAACCTATGCAGTGATACATGGTAGCGCTAAGAAAGAATTCAGAGGCAACTGTTGTCACCTCCAACACTCGCGGCCGCTGTGTAAGCATAGCAGCGGTAAAAGGCGAATTTCCAACTGCATCATGCTCCCAATTTTGTACCTACATCATCGCAGAAGATTTCAGACATCGTATTAAATTAACTTATAACATCTTCATCTCATCAGTCACTTGACTCAGCCCGTGGCTATGATGAAAAACCGGGTTCACCCGAGAACAAGTTTAAAAAAAAAATGTATCACGAGGAATTACCAAAAACACATCCTGAGTATGGCGGCAGTAATTGGCAGATGCCGCCTTTGTGGAGATCCCAATGAGAAAATCGAGCACATAACTGATGGCTGTGCGATGCTTGCGTCGCAAGAATACATGCGCAGACATAATGATATTGCTGGGATCATTCCACAACAAATTGCCCTGAACACTGGTTTAGTACAGAGATTTGAGCCTTACTTCAAATATAGCCCAGTTGAAGTACTAGAAAACGAACACCATCTCCTTTACTAGGACAGACCTATTCTAACTGACCACATAGTCAGACACAACCGTCCAAATGTTCTATGATTAGATAAACCTGCTCAACACGCGAGAATAATATATATAGGCTTACCCCTCCAAAATAACATTAGGCTCTGATATATTGAGAACATCCAGAAATATTCGATGCTTAAGCAGGAAATCCTGACCGTGTGGAGGGTGAACAAGCTCACCATCCATCCGATAGTGATCTCCTCCACTTGGAACGTTCATGTGAGGTGCGTACAAATCTTGGAAGAGCTGGGAGCTCGGAATTCGCTACATCTAATTCAGAAGACAGTATTGCTGAACACGTGCCGCATCGTCCGAAGTTTTCTGGGCGTGAACAATGATAACGGCTAAAATCGTCTTCTGTCTCCATCCCGCTTCACGGCAGATGACTGTGATAAACACATTTTTAATTTTTGACCTTTTTCGCATATGTGTATGCCTGTGTGCGTGTGTGAAGTTGTGTTTGTGTGTTGCCGTTTATTGTAAATAAAGTTAATATGTTGAATCGTTGGTCTCAGTCGTTGGCATTGGAACTAGCGTTTGTAAGAAAGATGAATCCCTATAAATGGGCTCTCCAGAATGAATGTTTGATCCCTATAGGGATCTTCAGGATAAATGTTTGGATCCCTATAAACGGGATCTTCAGTATGAATCTTGGATACCTATAAACGGGCTCTCCAGGATGAATTTTGGATCCCTATAAGGCTCTCCAGTGTGATTGTCAGATCACTATAGATGGGCTCTCCAGTGTATATACTAGTGAATTATGACGAATGCGCAAGCAGAATTTAGAGTTCCGAAACAACGACTGACATCAACGAATTTACTTATCACTTGCCGAGTTTCGCGACCGTCTTTAGTAGCGAAGTACCAGCTCATGAGTACCTGTGGGTGGAAAGTGGGCCAAAATAATAACGTATTATCAGAAAGCTGATACAACATGTTACTAAAATAATCCACCCTCGGTACATCGAGAGATTGACTCCAGCAGAATTGGATGAGATTATAGACTTTCAACAACAGAGATTTGATGTTCTTGCTGCTAGACTGCTTCGGTACAAGAAGAATAGTGCAGGAAGGGAACAAAATCGAACCTTCCAGGCAGATGAAAGAAAGTTCTATCGTGAAGTGAGTGTAAGTCAAAATAACCAGCAAGACGCCAAAGTCCCTCAATTGAAAGACATGACTAACTATTGGTCGGGTGTTTGGGGGAAAACAAACAGAAGCAATTCAGATGCTGCTTGGTTTCAACTAGAGAAAGCAAGAGCTAGCAGTAACCCTGGAATGCAGCTCACTAACATCACAGCTTGAGATGTTTTAGCAGTTTTGAAAAGGGCAAGTAACCGGAAAGGTTATAAGTTATACAGTTGCGACACTATTTCAAAAGCAAGCGAGATGTTGCGCTTTACAACACCATCTGTAAAGCGGATCTTGACTACATACCCTTGAATTTGTGTGGATTTCTCTTCTCGATCCGTTACCTTCTCCGATGATAATACAGATTTCTATTAAAAATTGATTTGTATATAACATCTTGCTAAATTAAGCGTATTTCAGGAAAAAGAATTCTTTCTCTGATCTCTCTAGTAGCTCAGTGGTTAGCGCACCTGACCGGAAATCAGTTGACCTGGTTTTCGAATCTCAGCGGAGTGAAAGGAGAAGATCTTTTTTCTGAATAAAATTTAATAAAATAAAATAATTAAACAAAGGCGAAACAACTCTGGTAATTCTCTGGACCGCTCGATTATCCGGCCTGTAATCCACTGTTATCCAGTTGTAATCCGGGATAATTACAGCCTTCTGCAGTAGTCCACTTCTGAGGCGGAATAATTTGTTTGTAATCCGACGTAACCCACTTCTACTATAGAGTTATTTACTTGTAATCTGGAGTAATACAAGCATTTCACAGTAATCCACTTATATTCCTAAGAAATCTACAGTTATCTGCTTATAATCCGCCGCAATCCACTTTTTCTTAGAAGTAATCCACTTCTTCTCAGGTGTAATCCACTTGTAATCCACCTATTATCTGAAGCAATCTACTTGTAATCCACTTGTAATTCCAAGTAATCCACTTGTAATCTACTTCTAATCCAATTAATTTAAAGTGATGTCGGCAATGATCCAAGTAATTAACTTGTAATCCAGGTAATCGAATTAATTTCCGCAGGTAACCTAAATAGTTTTTAACTGTTTTGTTAGAAATTGAAAAAAAAATTATTTTCCTTACTGCAAGTCTAACTATTTCAATTTTTGTTAAAAATTTGTCTTTATTGAGTTGAAAATTCAAGTAATTAGTTGTGAATTTATGTATTAGTTTTAAAATTTATCTTTTTGGTGAAAAATTAATCTTTAGGATTAAACATTCATCTTTTCGGTCAAAAAAATTGGATTGCAAATTTAATTATATTGTTGAAAATCCTTTTCTCATTTTTGAGTGTAAGTTATTCCTGGGTCGGAAATGCATGCTTTCGTTGAAAATTCATGAATTTTGTAAAAAAAATGCTGCTTTTTTGGTGGCGAATTTATCTTCTTGGTTGATAATGTATCTTTTTAATTGAAAATTCAACAATTTAAATAAAAAATTGGTTTTTATTTATAGAAAATTCATTTTCCTAAATAAACAGATGATGCTTGAACGTATCCTTTTTGGATCAAAATTTAACTGTTTTTGGAAAATTCGTCTTTTAATTTGTTCAAGGATTCCACTATTTTGATGACAATTTTCCTTTTTATGTTGAATTCAATTGTAAGAAGAAAAACTTTTTTGTTGAAATATAAACTATTACATTTTTTGTTGAGAATTCATCTTTTCAGTTGAAAATTAATATTTTCATAGAGAATTTGATCATTCTTTTAGAAAGTTATTGTTTTGGGTAAATATTCCTGATGTTAGTTGATAATTCATCTCTTTGGTTTAAAATTGCACTATTCTGTTAAAAAAATCGTGGTCTCTTGATCGGCGATTCATGTTTTAACTTAATATATATCTATTGCAGCTAATCTTCATTATTTCAGTTAAAAGTACACTTTATCGGTTGAAAATTCAACTACTTTCTTGAAACTTTATGTATTTTTGTAAAACTTCGTCGTTTTCGGTAGGAAATTAATCTTCTTGTGTGATATTTTACATATTTTTGAAGATTTATAGTAAGTTATACTTCACTGATTTCATGTTTCTGGATGAGAGTTTAATTATTTGGCTGAAATTTCCTCTATTTTGTTGAAAATCAAACAATTTTCTCATTAATAAATCCTTTGTGATTGAAAATTCAAGTGAGTTTATTGTTTAGACGGAGTACTGCACCATAATCTTATGTTGTTTCGGCTAATACTATGAAATCCAGCGTAATCTGAGATAACCCGGAGTAAATCTCTGTATAAAGTTAATCCAGGGTAATCTGATATAATTCAGGGTGATCCACCTCCGCTGGACCGTATTTTTAGGAGTCGTTTCCCCCTCGTATTTAAATTAAATTCTAAACTCAAATTCAGTAGATTTTTCTTACCAAACCATAGTCTGCCTCCTGGGTCGACACCTCCATAATTAATTCTGGTGCCTGGGACATTTAGTTCAACAGTTATCAGATTATCATAGGGAGGATTTATCACATCTGTGTCACTATCCCATTGGACTAATAAAAGTTGTTTACCAGCACCCACCAGAAAGGAAGCGGGATAGCTTCGAAGAGGAGCAGCAAAAGATATGAGAAAGCCCTCTATGGAAAAAATTATTAAAAATTATTCGAGGTAGGCGTCTCACGCCTAATAAAAAGGGTT
Source organism: Andricus grossulariae (assembly GCA_011634705.1). Classification (NCBI taxonomy): domain Eukaryota; kingdom Metazoa; phylum Arthropoda; class Insecta; order Hymenoptera; family Cynipidae; genus Andricus; species Andricus grossulariae. The sequence goes on from JAABKJ010000755.1 coordinate 27,181,501, forward strand.
TCCTAGCCGCCCTGGTGGATAATTTTTTACAAAAAAGTACCAAAAAAGCTAAAGCCATTTCCGCAGAATTCTACCAACAAATAAAATAAATTACATCCAAAATTACAGGAAAGTATAACATTTTTCTATTATTCGGACGAATTTTGTAATTTTTTTGTATTATTTTCTGTATATTGCATGTATATACATGTATATACAATAATGTGTATCCCATGTTAAAAAACAATGAACGAAAATTCTGAGCATGGGATTTTATTCGACACAAATCACAGAATTTGTTCACAAATGTTTTTTCATAAATATACAGATTGGTTTAACGCATCGTAAAGAAAAATTGTTGTAAATTATAAAACGGTACATTGATAAACTTCTTATACTCTTATTATTCTCTTTGAATAATGCTATAAATTGCGGTTTTTCCCTCAATTTTCACCTTCTTGTCCACTTTTTACTTGTAGTGATTCAATATTTAATGTAAATTGGTAAACATAATTGTTTAAGCAAATGATTATTGTTTATAGCTATCTTCTATAATAGCAGAGTAATAATTAATTGAATAATTAATCTCTTTGCCGAATGCTAGAAAGTTGCGGTTTTTTCTGAAATTTTAACTTTGCTTTGCCTTTTTAGTTATAAGCAAATAATAAATGAACATTAGAGAATTATATTTCAAACAATCTCTTTCTTTTTCTTGGACAGTTTCATCTTAAATAAAACCGATGTTTGAAATATGCTTCAAATTTTCTACATGGATAATGGTAAATATAACTTTTCCTTGAAGTAGGTAGTTATTGCGATTTTTTTCTTTTCAATTAATAATTTTAAACATTGGAAAAAGAGCACAAATATTTCATTTCAAATAATGCACTACTATTTAAAAAATGGTTCTTGTTGAGATTCACTTATTACTTGTTCATAACTAAAATATCTAAGCAAAACCAAAGGTTTCAGAAAAAAAAACTTTCTAGCATTACTCTAAGAGAAGATAGTTATAAACATTAATGAATTGTTCAAATGACTATGTTTGTTAACTGGCATTATGTAATAATTTTCTAAATAAAAAGTGGGTAAAAAGTTCAAAATTTTCGAAGAAACCACAAATATATATAATTAATAAAGAAGAATATAGTAATAAACAATTGAATTTGTTAAAATAATTATTTTTCAAGCTTCAATTGATTATTTACCTCACTATTCTTGAAAATTGGAGGAAAAGTGGCAATTTTTTCTCAAAAACTGCCATTTTCTAGCATTATTCTAAGAGAATATAAACCGCGACTTTCTATCTCTATTTTAAAAGCAAATTGATAAGAACAATAATAAATTGTTTGAACGATTTATTTAAACATCTAATTATCAGTGCAAAGTGGTATCTCGTGTCCGAGGACTAATTTTCATTTTAAAAAACGAAAAAAATCATAATTAGCTTCAAAAACTCGCAAACCCCATATTTTCACTTATAGGATTTTTTGGGATCCTATCGAACAGACTTATGGGGGTGATATTCAAAAGTAATATTTTATTTGTATTCTATGGTTGATTATGAAGATCAATGGTGAGTGACAAATTATAATCAGCTCATATTGACAATCCTGAATACAATGTACAAAAACTTATTCTTTTCTTATGGGAAATACGTGTTAAACTTCATGGGGCTTAAGCGACCTCGTCTGTTTGAAAAAAAATTTTTTGGATCACCTTAGTGTCCAATCTATTGCTATATATCATAAAATTTATCAAAAAATCTATAATTTTGCTGAAATTATCATGAAGTTCCTAATTGAAAAAGTTGACATCGAAAAAAAATCAAACTTTTTAGTAGACAAATGCTTGATTGATGCATTTGTTGATTAAACTTGTTTGAAATATAAACAATTATAATCTTGAGATGACATTTTTTTATTATTATATTGTTTTCATTCAAATTCCCTGCAAAATAACTTAAAAAAACGTAAAAATTATGGGAAATCGTGGAAAACATTCTTTCAACAAATGATTTGTTTATACAAATCTTTTTGTTTATTATATAATATTGCAGGGCTCTGAAAATTCTCACGATTAAAGATAATTTCAATAAGGAAGGGAAAAATAAAAAATATTTCGATACCTATAGTAGCGCAATATATGGCTCGAGTCTCTGGACGATAGGAACAGAGTTGATGACCAAAGGTGTCTACGAAGAAGAGTTTGTTGTTGAGCCAGAAGAGACCATCTGTTGTTCCGAATCTGGCGACAACCGTTGCAACGCTGAAGAATAAAATTTCTTTCAATTGTGCAAATGCGGTAGGAAAGAATTTTAAACACAGGCTAGGAAATTCATGAAAGTCCGGGAAAATTTTTGATAAACTGAAGTTGAAGCTCAGGGGTCATATAAAAATTACGTAAAGCATTTTTCTGAAATTTCCACCCTCTACTCCCACTCTCTATGTAAGATACTCCCAACTTTCTGATTATTTCCACCCGGTCTCGGACTTCCTAGAACTGCTGGCCCACGCCATTTCTCAGCGCATAGGGCGCAAGTACTCAGTCGAGTATATTGCGCAATATCGTGCATTCCATTTGGAAACGGTTCAGGTGGCCCTGAATGTTTACGTTTGGATCGCCCCGACTTGTGGACAAGGCTGTTTGCAAGCAACACCCTAAACGGAACTAAAATCGAAAGCTCGATGTAATATGTTTTATCTGTTAATTAAATAAACGTGGAATCTTGATGAAATTAGAGTTATAAAAGCAAATTTGCTAATATAATTTTATAGTTTTTTTATTTTATAATCTTTTTGTTAAAAATTCATCTTGCCCTTACAAAATTTTTCATTTAGTTAAAAATTTTATTATTTGCTTGAAAATTCATCTGCTTTTAAAAAAATCAAACGATTGTGTTGAATATTAAATTCTTTGTTGAGAATTTATATTTTTTGTTTCAAAATTCAACGCTTTTGTTGGAAATTTGTCTTTTTGAAATGAAAATTCAACATTTTGAATGAAATTTTCTTTCCGTATTGACCGAAAAATATTTCTCGGTTGAGAATCCTACTATTTTGCTGAAAATTTGTTTTTTTAAGTTAAATTGAAAAGTATTGAGTTAAAAATGAGTATCTTCTTCTGTTGAGATACCAACTATTTGATCATTTTAGTCCAGAAACCTTTTTTATTTTTAATAAGAATTTAACTATCTTAAAGAAAATTATGGTTATGATTTTTTTTATTCAATACATTTTGTTGAAAAATCGTCATTTGCAGTAGATTAGTAACCTTCTTCATGAAAAATTCATCTCTTTGCTTAGCATTTATTTTATTAGTTTGAAAATTCGTTTTTCATAGTTAAAAATTAATTCATCAACCTGAAAATATGACTATTCGATTTTTGGTTCAAAATTTTAACAATTTTGTTGAAAAAATTTTTTTCATAAAGAATGTTTTTTTTTAAAATACATATTTTTTTGATAAAAGTTTAACTACTTTGTTTAAAAAAATCATTTTCTTGGTATGAACTTAATCTTGTTGGTTGATATTTGATCTTTTTTTCGAAAATTAATTTTTTTGGTTGAAAATTTAGCTATTTTGTTACCAATGTTTTTATTTTCAAAGTAAAAATGGTTTTTTTCTTCACTGAAAATTTACCTTTTTAATTATTTTGTTAAAAATCCATGTTTTTCATATAAATTAAACTATTTTGTTAAAAATCTATGTTTTTTGTTTCAAATTCACTTTCTTTTGAAAAAAATTATTTATCTTGATTGGAAATGCATTTCTTTTAATAAACATTCAACTACTGTGTGTAAAATTCGTTTTTTAAATTAAAAAAGAATTTTATTTCATCTCAAAACTTAACTGTTTTATTGTTGTTCTTTCTCAAAAATCTTTTTTTTTTTTGTGAAAGATTAAACTATTTGGTTGAAAATTCATATATTTTGTTGAGAATTCCGCTACCTATTTTATTAAAAAAATCGTTTTTTTTATTATAAATTAATTTTCTCACCTGATAATTTAAACCTACCATTTGTTATAAAAAAAAACTTTTTTTGTCAAAATTCGGTTAACAGTTTATTTGTTTTGTTAGAAATTGACCTTGTTTGATATAAAATTAATCTTCTTGGTTGAAAATGTATCTGTTTGGTTCAAAATTTTTTTGTTTATTGTAAATTTAACTATTTCGTTGAAACTTAATTTTTTTACAGTTCATTTCTTTAGTCAAAAATTTTAATACGTTGTTGAAAATTTGCGTTTTTTTCAGTTGAAAATTATTGTTTCCACTGAAAATTTAACTATTGAATTTTGGATTGGAAATTTATCTTCGTTAGTTGTAAGTTTACTTAGTAGAAAACTAAAGTTTTTTTTTGTTAATGTATTTTGTTTAAAAAATCTTCTTTTTTGGTTGAAAATTATTGTCTTTAATCAAAAATTCATTTTGCTGGTTAGAAATTTAACTGTTTAGTAATAATTTCTTTTTTTTTGTTCAGAAACCATTAAAAAATTTTAATTAATCTTTTTTAGCAGAAGCCTAATTGATTTTGTTAAAAATTCGTCTTTCGTGGTCGAAAATTGATCTTCTTGGTTGAAAAATATACTTCTTAGTTAAAAATCCGTATTTTTTTATTGAAAACGTAATACTTTTGTTTTTAGTAAAAAAAAAAAAATTATTTTGTAAGATCTTCCGATTCCCCCTACCAAATCTTCACACGTAATTTCTGAATGACCCCTTATGAAAATCTTTAAATAAATAAAAACCTGTAATTATTACATAAGTTGTTGAATAAAATATAGTTGTCGACGGAGGGATATAATTTATGCAATAAAATTGTAGATTGGTGACAAATATTAAATGTAATAATACTTACTGAGCAATTACCGAATAAGGAAGTGCGCTCAAAGCGCAAATAGCGAGCAGAAGTCTCATTGTCACAAAAAAATTTTGAATAAATCTTTCCGTAGGAACTGCGAAAAGAAGGTTGTTCATTTTCAATTTATACTCTCTTGTCTTCCAAAGAAAGAAGGGATGGATAAGTAATCCCTCCCATTGTTCAGATCTGTGCCAATCAAATCTTCAAGATTTTGACTATTCATCCTAAAAACGTGAACGATGAGGCCACATGGAGTAACGCAATTTTATTATGTACTAAGGATTTTCTGGTGTCATTTTTTAAGCAATGATACTTATGGTTTCACAAGTTGTGTATGATTTACAGCGATAAAATCCCAGTAAATTCAATATGAATGACACCATTTTTTTTACTTACTCACAATTCTTCAAGAATTAGTAGATGATTTTTCTCATTAACAAAATATCACTCGAAACACAGAAAAACGCCGATCCTCAAAAGTAAGCTGAAATTGTTGTAGTTTTTAGTTGCAAAAAAATGAGCTTCTCAAGTTCATTTTCACAATCTTGGAGAAATTCATCATTTTGAGACTCTTTCTTTCTCATTTCGAGTATCGTCGAGTGTTGAGCTGAATTGTCATCCACCTGTCAAGACGATTTTGTCAATTTTTTGTTTTGAAGAAAATGATCCAGGACGGAAGCTTGAATCTCCTACTCGCGCCTTAATTGGCTGAAGTACCAACAAATCAAATCAAAACCCCGGGCATTAAATTTCCAGGGGACTTCGAACCTAAACCAGAATCGGTTGTTTCTGCAGCACGTAAAGTCCCAAAGTAGATTCTCGAGATTCAGGAATTTGAGACTCAAGGGTTCTAAAATCATAACGAGTTCTCGTCCTTTTTTTTGGAACCTACTGAACCAGACAGAGGCCCGGATTAAGCTCGCAAAGCAAGCTCGAACGAGAACCATCAAGAATCTCCCTGGCCATTCAAAGGGCCAATAGACCTACGGGAAATTTCAAGAACCGCAGAAGATTCAGCAGAGTTCTACATTTTCCCCTTTTTCTTTCAGATGCTTTAACTTTTTCAGAATATCATAACCTAACGGAAAGAGGAGAATAAAGCGGAATAGAGACATGTCATATGACTGTAGCTCACCTTGTTAAGAAGAAATGGTACCGTGAAGTCCGAATTAAAACAATTTTCTATTCTGACTTGGTAAGCCTTCAGCTCCATGAGTGTGCATAAGTGTAGACATAGGCTCCTTTGCTCATGTTGAAGAGGAGGCGCGCCACTATTTCTTCCATTGACGACCTTCCATCGAATATCTCCTCAGCCGTCGTAGAGTTCGCAGTTTCCGATTCTGTGGCTTAGAACATGGAAGCTCCAGTTGGCTAATGTAGCATCATTAGTACTTACTGCTATTAAAACTTAGTTAGAATATGTTGTTGGACTGTGCCTCACCTCATTAGGAAGAAATGGTACCGTAAAGTCCGAATTGAAAGAGAGGCGCATCACTATTTCTTTTATTGACATCCTCTTAAATGAAAAAGAGGGTTCAGATCAAGGTTGTTCAATTTCAGCCCAAATTTTCCCACCATTCGCCCGCTCTGGCTTCGAGTACCTCCTCGGCCGTCGTAGAGTTTGCAGTATCCGATTCTGTGCCTTAGAATGAGGGAGCCTCAGTCAACGATCTTTGTCACCCATTAATCATCGCGAGGATTGTGATGAAAATCCTGAATATTTGATGAATATCCCGTGAATCCTCCAGAAAGAGAGGACTCCTCGCCACCACCGCGCAAAAGAGGGAGGAGGTCTAGGGTAAAACATCAGAGCGCTGCTGTATCACGCAGGTTGGTCATAAACGTAATCTCGTCTTTACAGAGAAGAAAGTTGTTCCCGTATGCGTAGTTCGACCAATCATTCGACCCGTATACCTGATGCATGCAGTTGCCCCCGCGAACCCAATCGGGCATATCTTGACGATTGGCTTACAGTAAGAAGAAGCCCTTCAACAAAGAAGACGCGCATTTCTAGAAGACAACCACCCTGATCGCATAGTTGAACGCCCAGAACGCGAAGAAGTTGCAACAGCTGCGGGACTTTCAAACGGCGATATTTTGGATGATGAGACTGTGATAATGGAACCAGAAGCCGCAATTCTGGATTGAGGATATCAAATAGACGTAGAGAATAAAAATCAAATAAAATTCCGGTGTGGTCCACCTCAGTCCTCCCTTCGAATCCGACTACTAAATCGTTAGCCGTGGGTGACCCTAGTCACAGGTCGATTTAACCTACCAATTTCGATAGGAAATGAAATAAGATAGAAATTCCGTTGTGCTATGCCCTGGTCCTCAATTAGAAACTGACCACTGAGTTTCAGCCGAGGCCCGTCCCAGTCCTAGACCGCATTAACCGATTGATTGATTTCGATGAAAATAAAATTTAAATAAAATCCGCTGTGGTGAACTCACGTCACCCTCTCCTTCCGGAAAAGGGAAGCAAACTATAAGAGCCACATTTTATGACTGAATTCGCGCTTCCGGCTGAAGGGTGACTGCCTACATCAGTCGCGTTACACGGCGATGACTTTCAGGACGGGTTCACTGAACTAGTATTTAATTGAAATACCAATAATAACTTCATCGACAGGGGTAGTCTTAACGTCCTCTATAGGTCTATCACAGAGTACGAAGTCACCTTAGGAGTTAGTACCTTGCGAGCGATAGTAGAACTGGGATTGAAAATAAGGGAAGAGAATTTTCACCTCTACGTCATCTCCAACCTAGAGTTGATCGGGCTACATCAGATGAGAGGAATCGCTGGGATGCGAGTGATTGAACGCTTGCCCATAGTACATAGGTTTCACATATATTGATTGAACAAAGTTCAAACCTACTGGTTGACTCCCGTCAAGAGTCCCTTAGCACTAAAAATGCCTAACCCCGTGGATGTCGACGATACGAATCTGAACAGAAGTGCTAAACTCTTGGGGATTAATTGCAATATCACGATCCCTAATCCGGCAACAAGCGCAAAGGAGCCGATAAATCTGGAGAAGCAAGTGGGCAGAATAGCATATGTGTCGAGGGAAAGATAGTGTCTGAAGGCAGCACTTCGTTGGTTTTGAATGAAAAGAGGTTAGGTGTGCTTGGAAGAGATCCAGCAATTTCTGACACAGGAGAGGTTGAGTTGAATCCGGATTTAGTCTCAAGATGGGACTTTTGGCGCAACGTCTGACAGGTTTCGCATTATCGGCGTTGGCTTAAGGAATGAATATGCTGCTAACGGAGGAAGGACTTGACATTATAAAATTACTCGAGTTTTTGCCTGATTATGGCAAGCGCGTGACTCAACTTCATCATGCAGAGACAATTGCTCGTGGAGCACTCACTGCTTCTGCTTACAGTAAATCTGTAAAGCTGATTTTAAATAGATCCAACAGGGGCACTTTTCTTTTTGGTCACCATTTAACCGAAAAAAAAACAACGAAATAAGCTCATTGGAAAAAAATAAGCAACAACCTCAGGCCACTTTTTTCTGCGAATAAAACCAGCTCAGAATTCAGGATCTGTAAACTCGAGGAGCTCGTCCACAAGGAACCAGCGACAATCGTGAGGGAGCAACAACCAGAATTCTCAGTCAAAAAAATCCGCCTACCAAAAGTATCGGAAATTTCGTATCGAAATCAACAGGTAAATACGTCAACGGACAGACCCCGACCAGCAATTCGACATCAATGGAAGTAGAGATACGTTTTTCAGGACGCTTGCAAAATTTTCTTTCAACATGGAAGAACATCACTTCCGATAAATTTGTGCTCCAATGTGTTAAGGGATATGAGATTCCGTTTGAGCAAAAACCATACCAAGCTGTTCTTTTTTCTAACTCAAATTGGACTCAGAGTAAGCTTATGTCTCTAAGGAGAGAAATTAGTGATTTATTAAAAATGGGAGCAATAATTCGTTGCGAAACGGTAGTTGGGAAATTCTATTCCCCTTTCTTTCTCACTGATCGTAAAAATAAATCAGAAATGTTCATTTTCATCTTAAATGAAATAAATGAATTTGTTGAAGTGCCTCATTTCAAAATAGAAGATGTTCGAACAGCGTGTAAATTAATAACTAAATATTGTTATATGGCAAATTTAGATTTGAAAAATGCTTACTTTTTGATTCCAATTGATGGAGAATACTGAAAATTTTTTTATTTACTAGTTGGTCTCAGTATCAGCCCTTATGTTTTCACGAAAATTATGAAACCAGTTGTCAGCTTTTTAAAAAGTAAGAGTTTTTCATCAGCGTTGTATTTGGACGATTTTTTCGTCCTTGGCACTTCCTTCAAAGTGTGTTTGTAGAATGTTCAAACCTCTGTGGAGTTCCTCCAATCACTAGGTTTCGTAATTGATAATGAAAAAATTTCGCTAATTCCTAGGAGGGGGTCGGAATTTTTAGTTTTTCATTTGAACACAGAGGCTCTGACATTAAAGTTGCCTTTTTAAAAAATACTAATTTTGATCTCTATAATAGAGTTATTTCTAAAAAGAAAATTTTCGACTATACGGGAATTCGCCCAGTTGATAGGAAGTCACTTTTTGTGTTTTCCGGCAGTACCCTACGAAATAGGTCATACCAAAGCTTTAGAACAACCTAAATTTGAAGTTCTTTTACTAGCTAGTGGTAATTATGACAAACACATGACTTTGCAGAAATTGTTGCACCCAAACTCAATTCAGTTCCGACAGAACATTTGCACGTCTTGTAGCTCAATAAGCCAGTTTTTTTCAAAAAGAAATCTTCTCAGACGCATCACAATCGGGTTGGGGTTCCTTCTGCGGAAGTGATTTTGCCCATGGATTTTGGAATGCAAAAGAAAAATCTTGGTTAATAAACTATTCAGAAGTTTTAGCATCTTTATGGGCCCTCAAAACTTCTGCCTCTGAACTCCACGACTGCGATGTTCTTTTACACATAGGCAACACAACTGCCATCGCTTGCGTTAATAAGATGGGCGGAATTCAGTATCCCCAACTCCACTCGTCAAGTAGAGAAATTTGGGAATGGTGTGAGAGTAAAAGAATGTGAATTTATGTCTCCTACATTGCTTCGAAAGAAAATGCCGAAGCCGATAGAGAATCGAGGATTCGTGATGTGGACACCGAATGGGAATTAGCAGATTATGCATTTGAACAAATCTTGCAAAAATTTCCTAACACTTCGATTGACCTATTCGCATCAAAATTAAATTCTAAATATGGTTCTATTTGTTTTTGGAATCGTGATCTTGATGCCGAAGCGTTTGATGCATTTAAAATCTCCTGGCAAGACAAATTTGTTATGCTTTCACACCTTTTTCCATGATTCTAAGAACTTTGAGAGAAATAATTACAGACGACGCTTTTGGCACTATAATTGTTCCTCCGTGAACATCACAACCATCGTTAACACTTTTCCAATCATTGATTGTAGATGAACCTTTTATATTTTTACCAAGTTCAACACTTCTTTTGACTTCTTGTAGGTCCCGTCGGCATACACTGGGAGCTTCGCTTACTTTGGCTGCAGGTCGGCTATCAGGGAGATACATCGACAGAGGAATCTGTCAGAATGTGCGTTGAGAGTTTTAATGGCTTCTCTAGCAGAATCTACAATTAAACAGTACGATTTTTCCTTAAAAAGTTGGTGGAATTTCTGTAATAAACGAGATCTTGATCCCTTTAATCAAGAGACTGATAGGATACTAGAATTTTCAAGTGATTCTTTAGATATGGCTACGGAATATCGCATATTAAATACAGCTCAAAGAGCAATAGTGCTAATATCCTCCAAAGAGTTATCAGACAGCACGGTGAGTCGTTTTTTCAGGAGAATTTACAGACTAAAACCTACACGTCCTAAATACTCAAGAACCTGGGACATCACACCCGTCCTTGATAAGGTTTCTAGTTGGTTTTCACTTATATCTATTGATCTGAAACAACTGTCGAAAAAGTTGATAATGCTACTAGCTTTGGGAATGGGTCATAGAATGCCAACTTTTTCTCTCATTATTATAGATTGCTTTAAGTTCTGTGAAAATGGAGTTGAAATTCGAGTAGAGCCTATTATAAAAACTTCTAAGGTTGGAACTTGTCAGCCCGGTCTTATTTTACCATTTTTTAAGAATAACGTGGAACTCTGTCTAGCCGTTCTTAAGAAATAATTCTTTATTTGTAATTTAAAATATTTGGCAACAAAGTTGCTTGTATTTGTAGATGGACGCAGAGAGGTACTCTGGGAAATTCTTCTTTTTTCTCACTCTAAAATTTGTGACAATTTAGCAAAAAGTAGCGAAACTACAATTTTAATGCCTTCGAAGAAGGTAGTCGTATATTTACGATCGAACTTCATTCAGGTAAGTTCGTTTGATCTTATAATCTGAACCAAAAATTAAATTTTCTATGAAATTAGGGAAATTTTCAACCCAAGAAAACAAATTTTTGACCAAAAAGTAGAATTTTGAACCAAAAAGGATGATTTTTCAACACAGTTGTTAATTTTTAAAAACGAATCATAAAAATTACAACTAAAAAGATAATGGTCAGGAGCACACAACTAGAAAAAGAAGGAAATATAAATACAACGCAAATCAATGACTAAAGGGAAGTTATATTAGGGTTACCGCAAAATTTCGTATTTAAAATTTTGACTAATTTTTCATTTTCCCTGGCGATTGAAATTCGAAGATCAGAATATTATACTTGTAACATTCTTAACCTATGGTGTTTTATGAACGGAATGAAACTGTTTCGAATTGAAATTGAAAAACTTCACATTCATTCGACTTGACTTTTTCGTGACCAATAAAATTCTTTGACTTTAAAAAAAAAATTTGTTGGCTAGGCTCCTTTCGTTTTTGTATCGTTTCGGCTAGGTAAATTCCAAACTAATTCAAATGCGTTGAAAAAATTCAAAATATTCTATTGATTTCAGTAAAATTGAAGTGAGTTTAAAAGAGTTCAAGGGAATTCAAGACAATTTTATAAAAGTCATACGAATTCAATATTATTTCCAAATAATTTAAGTGAATGGACCAAAATTTTGAGATTCATTGAGATTTCATGTATTGTGTTCAAATTTTTTTTCGGTAGAAAATCAAGCTTACAAGTTGAATACTCATGTTTTTGGATAGAAATTCAACTATTTGGTTAGAAGCTCGTATAGTTTGTTTTTGTTTGAAAAGTCACATAGGCTTTTTTCAAATAAGAGAAATTTATCAAATAAATAAAGGAATGATCGACACTTTCTATTCAAATATCAAACTCCTAATAACTGACTTTGAAATATTGAAGTACATAGTTTCGTAATCGCAGATGTGATTTTACTGCAACGTGCATTCTGTTGTCGGCACTTCTTTCACGCCGAGGCCAGAGACAGCGAAAATATGACCACCCAAATCGTCTGCACCACGTCCCATTGTTGATACAAATAAAGTCTTCAAGTTAGGACCTCCGAAGGTGCATGCGCTGACTCCAGGTGTGTTTATCCTAATAGATCGATGCCTTGATTTAGTGGATAGAATAATTTCAACGACCTAAGACAGAAAAAAAAAAAAATTTTTATTTCAAGTTTCATTTTTGAAATATCTTCAAAGAGATTGCATCTTTACACGCGAACCTCCAAACAGAGGCACCCAGAGCCAACCTCTCACATCAATTGCCAGACGAGCCGGAAGGCCTTGCATGCGAATTTCGAAGAAGTTATAGATGACTTCAGGTTGCCCTAAAGAAAGTGATTTATTTACTCTTTGTTATAAAATTTCTTTTAAAAGTTTCAAAATTCGTTTTTCAGAGTTGAAAATTAATTACTTCAACTGAAAATATATCTTTCCCATTTTTGGTTGAAAATTCATATTTCTTGTTGAAAATTCATATTTCTGGTTACAAATTTATTTCTTTGGTCGAAAATTTAACTATTCTGTTGAAAATTGTTTTGTTTCTTTTTCAAAGTGAAAATTAGTTTTTTTTTTACTAGAACTTTAACTATTCAATTCTATTATTGAAAATCCATGTTTTCGTAAATATTCAACTTTTTTTTTTAAATCTAAGTGTTTTGTTGAAAATTCGTTTTTTAATGAAAATTAAGTTTCTTATCTGATAATTTGAATATAACATTTTTTATGAAAAATCTTTTTTCGTATAAAAGTTGAACTATTCCTTTAAAAATGCATGTGCTTTGTTAGAAATTTGCCTTGTTTGGTTGAAAATGCATCTGTTTGGTTTACAAATTTATCGGTTATTGTAGAAATTTTATATATTTTGGCTAAAAATGCAACATTTTGTTTTCTAAATTGAAAAGTAATTTTTTTGACTTAAAATTTAAATTTTCCGTTGAAAATTTATCTCCGTTAATTCTAAGTTTATCTATTTAGTGAAAAATTTACGTTTTTGGTCAATGATTGTTTTTTATTAAAAATTTATCAGTTAAGTTAAAAATTGATTAATTTAGTTCAAAATTCGTTTTTTTACCAAAATTAATTTTTTATCTGAAAATGTTACTATTTTAGGTTTGTTCTAAAATTTATCTTTTTCAGTCAAATATTTATTTGGATTAAAACTCGTATTTTTTTGTTGAAACTTCATATTTTTGCGTCAAGAATTCAACAACATTTAAAAAAATTTGTTTTTTTTTCGGCTTGAAAAATCGTCTGTTTGGCTTGAAAATTCAATGTTTTGGATGAAATTTTCTTTCTATGCTGACTTTTTGTTTGTCTTTCTATAAAGAAAATTATTCTTCTTGATTGAAAATTTATCTCTTTAGCTGAAATTTCTTTGGTTGAGAATCCGCTTTTTTTCATTGAATATTAGTTTTTTTACTCAAAATTCAACTACTCAATTTTTGGTTGAAAATCCATCCTTTTTAATACAGATTCAACTATTTTATCAAAAATTCAAGTATTTTATCACAAAGTTTCTTTTTCGATAAAAAGTTAATATTCTTGATTCAAAATTTACCTTTGTGGTTGAAAATTCATGTATTTGGTTGAAAAATTCGTCTTTTTACATTCTTATCATTTATGATTGAGAAAGTATCAGAATTTTCTGAAAATTAAAGTCACAGCTTTGCAATGAATCTCCGCGTTTTGAGACCCCCTGAGGCCATAAATCAAGTTCTGTGGATGGAGTCTGTTTGTCCGTCCGTCCGTAAACACGATAACTCTAAAAAAAAATTAACGGTTCAAATCGAACTTTGGCGCACTTCTTTTTGGTACCAAAAAAAAGTACGAGTTTGTTAACCAGCCATTTTAGATAGAAATCCGAAAAGTTAGAGCATTTTCACAAATGTTGAGACTAGTTTTTTCAGGATTTTAAAATCTTATGAATTGTCACAAACGAATTTTATTGAAATCTTTTTGTCAAAACTGCGATAGAATGGTTGTTCATTTTAAATTTATACTCTCTGGTCTTGCAAAGAAAGGTAGTACCGACAAATAATTCCTTCCATTTTTCAGCTCTCTGCTAATCGAATCTTCAAGGTTTTGATTATTTATCCTAGAAACGTGAAAGATCAGGTCACATGGAATGATACAATCTTATTATGTACTAATGATTTTTGATATCATTTGTTAAACAATGATTCTTATGTCTTCACAAGTAGTTTATAATTTACAAAAGTTTCTTTATTATAGCGAGAAAATTCCAGCAAATTCAATATGAATGACACAACTTTTTTCGTTTACTCACAATTCTTTAAAAATTAGCAGATTATTCTTATCGTCAACAAAATATGACATTGGAATTTTTTTTTATTATTATGAAATACAGCTGGAAATTTTTTCGAATCCACACAAAAATAATCCATTTCTTTCAATCTTATTCAGAGGTTTCGCAAGCCCCATGAAGTTTAACACATATTTCCCATGAGAAAAAAATACATTTTTGTAAATTTCATTCAGAATCCTCGATATTAGCTGAATCAAGTTAAAACTCAACATTTCTCTTCAAAATTAGCCAAAGAATACAAATAAAATATTACTTTTCGAATAGCACCCCATAAGTCAGTTTTATAGGGTCCTAAAACCCCCCTATTTAAGTGAAATTATACGTGTAAAACGATGTCAGCTTGATTTTCGTCAAAAACTTTTTGACTTTCCTGTGAGACAAAATGTGTGAAAAACTGGAGAAATGACCCTCAACTTTCACTACGTCGACTTTAAAGTAATCCACACATTCAAAAATGGTTACCAGAAATTCGAAAAAATTCATAAGTATTCAGTAACATGTACTTAACAAATGGCAATTTGTTTTACTTCAATTTAATGATTATTTCAATTAGTAGAGCTCATAATGTAAGAAATGATTATCTCGGCTCTGGATAGAGATTTCAAGCTGAACTCTAGCTTAAAAGAAGCTTCTTGATTCAGCGGTTTCATATCAAGACGTCAATGGGGAATGAAAATTATTAATGTCTCAATCAAAAGCGTCGAAATAATTACGATCCTGATGAGTTTCAATACTGTAAAACTCGTATTGAAAAAACGTCCTTCCTCAGCATTGTCCAGTTCAAGCGTGAAAGAGATCCCTCCAAAAAAAAGGTTCCCGCTTCCGTAAACCCTTTTTTGGAAGGGACCTCTCTCATGCTTAGATTGGCCGATGCTGGGAAGGGTAGTTTTTTTTAATACGCGTTTTCCAGTATTAAAATATATTAAGATCATAATTATTCCGACGCTTTTAATTCTTACATTAATAATTTGTATTTACCATTTAACTTTTGAGATGAAACCGCTAAATCGAAAAGCATCTTTTGAGCTAGAGTTCAGCTTGATATCTCTATCCAGAGCCGAGATAATCATTACTTACATTATTAGTTCTACTAATTAAAATAATCTTCGACTTGAAGTAAAACAAATTGCCGTTTATTAAGTACACGTTACTGAATACTCATGAATTTTTTCAAATTTCTGGTTACAATTTTCAAACTTGTGGAGGACTTTAAAGTCGACCTGATGAAAGCTGAGGGTCATTTCTTCTCTTTTTTCACACATTTTGTGTCACAGGAAAGTCAAAAAACTTTTGAGGAACATCAAGCTGGCATCATCTTAAACGTATAATGTTCAAGAATATTTTTGTATTTGACTCAACATTTTATGATTTTTTCTCGCAGAGTAATAAAGCTTCAAAGCCAGGGGTCAGGACTTTTGAATCCGACTTTAGTTAGTTGGACTTCAACTAAGGAGCGATCCTTCCAGAGGGTAATGGCAAAGCCTTGTGAAATATCGAGGGCACGAGTTCTCATGCTCCCAAGCTATGATGTGATTTTCGTGTCAAGGGTTGAATGGTACCAATGTTAACAAATCATATATTAAGCAAATAATCAAAAAATAGTTTTCTAAAGTAAAATATTGAAGGGTCTTTGCAGCTTACAGATTCTATGTGTCAGAACTGTGAGGACATTTTTCTTTCACGAAGCCTAGGCTGTGTGGGTTGTTTGTGACCTCTGCACCTATGTACAATGTGTATAAATCAAAGAAAAGGGGTGCTAAAATACAGCCTTGTGGGACTCCACTCTCAATCATAGCCCATTCAGACCGTTCGTCTTTGCTATTGACTACTTTGAGGGATCGATTTGTTAAGTATGTTTCAAACCACGCAATTACAGTACTGGATATATTGAACGTTCTACGTTTGCGTAAGAAAAGTTCGTGATTGACTCAATCAAACACTTTATAAAAATAAAATAATACCACTATCGTGATCTCCCTCCTATCAATAGCGATTTCAAAGTCAGTGGTCACCTTTAGGAAAGCCGTTACTATGATGTGTTTCTCCCGAAAGGCCCACCGCAAAGGATCAGTTAACTTATTAGTATCAAGATACTTTGTAAGCTGCATATGGACTATCTTTTCCAATGTTTTTTTTTTTGCACATAAAATTGAAATCAGCCTAAAATCTGTCGGAGAGACTGGACTAGCAATCTTAGGAATTGGGCAAATAATCG